>VACF01001335.1:0-165222 GCA_006891605.1 Pleurozium schreberi | reverse complement strand
AATTATGTCTAATTAAGTTTGTAGAATGCAAAATGACCTCTCCGAATAGGTAAATCAAGTTGAATTCCGACCGTCGAATCAAAAGATATCAACGGATGAAGTTTTAACTTATAATCTAATATAAAACTTCATCCACCAATAACTCTTAGGTTAATGAATAGTTCTAGATTTTAATCTGACCTAAAATTCTTAGATTCTTTTTTGGATCCACGTGGATGAAAGTAGTGATATTTCATCCAACTATGTTCCAAAGTTCATTTGTCAATAACTTACTCGTTTTTTGGTTAATTTTAAAATGTAAATTAGTTTTAGAATCCCCTAATTATTATCTAAATGATTTTAAGTTTTAATTTAATTTTGAAAACTCTATCCTAATTGTTAATGTTTTTAAGAGAAAAACTATTGGCGATTGAAATATAATAAAATTAAAAGCAAGTTTAAAGATAACGTACCTCTCCATCGAGTAAATCAAAGGTCCCGTACTCCATCATTACCAATTGGATGGTCCCAAAATATCCGTTCTCCTCCATGTCTACACCATTGTCAAATTCACGTTTAATTTGAATTGTTGTTGAATTTTGTTGTTATAAGTGAGCTTTTCCCAATTTGTTAAATTAATTTATGAAATTTTGGTATAATCTGGCTAATTATTTTGAATTTATAATTAACTTATTATTCCCAATTCTATCCTACCAAATCAAATCTAAAATAAATCTAAATGTTAATTGTTAGTATTTTCCTAATTAACAATAAGATATTAGTTTGCGATTTTGTTTTATTCTCTTGGCTTATTAGGCCTAATAAAACAAATCCTCACTACCATCCAAACTCCCTAAATTCTCTTGGGCATATTAACTAACTAACCAACAAAGAATGAGGAACAAATGAACAAAACTCAATAGTGAAATTCCTTAGAAATAATTTTTAATACAAACATCTCCCACGTAAGAATTTGTCCTTGAATTTAGTTTCCTTTTAGTCTTCTCCCTTCCTAACTTCCTCTCATTTGAGTTTTGAAGCGTTGGAGAGGTTGGTGCTAAGAGAGAATGTGAAGAGACGGAAGGATTGTGAGAGGCAACATTTTAGTTTAACCATAGACCGCCCAAGAGGACAAAAAGTGTCCTCACATAGTTTTAAGTTAAATTCAAAGTAATGTAACTTTTGCATCCAATGTTCAAATTCAATAAAACTTGTTGGGAAAGTTGCGCCTTTTCTTTTAGTTTGTGTAGTAAAATTTTCAAATCAATCCAAGAGGTAATGATTTTCTGGAAGCCAATCAAAGTCCACAGGCTCAATTTGATTCACCAAAGTGCATTTCATGGTTGCAACTTCGGGGGCTTGTATTTCCTTCATCCAATGTTTGATTTCAACCAAATTTGTTGGGTTGTGTTTCCCTTGAATTCTAGTTATTGTGGTGAAATTTTCATGTCAATCCAAGTTGTTTTGAATGTTTGAGAGCAATTCAAAATTCAAAATCCCGCCATTTATGGACTACAGTGAACTTTGACGGCTTGTATCTTCTTCATACAATGTCCGTTTTTAATAAATGTTTTTGGAAAAGTTGCGCATACTAGTCTAGTTTGTGTGGCTAAAGTTTCATATCAACCAAGAATTTATAAATGACTGAGAAGAATTTTAGTAGAAGGAGGTTCAGCCCTAGATGTGTTTTTTGCAACTTTTCTTGCCTATTTTTGACATTTTGCAAGCCATTTTGCAAACACATTGAGTCAAGTGAATGATATTTTTTTTGACAAAAATTCCACATTCAAAAAACTTGCGCTCCAAATATGCACAATTGCTTATTTGATCAGAAATGGGTTGCCTCCCCTAAATACAAGATTTAGACAAGTTTAGTGATGCATGCCACATCCTAATCTAATTCCACGCACAAAGTACACAGTCACCGTATACTACTATGTAATGGCTCTGAGATACCCCAATCAAAAGATGTGCTTGAGGATTCAATGGTTGGAATCAACAAGTTCAACTAAAGTACAATCAACCTATGTTCATAATTGCCAAAATACAAGTAAGGTAAAACAACCCATTGTGGTCAGAATTCGGAGTCTGCCCTCATGCCCTCATGTCGTTGCTGAATTTTTTCAAATTTTTTCCTACACAAAGACAAGTGTAAAAATAATGAGAGCAATTGAAATTATAGTTTTTAGACAAAGTATGAATTTGTTGTGAATTTTTGAAGTCATATGCCCAAAAGAGTTAGTAGGCTACATGATAACCAACAAAAAATTTGTATCAAATATGCTCATCTTAATTACCTCAAGCGGTCACAATAATTTCTAATGTGGATGGCCTTGAAAAGTCACTTCCTACAATGATTCACACTAAGAAATTAGGGTGCTCCTAATGAGGTCACTAATCACTTCATAGGTGTCAAATTAGACATTGATTATGGCTTGAAAATTGTCATGCTGTCATTAGGTGTCCACTATGGATCATCTCACCGGAATGGGATGTTTTACCTTATAATTCACGAACCCCTCTTTGTCCAACAAAATTAAAACTAATGAAAAAATTAGAGTGATATAAAATAACAAAAACCTAAAAATATAGAATGAAATTAAATTCTAAGAGATAATAAACAATTTTGTATTGAAGAAAGTAAAATGAAATATTTAATAGAAGACTATAAAATAAAAATGAATTACAAGAAAATGAAATGAAGTGGAGATTTAATAATATTTATTGACGCTAGAATAGAAGAGAATTAAATTATATTGCCCAAAAAAATTAGAATAGAAGACCATGAAATGATACAAAATAGAAGAAAATAAAATGAAAAAAATAATTCACATAAGAATAATAGAAATTAAATTCAGTTCAATAGCACACTATTTTCACTATGTGTGCAGACTACATGTGAATTTTTATATTGTTTCTTTTTAACGTCATCATTACAAGAAAGAAAGCTTGACAAATCGTTTTGACAAACGAATAGAAGTTTTGGCTACTTCTCTAAATGCCAAACATGTATGAAGACTTCAAGAATCCAAAGAAAACTTTGCAGAAACAACGCCTTTTCATAAGTATAGAGGAATAGTAAAATTTCTACAGTGTTGAGACTCACCTTGCATCATATGATTAGCATTTCATTACTTCCTAAACCACATATGAAAATGTAGCAACCCTTGGAAAATCCGTCCCATATTTGGAAACCCTTGGAAAATCCGTCCCATAATTGGAAACCGAAACTATTAATTCCCCAAATTTCTTTTGAAAATTAGCAATGTCATTATTCAAATTATTACAAATAGTGAGATTTTTAAGGTGACGACACAAGTTATATGGGAATGTCATCTTCGGTTTGGTTCTGAAAGGAAACTGTAATGGTATACCACAAATTATTCCTAAATGCTTCTAGTAGACAGTCAACACTACATTAATTAGTGAAATTAGGTTGCCTTTACAATTAGGTTGTCTTACCCCCCAAAAGTTACTCTACAAGCCATCAAAGTCAACAAATATTCTTTGGAAAAAAAAATGGTCAACAAATATTTCTAAAAATACTTCCATCTGTATACATGGAGGTTTATCAGTTCCAACCATATCAAAAACCAATTCAAAAGTAGAGCATCTCTATACATTAACAATAAATATTTATATACTTCGGAATGTTGAGAAATTAGTGAGGGGCAACCTAATTTCACTATTTAGTGTACGTTCCTTATTAGTAGTGTGGTATTTCAAAGTTCTGAATCACGAAGAAGCAACGATAGTCTTAGCAACTTTCATGAAAATTACCGAATATGTTTAGCTTAACGATTTTGGATCAGTTTTCACCTTATTCAAGAAAAATAAATTCAGAGGCTATTTATCAGCCACCTATAATTGAATTTACTTGAAGAGTAACTATGTGAAATTGCAACAGCTCAGACATTATCGATCTAATACGCAATCGGCTTTGGAGTTCCTTTTAAATATGCTAGAATATTGTCCGGTTATCAACAATTGAAAATATCAATCAAATGGAGTCTCCATATTTAACCATTCATTGCAAAACCTGGATTCTTATTCGTTAAAATAAAGGACCCACTAGTCACCGTGCAGTATATTCTGTAAGTTAATCGGAGAAGTGTCGTCACGGACTGAACTTAGGGTTTTACAGGTGACTCTTGGGYTGCCAAAGTACTCGCACATAGGAATTCCGTCAGTCTCCATGGAGTTCGATTATCGCTCTCAAGCAGCGGTACTTAGATTCTGAGAAATTCGAAAGACATGATAGAACTGGACAGTGCTTCTTGGAAGYCCGAAGTAGTCGTTACCTCTTTTTTTGAGCCAAAATCCCTGCTCTGCTTATTTTCAACACTTTAGAATAYTGTCATTTGCATTTATCTTACAATTGAGTTTGTTAGGACTAGATTTCATAGTCAATGCAACAAAGGGATGCAGCAGTGCAATTTACACGACGTCCACATAGTGATTCACTGTCGTCGAAGACAGCCCCTGTCCATCAACTATAAAACTGTGATTACCAGAGACATAAAGCTCAGGTTCTACAACGTCACAGTACATCAAGATCGGGAATGAGCACGTAATGAGTAAGTCCTTCATTTCCAGATTTGTAATTCARTTAACGTTCTGTTATCTTCTTCTCCCTCATAGCAGAGCTTTGGTTCTTGAATGCTGAATGAAAACAGTAGTTTCTTGCACTATGATAATTTAGCTCTGGAAACAAAGACATAGGAGAAAGAGGGTATTCAGCGCCTAAAAAATTGGTATACATGTACATTCGCTTGGCGATAGTGATTTCTCTAGTCTGTACCACTGAAGATCTAAAGAATTTTAGCACTAAAGATCTAAAGAACTACAAAGTCACTGAGGCGGCTAATAAACAAAATCGCCATGATCCAAAACTATTTCAAAACAATCCTCTTTACAATACTAAAGCTATTCATTTTTTTTTGGAGTAAAATATTTTGGAATGGATTTGAAATGAGGTTCTTCTGTCTAGGTAAGTTTTTGAATTTATCTGTTCTTAAAATGTAGGTCATCATTTTAGCTAATCTAGTTTTGAACTGAAGCCAATGCAATTTTCGCTTAGTCAACCATTTGACATACTTGCACGTAGACAATTTCTGAAAAAATATGTACTTTAGTATCACCAAATCCAAACCCTAGATAGAACAAGAACTTGATATAGTATCTCTACAAATTAGAAGAACTTTCATCAAAGCAATTAGCATGATAAAATTGCAGTTCTAATCTATTGATCGTCTGATTCCTGGACGTTGGCACATTCTAGGATTAAACAATGGCCGGGTTGAACTGACCCCCTTTCTTGGCCACTCGGTATTGATCGTCCGATTCCTGGACGTTGGCACACTCTAGGATTAAACAATGGCCGGGTTGAACTGAACCCCTTGCTTGGCCACTCGGTAAAACCCTGGAGTTTTTTTATTTTCTACGAATGATAGCATTTGTAAGTTATGATTTCATATTCGCAATCAAGGGTGATTGCAAGAAAGACCCCCCCGTTTTTGTAGCTTTTGGCATAGTACTCACATAGTACTCATGTTTTTTTCGGGAGTACTGTAAAAATAGAAAAACAATTTTAAAAAAATGTGAAAAATATATTTAATGTATACACCTGTAAGAAGAAGGTACCCTATGAAGGAAAGCGTAGGAAAATTCTCTAAGTAGGAGAACTAGAAATGTGCAAAATTTCATGAAAATAGGTGTTTTGATGTTTTAATTTGTAGGAATGGATGATATGGAAAAACATGGAGTGTATAGAAATTCTTGAAGATAAGGTAAATAATGCAGTGCAAGAAAAGAATCAGGGATATATAAAGAATAAATTGGAGATATGGGAAAGAAATTGGGTGTTAGTACAGAATGAAGGATAAGGAAAGAAACGGGGTGTCATCAAAGAATTGAGGATAAGGAAAAAAATGATGATGAGACAAAACAATGGGGTGCTGCAATATAATTGGGGACAAAAAAAAATGAGGTACATGAAAAGAATTGGAGCAAAGGAAAAAAAATTAGGGTGTACTGGTGTACGTACAAAATAGTGGCTACAAAATTTAAAGGGATATAAGAAAGGAATTGGGACTCCGGAAAGAAAGTGCGGTGTCTTGATAAAATTGTGGCTAAGAATTAAAAATGGGATTAGGAAAAAAAGTGGGGTGTAAATACAAAATTGTGGGTAGGAAAAAAAAATGGGGTACAGAAAATGAATTAGGACTACCGAAAAAAAGTATGGTGCAAGTGAAAAATAGTGGCTAAGAAAGAAATTGGGGTACAACAAATGAATTGAGGCTATGAAACAAATTTCAGTTGTAATTACAAGATTGTGGCACACAAAACAGAAAGTGGGAGTATAAGAAAAGCATTCGGGCCGGGGATGCTAGTTTGTGAGCTTGTGAGCGTGTGAGCCTACATTTTTTTAGAATAAAGACCTATGATTGTAGATAGTGGTACTTATAAGCTATGACTTTTTCTTCATAGGTCATAATTATTACTATAAAATGTCTATGTTTGTGGTGTAGGATAGAATACTAGAAGCCTATAAATGTACCCAAAGAGGATGAATGTAAATGAATGGAGTTGGATGAATTTTTATACTTAACATTGTTGAATGAAATTCATTTGTTGTTTATAGCATTGAATGAAATATAATTGGGATTATTACAATTATGATTATTTATTTAGGGTAAGGTTCAAGTACAAAGCACCTTAGATCTAAGGTTTATTGTGACTTCTAAGAAACTAGGGAAATGTGCTTACATCATATTATGAAACCATTTTAGGAAAGGTACTATTTCCAATTACAATTTATAGTTCTTTGCAAGCATTATTAAGATTTGTTGAATTTGTTTCTAAGTATGTTCACATCAACATTTACAAGCTCTGATTGCATGTTTTTATTTAAGTTCTATACCATCTTTCTAATTGAGAAGAAAATATTAATTAATCCACAAGAATTCCTAGAAGTTGTCCTCAAATATAAAGATATCTTTTAGAATGGGTGTCAAATAGAATGATGACGATCTTTACCGCTACACCAAGGGTCACAATAATACAAAAGAATTTAAAAATGTAATAATGCACAAGACTGCAGTGGCCCTTTTAGTCTCACTACATCACATTAGATAATCAGATAATAGCATTAGTATTTGGAACAAGATCAATTTGATCCAATACCATACATTAGAGAAGAAAAATCACTGGCTTCACTTCTATCACTGCAAGTAAGCCCTGGTGTCTAAACAATGGCTTCAAAGTCTAAAAATTGTCTAACAACAACATTGTATGAGCGGCGTTAGGAACAAAAACAGGTGATGGAGMCTCTACCATAGTTGTTGCTAAAGTCTCGATGTAACATGGCAAACTCTTGGGACTTGGAGAAGGCAACAACACAAAATGCTGGAGAGTATCACCTCTATAAGACGCAACAAATAAACAATTAGAACCTTTGAATAGAGTTTGGGATACTGCACAAGAAAATAAAATAAAGACATGCATAAAACCTCAAAACAACTTACTTATAGCAACATCTCTTTCGGGGTCTTTGAGACCGTTTTACAATGTCTTCGTTATTAGAATCATCAACTACTATAGGCATAGGGCGTTTGGTTTGGGTGATTGTGATAGAAGGAAGAGGGGTGTTCAACGGTTGAAGGAGAGCTTTGAATATCTCACCATCGCTTTCTAAGGCTACCAAATGACGTCCAATGTTGCGACATGTATGGAAGGACGCCCCTATTCAATGAATGCAACATCATTAGTTCCAACAAAAATGTTATACATAATTTAGCAAAAACACGATTTAGATAATGATAATTAATGAGAGTTACCTGTAGATGCATAACAGTCTAGTACAACATCACCAGGTTTTGAGAATGCCTCAATTAGCTGTACAAATAGAGGATCTTTTTCACGGGCACCTCTCCATGAAACTGCACCATTCATGAGTTGAGTTTGTATAGAAGTGAAGTTGTGGAGTAGATCCACTTCTTCAAGGTTGGTGCCTGCGTTGCTGAGTTGTTAATTTACATAGATAGAAAACTTGGATGCTACTGATATTTCTTCCCATTTACTTTGTACAAAAAATTGAATCCGAAAGCGCTGCGACTGCCAAGGATAAAAAATATGACAATAAATATTTGACAAACTCAATGTTTGTAAGTAGATTCAAGCATTGAAATTTATAAGTGAAGAAATAATGAATGGAGCTTACCCAAAGTTTGTTCTTTTTGTAACTGGAAAGCTTCAATTCGTTTACAACTTTACGCCTATCCAGGAATCAAGTAGACAAAAGCCATAGGTATCAGCACGCTCAAGGGTAAATTCTCTTACCTTCCCATTCTCTGGGTGGAACAATAAAATTGCTCCATCATCATGAATATACTCTGAAGCAAACTCCAAGATGGGTTCAATAACCTAATTTTGATTCAATACGTTCCAAGCAGGAACATGAGAAGGTGGAACCGAAACATTGGAAACTGGTAGTCCATCCGGGATATAAGCAACAATTAAATCAAAGTATGTACCAAATTTCACATTGCCTCCAAGAGTTCGCACCCGCTTTGTACCAACCTTAACATTAGAAAATGCAGACTTTTAGATGTATGAATGAATTACAATTCTATACATATAACTTAATGTATTATGAAATGAGAAAATTAAAAGAAGGCTAGAGAGTGTAGATTTTACCTTCTTTGCAAAAGCAAACATTTGATCCCATGTTGGTGCTTTGTCCCTGGTCTTCTCTTTGATGCTAAGCATTGCAAAAATCGACGATGGAAGAAATAGAGATTCAGGCTCAATACCATGTCTATCGGGTTGAACTGTAGATCTAGCAACGTACTCTGATGAAGCAAAAACGTCTTTTGAAAAAGACATAGAAATTGGAGGGCAATGGGAGCGAGCTGTATCAATCACTTCATATGGAGGCTGAGGCATAACAGAAGGAGGAGGTGCAAGAACAGACACTGGCATGGATGAAGAGGGGGTATCATCCTCCGAGACAAAGTCTTTCATCGTTTTGTTTTGTAGTCTTATTTTTCCTTGATTTGCGCCCTTTCTTCACTACTGCAACCTCTTCTAGTTCTTCTTCTTTGTCAAGAGACTTGTCCTGTGTGGCTAGTCTAGAATGGTCTTTAGCAACTATTTTTTCAGGTCCCTCCTATGCTGGTGCAAAAGTTCTTAGACACCCAAGGTACCAAGGGCAGGCTTGGAGTTCTTCGACAGAAAAACCTCGTTGCTGAGTCAATGTGAACATGCAACCGTTTAAAGATGTGTCAAACCATCCTCAAAAAAGCTTGGACATAAATTTCTTCTCAATCCCACCTTTCTGAATCAACTCTCGCTTAAAATATGTGCAATCAAAGAGGAGATGTAATGAGTGCAACGACAATGGTTTGAATGTGGAGTTATATAATCGAATTGTAAAGCAACTCCAATTTATACAAATAAATGTACTAGAATATTATATATACCTATATAAAAGTCATTTGACAACAATATCTGCATCTTTTTAATCTTTTGAAGGAAAAAATCCTTGAATATGAAGAGTCCTTCTTAAAAAGCCATCCAAAAGCATGACTCCATAGCAAAATGCACCATGTTTCCACATAGTTTCCAATCATGTCCAACTCATCATTGGCATTCCAATGAACTACAATGTTCTCAGACTTGATGATGCTCATAAATTCGACTTTGGCAGCCTCTTCCAACTACAATAAACTCATACAATGTTAATTAAAGACATTGCCAAGGCAAAATATTTCATGGTACAAGAATAAATTAGTAATCAAGATGTTTATAAGGTGACAAAAAAAATAATAATCATGTAAATGAAAGAAAAGGTTGATAATATATCTTAGCCCAAAAAGAAGCTTTAGAGAGCCAAGTCTCTAAGGTCAATGTACTGAAATCAGGGGCAATGATTTTCACTCGCTAATACTACAAAAATATTATTTTTAGAAAAAGTTGCTTTCAGCTATGCTGAATTGCTTAAATGATCGGTTATGGGTGCTTTCACTTTAGATTATATCCTTACTACTCATTTTGATTTTTTTCAGATTTTTTGGACTCACAACGGATTTTACAAAAATCATCAAAGTCTGCTAAAAATACAAAGGCCAAGATTTGGCCAAAAAATCTTCAACTATAGATTTAAGAGAAGATTCCAATATGCTACATTTGTAATCAGGCCGTAATTCTTTCAATAATTCTCCAAATTTTACATACTATATACCATTGGAATCGTCTCTTCAAGCTATACAATCAAACATCTACTATCTAGTGCATCTCTAACAAGAAAATTAGTCACGTACTAAGCTAACTCTTTCAATCTCATAGTTTTACTTGCACCTATAAATAGCAACTAATACCAACTCTAAGCTTCTTGGCACTGTTTTACCCTCCAAAGCACTTGATTGTCATCTCACCTCCTCGCTTTCATCCACACTATCGAGCTTGGCAATATTTGTTCTTGCACTAATTCTCTCAAACTATCCTCAGATTGAAAATGTCCAACTTTAACTTCATGGTTATCATATGACAAGATACGAATAGTACTAATAATCTCAACGCCATTTGCCTTCTGCAAGCATCTAAGCATCTTCAGTTTCTGTAATTGCTTCTTGCTAGAAAAAAAAAAGATCTGGCTTATGTCTCTTTCTACGAGAACCCTCTGGCATCCCTTCCACAAAATAAACAATAAGACAACTAATCTATTTGGAGGATTGAGATTTCAAAATCCCTCTAATATATATCTCTTCTAGAAGGTAATGAACGTATTTTCATCTAATTCATTAGAGCTCCTTGAGATAAAATAAATTCTACTCACCATGACATAAACGGTAACATTTGTCATCATTTCTTTCTTATTGGTGGTAATTGCATCCTCTACCTTTGCACGCTTCACATATTCTATGAAATTTGAATTACCCTCTTTTATGAGTTAGGTAAGCTTCATTGATTACTTTAAAAGCAATGTAACTTACGAAAGATTTATATGACACTTTTTGATATACAAAATTTTGGCCAACTGACAGTACTGCATTCTAATTAGTAACGGCTACTCTACGTTTCTATCTTCTTAAATTCTTCCAAAACAACAATTCATTCTTTTATAATTCCTACTCTTCAAGACATCACTCACCTTGTGTTCGTATTCTACCTACAGCAAGTCATTTTACTCTGGTTTCAAGTGTGTTTTTCCTTTATGCATCAATGGCATCTATCCAAGCGGATGGCCATGAAATTCCGCTAGTTTTCCCACTTGAAGAAGAAAGGTATGTTGTTTTGTCTTCACAGTTTGCTCATGTTTGGTTCAAATTTGTCCAATCTAGTATTTGTGTTGAAGAAGAAGTCATGTCCAAGACTAGCCAATTGAAGAAGTCTGCCCATATGCAGAAGGTAGCAGTCGACGATGGCCATGTTTGGCACCTTTGTCCAGGGCGCTATAGGGTTTACGACTTCTTGCAAGAACTCTTTCCAGCTTTGCCTAAAATTTAATCACCTGTTGCTTATAAATCCAACAGTGACCGTTCAATATTATGTCCCGGAAAAGTCAAGTCTCTTGGTAGTGGATGCTCTGAGAATGCAATTCTGTTCAATGTCAACAATATTAAACAAGAGTCGCTTGAACCAATTATAGAGTTATTTAGTGATTCTGAAGGCAAAACACCAATTTCAGTTTCACACCTTTCTTCTTCAAATATTGTTTTACCATGTACAGTGGATTCATCCATTCTACTAAAGTCTATTGTATTGCCTTTGTAAATTGTCTTCGATGCCTTGTTCACAGAATGAACTTGCCCAGATTGATTTTTATGCCATTGAATACCAGATGGTTCAATTTCTTCCAGTTAGATTTGATGTTAATGTTCTTTTTAAGTTGTTAGCGTGTCGTGTATCCACATATGGGGCTAGAGGTATGGAAGGCATGGACAAAACATATGATGGTCATGCATGGTGTCGCACCATGACGTCTAATATCCACAATGACCTAGGTTTAAAGTTCAGAAAGTCACATTGTATTGGACACTTGATCTATGAAATTACAAAATGTGACTATCGCACCCAAGCTTTGAAAAACAATGAAACTGAGTGGATTGGGACCACCAAACATCCTTTTAGCGTAGGTCAGATTCCTCCTCCTGACTCTACTGTACTCTGTAATTAAAGTTTGTAAACAACCTCCTACTTGTTTTAATATATGTAACTCGCGAATTTATTATGTACTTAGAACTGGAGATTTATCACGTGCTTGCATCCATTTGGATGTTCATTCGCATCCAGTTGTTGATGGTTAGTGTAGAGAGTCTCTTGAAGCAATGACCAGGTTGATTGCTAACAAAGTAGCTAGGACTCCAACAGCCAAAACTTTTGCGATTACTATGGCGGCAAGCAAGGAGTTCCTCGATATATTCCTTATTCATAATGGGCCCGGACCAAAGGAGATGCTTCATGGCGATGCATTAGAGAATCTCATGGACAAGTTCAAGCTTTTCAGCTCGCCTAACGTGCGCAACATCATATCTTCTTTTCAAAGTAATAAGGGCGGAGGCGAGATTGATTGAATTCTTGACATGAAGGGACGTGCCAAAATGGAGTACATCTACGATAGTATATTTCCAGGACAAAGGCAAGACAAAGTCTATTTATTCAAAATGCTTCTAGATGGACTTGGAAGTGGAGTGAATCGTGTACAAGTGTACAACGGATGCAACCGGGCGGCAACCTTGAGAATTGCTTTGTCATATTCGATCATGTCAAGAGGGTGAAATTATGGACAACTATTGCTTGTCACGTCTATGATTCCATTTATTGTAAGGTCATGACCATTGCAGTATGTGATATGCAGATTGAGGGCACTGAAGGCCAGATCATTTTCTAGCGTTGTCTGAATAAGGTCATGCTAAAAAAAGGGCTGTCAAATCCAACATTTAAGGAATTCATGTGCGATAGTGCTCAAGCAACCTCAATGCAGTTTGCATTGTATATGGGTTAGGGAATCCATCTATTCCAATGGTGGACCGCAAAAGGATTTGTCATTAGGAAAATTTTAAGCCTTGCAGAGGGCCGTTAAGACTTCATTTTCGGCCCCCCCGCAGTGCTAATACAGAAAAATAAAAAAAATATTTATTTTTTTGAAAAATGTTTTTTTTTGAAAAAAAAATTTTAAAAATTTAAATTTTAAAAAAAAAAAAGTCAATCTCATGTGGCGCTCACGTGGCACCAGTAGTGCCACGTCAGATTCCAATTTCTGAAAAATAAAAAATAAAATTTTATTTTTATTTTTTTTTGTAATTGCACTGCCGGGGCACAAAACTTACGGCCTCTTGGAGGGCTGAAAATTTTCCTAATGTTGTTCCATTGGGCAACAAACATGCACAAGCACACGAAGAAACTAATCACCATAGAATTTCAAAAGCAACATATTTGACTTTGCATGCAGTATAAAGATGCAACATCTATGGCAAAGGCGGACAAGATGTATCTTGAAATGAAATACAATTTTCCAGTTCCTATGATATTTTCATTACATTTTTCTTCTTCTCATCCTTAGATTTGATTCTATATTATTTGTACTTTCACTTGATCAACCCACTATGGAACAACCTTTTAGAAAATGATATAAATTTCAAAACATCTAGTAGCACTAACTTCCTAAGGTTTTGATCTAAATCCACGGTCATGGACTCATGGGTCTTGTGGTCATAGGTCAAATCTTCCAAATTTTGTTGAAAAAACATTAGTCTTTTGATTTTTAAACCAAAAAAATTAGAAATTACATGATATTCTAAATTTCTAGGCTTTAGGCTTACAAAATCTCCGCTCACCGCTCTCAGGCTCACGCTCACACGCTCACATGCTAGCGTTGTTGTATCCAATAGTCAATCTTTTAGCCTACTATGGTGTCATTGAATGAAAAAGTGATCTATAAATGATAGTTTCATCTCCAAAAACTCTATGATACATCACAAATTGCATTGTTGCTAATATTTTCAAACTTTATCACATGTTACTATTCATTTTTTTATTTTCAAAATAGTTAGTTGATGCCATCAAATTGGAATTTTTTTCATTTTGAGATACTAACTTAAAAACATGCTATTTGTTGGAAGTGAGCTTTTAAAGGTAATTGCAAGCCCCTTGATCATTTTGAAAGTCAAAACCTTGAGTTTTCATATAGATATTGATTTTAGCTGCTTTTAAACTCAACTATGAAAATGTAGCTATGATAATATTACATTTGAATTTTGTTTCAAAATTATTAAATTTTTTTTTTCTGGAAATTTGAAGATAGTGTCTTAATAGCTCAAAATACACCACTTTTGACCTTTCTATATTGAAAATATGTTGATGTGAGCTTAAGGTGTAAAGTACATCACTATGCCATGATGTTTATCATATTATTTCAATTTTTCTTAAGAAGTTCATACTATTTTAAGCATTTTTGTAACTATTACAATTTTTATAAAGAAATTTCTTAATATGAGATTATATAATATACAATTTGATGTTTCTAATTTTAGAAATATATTATCACATATGATAAATATCAAACTCTTAAAATATGTAGTTGCAGAAATCAATTGAAGTTTGACCAAGCCTAGACATGAAATATTCTTTAAGGATTAAGATAAACATGTCCATGATAGGCAAACCACCCATGACAAACACCTAGAGAACTACACATTATAATCTTATATCAAGTGATGACATATTTTTTTTCTACAAAATGGGATTAAGCMGCTAATGGGTTGCTTTGTGGCCATAATCCATGCCTTGGGAGATGGTCATGAAGTTATTAGTGACTGTCATAGGCCACTTACACCTTTCTAGTATAAACTTGTCGCATAAAAAATTATTTTTTTATTTCTTGTAGCCAAGTTAGAAAATGTTTGCCTGATTTAGGTGATAACATGACCATTTGGAAACACTTTTCTGCTAATTTCGGGTAGTCTATGAATTGTTTTTAATTCCATTGTTTTTAATTCCATTGGATAGCACACTTCAAAATTTTTAAAAAGAATTCAGGTAGGTTTGCCTATATGAATAGCAAATTGCAAACGTGCGGCAATTTTTGGACTTGGAGTTTTGCCTAAATGAACTATTGTTTCGGCTACGCTGTTCCAACGGGCAAGCGACATCCCGGTACGTTGCTGAAGTCTAGTGGTGTCACTATCAGTCAGATTGACTCTACGCTTATTTTAATTATCAATTCCCCCATAGACTAACTTTTCCCCCAGTAATGATAAACTTAACTAGCATCATAGTACACCTACACAACCACCGTTAATTAGACCCGTCGACATCCAGACATCAACCCGGGTATGGAGGATTTGAATCCCCAACGGTCCGGACACCCCGCTCACTCAGCTCAGCAGCGTTTGAATGTGGTGGCGAACTTGCGATCGCAGTTCCACCGCACGGGATGCGGAGATTCGTAGGTTTGGTGTGTCCATCGCACCTCGGGGCTTGAGAGCGACCATTGTGCCGTAATGTGGCCAACTTCCTCTCCACAGAAGCGTCTGCATTTCTTCGTTGCATTTGTCCGTTTTTCTCTCGGAAATCCTCTCACATTGGCAGAATTGCCTCAACTGACCCTAAGTCTCGTTGCCCCTATTGTAAGTGTATCCCCAAGGGTAAAAGAGGGCAGGAGGGAAGAGTTTGGTGTTGATTTATCTTTTGGATTGCCAAGGTCACCACTGGGCTTGCGCAACAGCAAGGCTTTTGCATCCTCCACGGAGAAGCTGGCTGCCAGTCTCACGCGTGGCATTGAAATCCTTGAAAATCCGGCCCGACATTCGTTATCGGTTAGGAGGTAAAACTTCAAAGCATACTTTTCTTCATGAGAGTCACGAGTAATGCAATTTGGTCTGCAGTGTGGGGTGCAATGTGTAGCTACGTATGTCTTATTCCTCGGTGCAAGTTCCTACGGTGACATCAATAGTAATTGTCGCAGGTTCTCTGGGGCACGTTTTTCTTTCCAGAATGGGGAGTATCCAAGTTCCCCAAAGTTTGAWTCACCCGTGCTTACAAGACTGAACAGCTTCGGCACCACGCGTTTGTCACTGGGAACTGGTGAACCCGTGCACTCTGAAAATGAAAGTACTGCTCTGGCAACACATGCAGCTCTAACAGGATTGCCTCCAGCGGGGCAGCTTTCTCCTCTCCCTGAAGTCACAAACGAAGATTGGAAGATTTTGCCTTGTACCCCACCCGCTCAATCACAGCATCCTCAGGTACACGTCTTTTCTCCTTGATAATTTGAACGTTTTGATATGTATTTTCTACTTCAGCAATGAGTGCTTTACAAATGAGCAGTTTGGATTGTTTGGTCTTGGTTCGTGGAGTACCTTGCCAGTACTAATATGAAAATTTATAATCACTTAAAGTCTTGGGTCTCTTCGTTATTTGCCGAGATCCACGTAGGGCCTCGTTGCATTTTTTGAACCTCGTCTGATTGACATCTGAGATAAATACACAACCTCTGTATGTAGGGTGCGCAGGTGCTTTTGGCAGACGCTTTGAGAAGGGAAAAGGCTGCCGAAGAGACTATTCAGCAACAAGTTGCGGATCTTGAACAGCTCAGCCGCCTGGTACATATTTCATATTTGGCRTTGGTTTTTGTGTAGTTCGATTAAACCAGGATTCTAGTGCTATTGTCCTTGGCATTGAGACCATGGAAATTTAGCTTAGGAGCTTTTGAGGATCCTAATGAGAATATGCGGTCCACAGAATTTGTAGTGCGAAGAGGATGACGTTCTCATAACCGATTCTGTTGTGCGCAGGTGCGGCAATACAAGCTTGAGAGGGAGTATAATGCTGCCATACATCAAAGCCGGGAAGAGAAGATCACGCGGTTGGAGAGCTTAATGGATGGTGTTCTTTCTCCGGATGATTTTTACAGTGATGAGTTAGCATCCYTGAAGCTGGAACACAAGGTATGTGATACTGTGGTTTCGGCGTTGTCACAGCAATACCTGTATCCTACATCTGATTATATTATTCAGAGATTTTGTAGTCGTGTAAAGAGGGCTTGTTTSGTGTGTAATTCAGCTACGCTCTGTTTCTTACCATTCCTATACTCTCTGAATTWAGCGRTTCTCAGTATCAATAAGTATGCTTGACCCTTTGACAATTTTTGGAGYTATCATCTCCATCATTGATTTTTGATCGATATGCTTCTCCAATATCTCAGATRCTTCAAGAGAAGTTCGACCACCACCCAGAGCTAGCCGAGGCCCGAGCCGAACGAGAACTGCTACGGCATGAGGTTCATCGCTACAAAGTTTTATGTGATCTCGAAGAGCGTGAAAAGCTCCWAGAGGAGATTCTGCACCTTCGAAACCAGGTTCAATTGTACCTTGAGACTGGAACTCCTGGCTCAATAAAGCAGCGTCGCCTTTCTCTCTATGAAGCAGTGACGCCAGTACATTGTGTTCAACCCTYGTATAGCCCCATGAAGCTCATGTCTCTAAGTGCTGTACCTGAGGCTATGCCCGCATGTGAGTCTGCATCTTCTTGTAAACAAGTCGATGTTGAGCATCCAGCATCAATAGTCGAGGTCCATGCTGCCGACCTCTTGGAGCAAGAGCGTAGGGAATGGGATCAAAGAGAGAAGGAATGGATTTCGATGGTYCACGAGCTGAGAGAAGAATGTGACCACCACATGCAGTTGTCAGGAAAGTGGCGGAAAGAGCTTGAGGGCGAAAAGAGGTGAATTRTTTGCCCTTGTYTGTATCGAATTTCTGCTATATTAACCTCGTGGTTCTGTTTCTTCTTTAACGAGAGTGATGATTTGAAAGGATCAACACATCGTAGATGTGTGCCAACGCTAATGGCCACGGCAACTGAGAGCTGCACATATTGAATAGGACACCTCCTAAGCTTCGGTTAATCTTGTGCCTTTCATGTATTCAGATGTACTCAGGAAATGCATGAAGCTCTTCAGATGGCTATGACTGGACATGCTCGTATCCTGGATCAGTATGCCGAATTACAAGAGAAGCACATTCTACTGCTAGCGACCATGCGTGAAATTCGTCACGGCGTGATTGAATATAAGAAGGATGCAAGGAGCTCTGTTTTTAACGCTGTCGAGGATCAGTGGTTCGATGCTCAAGCCACGCAGATTACGTACATGAAAGTTGAGCACGAGCGCTTCAAAGAGCAGATCAAGGGACTGGAAGCACAGCTTGATGATACTGCCGATGCTGTACACGCGGCTGGGGAGCTTCTTGTGCGTTTGAAAGAGTCAGAGCAAGCTTCTGTTTTGGCCAAGGTGACTGGTCGATTAACCTTGGGAAGTTCTTTTCTAATACATACTATTGAAAACTTTGGATCGTTTAGCCCTCCTGGCCAGACAGTTGTGGGGGGCTAGAGCTTTGAATTCCCGACCCCATGACTCGCATTGACTTCAACAAGAAGCAATTCAGCCCCAACTAGACATCAAGCCTAGCCCTGGCTAGTGGTACAAAAGTGGGGCTAGTGGTACAAAAATTCTAGCCCCCCGCCCATTTCACACAATGATAAGGAGGGCTAGAATGGGGGCTAGACCACCCCAATGTAGCCCCTGCTATGACGTCCAAAGTTTCCAGTGTACATTTTCATTTCATGTCTCGGTAGTATGATAAGTATTGTTAGTGGATGCCTCGGTAGTCTTGCACTTCAAATTGCCTTCAGTTATAAAAGCAGAAGCTCAGACTGAGTTTCTTCATCCTCATCCTATTGGAGTTTTCTCTTGCTCTCTTTGTCTAGTAGCTTGTCTCAGGCCCGGAKCTCAATCTACGTTAGCATTGTGCTCAGAGCTCCAACTTTTTCAGTTCGAGGTTCAATTAGGCACATTAAATTGGACGAAACATTACTCAGCACTAACCACCACAACGGTACCTTTCGATCCCTAACTTCCTTTTGTGATTTGGGTAATTGTAGCTCTACAAGCTGTATATTTGCAAGTGCCTGACTGGACWTGCTTTCTCTAGAGACTATATTTTTTCTGACTTTAATTGCATCGGTGCTGGTGGATGATGTTTAGTGTAACTTGCTTGAGACCGACCTAGCCGTTCTATTATGATAATTCCTAAGTTCTGGATCTTACAAGCACATGATTAATTTTCAGAGACATCCACATTGTTGCGGCCAAGATTTGGGGAAATTTTCTCAGTTAGGTCTTTCGTAGCAGGTGGAATACTTAGTACGGTCATACTGCTTTTTGTATCTCCATAACCGAAAAGTACAGTATATAGTTGCGCTTAGAGTTCTTTTCCAAAGCAAATCGTTTGCAGAAGGCAAGCCAATAATATAGAACTTAGGAGTTGTTGAAACAAATTAATCATAGCAGGTCACTGCGAGCACGTCAACCTAAGATTATCTATGCAAAAAGATCGAGTGCTCAACTAGCTTGAGAAAGCACMAAATGTCAATTTAGCTAGCTAGGAATAATTTACATGTTTTCTAATGGTATCTCATGATCGATCGTGGTGGTCGAGCATGTATCTAGGTTGAGATCAAAGCGCGCTTTATTCAAATGGACGAACTTCAATTACCGGTGCCAGTGTGGTGTGGCTGGGGAAASGCAAGTCAAGATGTTTCCATTCGCTTGGTACCAAACGAAATCAACCAACMGCAAGTGAAAGACCTGCACAGCAGAGAAGCCATGGCAGTGGTGAAGGTGCATTCCCATCAGTTGAAGGAATGCAGCAAGTATTTCGAGACGTGCTTGAGCGAGAGATGGGCAAAGCCCAATCCACTGTCAACGTCTTCCAGTATCGAAACCAGCCTCGAGGTCATCCACGGGCTGCAGGTTGCATGTTATATCGACTGCTTTTCTCGCATGTACACGCCCTTCCGCAAGGACTTCAAGGACGTGGAATCCAGTCTGAACCTCCTGCGAGTAGCGTCTCAGATTGGGTTTCACAAATTGATGAGTTCCATTTGCCGGTATTTRTCGACCATCGTTTGGTCGGTGGAGGATGAGTTGAGAATCCGACTGTACTCGAAGTCCCTGGATTTTCCCCGCAGTCAGGCCGAGGATTTGGTTACCCGGTTGGAGTTCGGTGACCCAAGCAACAGGGGAACGGGATGTGGAAAGCAATTGTTGGAGCTCTTGGTAAAGKGCATGAAGACTGCTTTGCGGTGCAAACATCGACGCAACAGAGTGCCGAAACAGAATTTCCGCAGTGCTCGGGCTCTGATTGAGGAACTGTTTCTGAGCATTGGACACAGTGGATCATCAGCTTTTGAGACGGATTTGGTCTCGGTCATCAGCCACGAGGTGGAGGATGTACTGCTGGATTTTCACGGAGAATGTCTCCGGGAGGGTGAGTTCAACCCTCGTAATCAGCGGTTCATGCGGCTTTTTGCAGTTCCTGGATTTAAACACAAGCTCGAGGGAATTTGTTGGATATTGAAGGTGTTGCTGGAGGCCAAAGTGGCTGATGATGTCGTCGAATGCTTACTGCAATTGCAGTTGTATCCCAAAATTCTGGAAGCCGCTTCGAAAGCTAGTCCCCTCAATCCAGTCTCCGAGATCGCCATAGAATTCGCAAGCCTAGTGACGCGCATTCATCGAGAAGTGGTGTCTGGAGATCTCCTACTGGACATCGAAGATCGAGTTACACTCTTAGAGAATTGGCAATTACTCGTCTTRTGCAAAGACATCGCCTTTGAGATCATTGAGCTGGGTTATGAACAAGCTGTAGGMGATGTGTTTTTGACTTTGCCTTTCAACCAGCAGCTGGTGTTCATCAAACGATGGAAATTTGACCACCACGATGTCATCAGCACCAAATCACTTGCAACCTTGGTGTGGAGAAACTGTCGAGCTGAAGAGTATGCGCACGTGCAGGCTGATGCTGAAGTTGATGGGGAATAATCTGATTCCGGTGCTACAGATTCATGAATTCATGCAAACTTTTTTTAAGAATTTTTTCCAGAGTAGCAATGGTCGAGTGGTCTAGTGTACTTTTGCCACGAAGGTTAGGCTTTTGAGACTGGCACTGAGATCTAGGAACTCCCGTGATTGATAGGAGTGAGAAAAATTAAGGTCCGCCGTTTGGGCTCATCAAGCTGCATCTTACAGCCAGCGCATGATGATTTTGTTGTATTTTAGGGTAGTGTTAGAAGTAGTTTGAGCTTTTGCAAAAGAAAAATTAAAAGTGGAATATGAAAAATAATAAAACAAAAAAATATTCAGTATTTCCAAACTTCATGTGTAAAAGAAAATTTCTCCAAAAGTTTTGCACAAATACCTAATGAAAATTTTAAGAAAATTGATACTACAACAACCAAAATCCTCCTATCAAGGGGTTGCAAAAGCCAGTTTTATTGGTCTTGTTGGTAATCTACCAATGCTGTTGAAATAATCTGCAAACGGCTGAAGCTTGGTCTTGACACTGTAGCCAATGATTTGAGGAAACCTTGTGAGTACCTTGCCTGATTCTTTCGGAGACAACCCTATCAAAGAAAGAAATCTCACCACCTGCTGTACCTTGCCAACTCTGTACGTCAAAATGTGAGGGAACTGCGAGAGAATTTTCACCCAGCCCTCCGAATCCACCCCAAGCTCCTTCAGTAACGCAACTGTCGGCTTAATATTCTCTTCTAAACTGCACCCGAACAGCTGAGGCCTCTTCAAGATGATTTTGGGTACGTCACAGGATCGGACTCCCAAGTTCAGTAGGAAATCGATTATAGGCTTGAGTTTCTCCTCTACGCTGTAGCTTGCAATACACGGGAACCGAGACACAAGTTCAGAAACTTCAGCAACAGGAAGCCCCAACTCCAGGAGATACACCAACGACAGAGGAAGCTTCCCATGTACCATATGGACTTGGAGCAGGGGAAAACTGGTGAACTTGACCTTTCCGAAGACTGGTGATGTGAAGGAGTCCCCAGAATAGTATAATTCCTCATCCGTTGTCTTTCCTGAGGGGGCATCAGGGAAGCTCAAAAATGCATCGACGAGTCCTTCCTTGTGTTGTGCTCCTAGAGTCTCCAAGAAGGGCGATAACGGTCTTCTGACTTCTGATGCCGTCAGCTCTATCCCTGCGAAACATGCGGCATCATACTTCGTAATAAGGAAGATGAATAATGTAAATTAGAACATGGACTTTAAAGATAACAACTACTATGAGARTACTGTGTAGAACAAATGACAAACTTGCTTTGAACAAGTTCCATCAAGTACAAGCCCTCAGCTATGCTCAGGACCGTGAAAATACTCCATTTTTYATGAATTGTTGAACTTTCAGCAGGCATTTTTACACCAAAGGACTCATAAGTTCTTGCTAAATCCTAACATTACACGGCAAAAGGATTATTTTTTTTAGGGTAGGATAACAGAAAAAATAATTTCAAGGAACATCAAAGAGATTTCATCCAGCCGCGGCGACATAGTAGGTACCAGAACAGAATATGTCATGTCTAGGTTCCTAAAGCTTTGTAGAAGAGTAGGATGAACCTGTAAGATAACGTATACGGTAAACCATGCGCAAGAGGGACAGAAGATGAGCAGTCAGACGAGTGGCTTTCTTCACTGCACGTGCCGCCAGAGACCCACTTATACCCCGAGCTTGGAGGAACTCAACGAGCATGCTTTTTACCTCTTCTCGCTCGCCCATCATGTCCTTCAAGTCCAGACGAATCATCTCCACGGTTTTCTGTCCACCCACTGTTCTCAATGGTCAGACATCAACAACAGCAATTCAGGTACACATATTTCGGGAACTTAGATGGAGATTCTAACGCTGCCTGAGCACTGTCATCAATAATTCGTGTTTCACAAGATTTTGATTGACTACCTGGGGTCCCTAGAAAATCAATATGACATAGTTGGAATACRTGACAAATGCTTAGGATATTCCAGAATGTTATCTCAGAGAAGATCATAAAAAAGGAGTCTGCGTGCACTCAGTTACAGAATGAGGTGAACGAGATTTTGTGCTTCACCTGCTGCGTCATTTCCTGTTGACGCCACATCCAAAGGTTGATRGTTGCGAGAGGAACTCAGGGCTGCCAAACGACAAAGCGAGGTCCCATTGATCTCTGAGTTGGACCCTGGAATTAGTGATGTTCCAATTCGGAGTGACTTCCCTGCTAATYGACAGCGGCGTTGATCTTGAATGAGAAGCACATGATACACAGACGATTTATTCGTCACTCAGACAGAAAAATTACAAACTATTCAAAGGCGWATCAAAAGCGTCAAAGTCCTGTCTGAAAATAGAGGCCCTGGTTGGATTACTTAAAACCAAAGGTCATACGATCAACCCCTAGCTCGGTGACCTCTTTCTTTTTGAGTTAAAAAAATTCAAGAAATAATTTAATCATCTACACCCTAAACACCCTTAGCTATGACTCTAAGTCAAGATATCACTATCAGCTATTTTGATAAAACTTCTATTTTCTATAAATGAAAAAAGCAGAACTATGAGTTTTTGTGTTTTTCTTAAAACTTTAGTAGGAAAATGAAATAATTTGTGATTTTCTAATGTGTAATGCAGTGTAATAGAAAATTATATACCTTACAAAATATATTAGAGTAATCTGAAATGTTATCAGAAGTGGAGGTTGAAAAGAGAGACAAYCACCTAAATTTCACTATTGATTGTTTGGTACTATGAAAATCAATTMTTTGTGAGCATTAGATGGTTTTTTCACGCTAATAGTCTCCTACAATCTTCATAAATAATTCTTTGAGCCTACAAAATTTGCACAACCCCTTGCTAATGCCAATGAGCAAAACTTCTTAATCATGCCCACAGTGCCACAGAGTTTAAGGTGAAGGTACCTCACATTGATTTCAAAAACAAAGCTCTATGATGACATTCTGATAAGCTAAAAAAGTGACTAGCAGCCATTCTTGTCCTGGTACGAAGCTTCACAAGACTGACACGCTAACCTACAGTTGGATTTTCCATCTCGCCAGGGCGAAATTTTTCTAGAATGCCGAAAAGAGCAAACGAGGGGCGTAGGATTTAGGGTTTAGGGTTTCACAGAACACATACCAGGGGAAGAGCTGCAGCAATTCGCTGCCAACACATCGTCGACCACAAGTGCTTGAAGAACTGTTTTCATCCCTACGGAAGTCATCTCAAACCTCTACTTGACAACTCACACAAATCGGTTCAAATCACCTACGTACAGAAAAACAGAGCTGTAAGAACGAAACGCCCACCCATATTATCGTTTGCACTAAAATCGACATTATTTYWACACTTTTTAGGAATTCGAAACCAAACACCGAAACCCTGCAAACCTTCTTCATACAGTAAACCCTGGATTGCAAAGTTTTACCCTAAAACAAGTAAAATCGAGACAGACGAGAGACTTACCATTCTTCGACCATGCTTGACAATGCCTCCATCTAGTCTCCTGGAATGCACTTGTTCGAGAGGGCGAGGGCAACGCATTGCACCCAAACCGCCGAAACTCGCAATAGAGAACCACGTTCGAATTACAATGCTGATTTCAGCAAAGTTCGGACAATCCGCAATCCTTGGAAGTCGAACACTTAGCGATGATCTGCGCTAGCTGCTTGTTTTGCACACAAATCTATTCTCAAGCTAAGAAACAGAAAGAGTGCGGGAAGAATAGCACAACTGTTCAGATAAGTATTTTTCCACTAAACAGAGAATTGTTAGATTCTTTGAAGTGTGGTTTATCACAAATCTTCCAATCGCGTAAGACTCCGGACCTCGCTGGAAACCTGGAGTCAATTTGAAAACGTGATAACTCATGCACAGTTGGCGCAGTTGAAGGACTAGGTAAGGTAGACGTACCTAAAAGTAAGGTAGGAGGTCCATAAAGCGCGAGTTTTGGCAAGGTGAAACTACTTGAAATCATTTTCAGTAAATTTTCCTTGAAAGACAAGCGCAATTGACAACTAACCCAAGTCGTTTCATATTTTTTGGAGCTTTGTGGAATTAGTTATGAATTTTTGAAGCTGCAAAAAAGTGCGAAAAGTGCATTTCAGTGGGCTCTAAAACCGACCATCTCCTCAAAGGTAGACTGCTTGTACATTGGAGAGTGCAAAATGTACCACCAGAGCCTGATTGATTTTAGAACCTGCTCCATTTAAGGACCTCCTAGTACCTTAACACTTATTCAAGGTTTGCAAATCTTCAAGGTAGCTACAGAATTAAACAATGTATGTTTAACCCCTAATTAATTGGCCAAGGCCTTTTTAGAGATTTGAGGAATTTTCTCCAAAATGAATAGATAGCGAACATTTTCATAAGTTGTACTACCTTTGTCCCAAAATGATCTTCCTATTGGACAAAATGTTATGAATTAAGGCTGGAAATAAAATTTTAAGGAACCATTTTGCGTTGTAAGTAGAGTTTGGTGCACTCTTAATGTCCTGGAAACTTTGGGTTTTAAAGCCCTTTGTAAAGTGCAAGTTTGGAGTATTGAAAAGTGGAGTTTTGGAGGCATTTTMAAAGAACACCAATGGACATTTGATTGTTGAGTGTGAGGTCATCCTTTTATGGGCAATTAGTGTGAGCCAATGACCATGCGTGGACCTTTGTTTTGCTTCCCAAAGCTTCATCTCCTTCAATTGGACCATGCTCAAAGAAATGCAAAAAATAAAAACAAACAATGTCGATTGACCCCTCAAATCATTTCATTTGTCTTTTTGATTGATGATTTCATGGATGGAGGAGGGGATACAACTCTTGTTGATCCTACATAGCAATTGAAAGCCTTAAATGACAAATTCCCAACGTCGCAATTGCAACAAGAAGATCATTTTGGAACAAAAAATTAAGGCCTACACGAAGATGATTATGGAACAGAGGGAGTTTCATTTTCTCTAAATTGTAACCCTATAAATCCAAACTAAACATGTTAGAGACCACATAAGGAAAAGAAAACACAACAATATCACTTATGGATTGAAAGATTATAATGTTTGATCATGAGGGTGTTAAAGCTGCAAAAGTGATTTGAAGTCTTTCAATCCTCTTTTCACATGTCTTAGTATTTTGAATCAATCTTTAATTCTTTTTACTTGCTATTTTTTTCTATATGTTGTACAATTCCAAATGATTTGAAATTTTGAGCATGTAGCCAACTTGCCTTGAATGAATTCAAAGAAGAAGCACCAATATGGACATTTTTTCATACAAATGCTACCTTCTGAAAAGCAATTGCTTTGATTTTCACTGGTTTTAACAAAAAAAAGATTTATTTGTCAATTTTATCAATTTTAACCTTGAAAGGACCGAGGCACATTATGGGCAAATCTTCAAAAACTGGGACTTTTGAGGGCAGCAAGAAAAAAATGAGAAATTCTTTTTCTTTTTCAAACTTCAACCGTATGAATTTGTACTCGACTTTTCTAGGAATGTGTCAAAAAAATTTCAGAAACTTTGACCGCATGGATTGAAAGATTATAACGTTTGAAGTTAAGTGAAAAAGATTTTTTCCAACCTTGACAGATAGGGCCTAGAAAATTTATCTCCTTTTAGAATGAGATTTTACACTAAGCATGGATATTTTTTTTTTGACATTTGCATCCTGTATCATTAAGTTGCATACTTGCCAAATTTCAAAATCATAGGAAGAGTTTTACACATGCTGCCCAAAGCCGCCCGAGCTGCCCTCAAAGTTCACGGCAGCATAAATTTTGATCCGGACACCCGATCGGAAAAAAAATTAGATTTTTGGGAAGGGGCTACTTAATTACACATTGCGTGCTAATTTCATGAACATTTGACCAAAAATGACTTTGTAGGAACCTACCCGAGATTTCTTGCATACCTTGAACGAATACTTGGTCCTTTAGGGGTTAATGTTGATATCTTGCAATCCACCAGTTCAAAATTTCTAAGAATTTTTCAAATCTTTTCAAATTGACATACATCAAGAATCAAGATCCTAAGTATGGTTGGGTGATTGCAAGAAACACCTGTAGATTTTGTTGCGTTTGGCTGATTTTAAAAAAAAAAATATGAATAATGTATATACCTTCAAGAAGAAGATAACCTAGGAAGGAAAAGTGGAAAAAAAATGCTCTAAGTAGGAGAACTTGAAAAGTGCCAAATCTCAAGAAAATACGTACTTTGATATTTTAATTAATAAAAAATAGGGTAAAATTTTCAAAATAAAAATAAAAATTGGCCATTTGTAACAACTTTATGTGGATGTCTAGTCATAAAAAATCTACCAAAATCATTTTTCATTATTAAAAAATTCATTGCAAATGATGCTCACTTTAGGCCAATCTCGATCTCACTTGCAATAGGCAATCAAAAATCCCTCTACTGGGAAGTCATATTTTCATATTATAAAGCACCCCACAAAGTTTCATGACCTAAATTTTCAAAAAAGA
The DNA here is from genome assembly GCA_006891605.1 of Pleurozium schreberi. NCBI lineage: Eukaryota > Viridiplantae > Streptophyta > Bryopsida > Hypnales > Hylocomiaceae > Pleurozium > Pleurozium schreberi. The sequence continues at coordinate 137,900 of VACF01001335.1, read as the reverse complement.
TACTCGATAGTACTAAAAACCACCAAAACTGCAAGTGTGACATATTATCAAAATTCAATTTTGGTCATTTAAGTAATTTTACTGAAATTGAAAAAATTCTTGTGTATCTTCCATACTATTAGAAAATTGCTTCCAAATTTTCTATTTTTTCAATCATTTTTGCAAAAATCATAGACAAAATCAACTTTTTTCATGATGGTGTGACAGAAAATAGTACAAGTGTTTCTTGCAATCACCCGGTTACATGTGTCCAAAAAGGAAATTTTGAATCTAAAATTTAGTATTTGTAATAACTTTACAATGGCTATTTCAGAGCGTTTTTGATAAAAACATAGTCAAGGAACTTTAAGGATTAATATAAAAGTAATGTAAAAGCTACAAAGTAAAATTATTAAGGCAAAATTAATATAAAAGTAATCACATAAAAGCTACAAAGTAAAAATATTGATGCAATATTAATGTAAAAGTAATGTAAAAGCTAGAAGTAAAGATATAAAATAAAAAATAAAAAAGCTAATACACTAAAGCTTGGACGTGGAAACTAGGGTGTATATATAAATGTTAAAATTGGAGAGTAACAAACTAAATCATTTGAAATAAAAATAATCATATCCACTTACCTATATCTACATAATTATTTTTAAAGATTTTTTTTGGATACAAGGTTGGTCTTCTCAATCTCAATATCCTACTACTATGGCTTCATTTTCCGGCCTCACTAATGCTGTGAAGTGCATGCCTATAGCGTTTTCCTTTGGAGATTTCATAGTAGAACATAATAGTACTGTGAGCTTTGGGGTGGTGGTGCCAACGCACGAGGAAATTTATAACAAAGTTGTTGGGGCGTTAGAAAACGGCCAAGTAGTGGCGGTGCTAGCTGATGCGTTGTACGACCTTACATGCGATGCAAGCTCAGCGGCAACAATTCAACAAGTATATGAGATCAAGGAGCAGAAGCTCAGTAGCTCGTCAACCATTTGCTTGGCAAATATAGACCAAGTGGACATTTGCGCCAATACATTGCACTTGCCGCCCAGGTCATTAGGAAGAAAAAGGGGCCTCCAACAAGACTCCACCTCTGCACCAACAACTAAAATTCAGTTGGTGAATTTCAAAAGAACAAAATTTGGAGAATAGTGAGAAAAAATGAAAAAAAATAGTTTTTTATACGTTTTTTTTGCAATCTGTTGTGGATGAACTTTGCAATTTGAGGATCAAGTTACCTTGCCATGTACATGCACATTCACATAATAAAAACCATTGATGGGACTTTGGGGGCCTTATCCCAAAATATTTTTGTATGGAGCCATCACTTCATAGAATTTTTTTATGCCAATGCATTTTAGATTGAAGGGTATTTCATTAGGGGTTTGGATGGATCTCTAAGATGAGGGATTTGAAGGTGTAAAGGTCCCTAAACCTAAAAATCATTCTTTCACATGTGCCTGGATTCAATTCTCAATTATTGATAGATTTATGGATCTCAGTTCCTATGTATGATTAATTCAATTTCATTTGTTGCTATTCAATTATCAATTTGAATGCAATGTCAAATTTTCATGCTGTTTTTTCTGGTGGGTACTAGTAATCCTAGAATATATGGAAACAACATGAGGTACAATAAACCAGCCATTTAATCCCTAAGTTCCTCGATTATATTTTCACCAAAATCCCTGACAAACTGCCATTTTGAGTATAAGTACCAAATTTTGGAAAAAAAACATTTTTGGACACATGTAACCATAGGATCTTGAAGTATGTTGATTTGAATACATGTAAGAAAAATATCAAAAATTTCCACCTTGTGAATTGCAAGATATGAGCCCTGCAAAAAACCAAGGTAATTGCACTTCACAAGCTTACATTTATATGAAAAAATGTCCAAAATGGTGGTGCTTCTTTGGGTTTATTTTACAAGTCAAGTTAGCTAAATACTTGAAAAATTTCAGATTGTTTGGAATATTACAACATTGAGGAAAAAAATAGTAAATTGAAAGAAGTAGAACATGATTCAAAATTCTAATTTGTTGATGATTTAGTTATGGAATTGAAAAATGCCACCCTACAATGGTTAAAATGATGTAATAGTTAATCAACCCACATCCTATGATTTTGTTTTTTCAAAAAATAATGAAAATTGTATTATTAAATAATGGCTTTCAAAATTTATTTTGAAATAGAGAATCCAAACTCGCCACAAGTAAAAACTCCTCATAATTTGTGACTCACTGATCAAAATGGAATGATTTAAAGCTTCATATATATAATTTAGGAAAACCAATTTCAGCTTTTTATTTCTGAAAAAAAAAAAAAAAAATCCAATCCGCTTGAACTCCCTAAAGTCTTGTACTACCCATTACAAAAAAATAGCATATTAGGCCATAACTTTTGACTCATATTTCTAAATGTCCTGACTTTTAGTTCACATGAAATGTATTCCTCTTTCACACCTTCTATTCAATTTTGGGCCTAGAACATGCAAATCTTTAATAACACCTACCTACCCAAAATTACTATGTTGTCAATTTCAACAAGGTGGTCATTTTAAGAGTTAACAAATCCTTTTAATTACCAAACTTTATCTGCAAAATTTAGCTACCAATTCAATTGCAATGGAGACTAAATTTTGTTACACTGCCTAATGACCACACACTATGCGGTGAAGGGATGTAAGAAATTTTAACTAGATTTTACTCCATTGCCTTTACATTGCAATGAAATTTGTAGGAAGAAGTCTTTTTACGTACTATTTTTTGAAGGTGAATCTTAACTCGACATTTAATAAACATGCCAAATTCCAAAACATGAAAATCTCTATATTTATGTGGAGAAAGATTTGAATTTTGTATGTGCGGAGATTGGCAAGTTTATAACTTATCCTAGAATGAATTTAAAAAAAATATAAACCACTAATAATAGAAACTTGATTAGGTTTTCTTTAACTTCAAAGTATTGTCAACACCAAAACTTGGTGCCTCAGGCATTTAAAAGTAGTTAGGAAATGGTTTAGGAAACCAACAAAATTGGTTTTGTATTTTCCTAACTTGTATGAATATAATATGAATTTTTTTTTTAAATGTTATAGATGCACCTATTGTAGACGGTCAAGGTGAATTGGCCTCCTCGCTTGGAGATAGAATAAACTAACCTCTTATTGCCTAATCAGAATTCAGAAGGTAAAGGTAAAGGTAAAGGCATCAATTTTGTATTACTTCACATCCTTTAGCTAATTTGGGGCCTCTTACTATATATTTGCAAATTTTATCATATGTGGCAAATAAAAAAATCCAGTGTTTTTTCAAGGATAAAAAGCAGGGCAATAAGGGGGTCAATTTGTCTTGGCCCTTGCTTGGCCCTTTTAAGTCATTTCAAGGATGCAAGTAAACAAAAGACCTTCCTATTTTGTGCTTGATTAATTTACCTTGTAAGCCCCATCTAGCTAATTTGGAGCTTCTAATTGCAAATATGAATTCAAAATTTGCAAATTTTATCATGCACAAAAAATAAAGAATTTCAAGTTTTTCCAAGGAGCCAAGCAAAGAGGTTAGTTCATTCCAGCCCACTGGGCCATAGACTAATATACAAGTGGTCCTCTAAACACCCAAAAGCAATTGACCACAAGCTTATATCAACTAAGTGAGATTGGCCAACGTAGAATCTGCCCTCACATTATCATGACAACTTCTTGTACTAATGTCAAAAGAACCTCATTTCAAATCCATTCCAACAAATTTTACTCCAAAAATGCTTATATTTTGTTTTTTCTTGAATTTTGAAGGAATTTTGAAATTTTCCTTTCAAAATTTATAAAAAAATATTGGTGATAGCATTGATGAATCTAACCGTACAGATAGAATCTACAATTCTCATTCTATAACTTTTATTTGTATATCAATTCCAAATTATGCTTCCAAGTAGCACTTTATAATGATTTTTCTTAAAATGTCAATTTTGGAGATGAATCAAGATGCTCTAGGGTTAATCTGGCTAAATATGCTAAGGAGAACTCTTTTAATTATATATGCACATCAGCACGTAATCCAGTATACGTACTGAGGAATTAAAAGGACAGAAGGCAGAACATGATTTGATTCATACTTGGAAACTAAGCACGACYCTTCAATTGAAGGTTGACATGTAGATATTAAATAATATTGAAGGTGTAACGATCAACCATCGGTTTATTTAATTCGTCCATTCAGGAAAACTACAAGGCGGTGGCTTTCTGGCTCAGTCTCAGTTCATGCAGCTACTCTCCCACTCAGTATGAAACTGATACTAACAATATCAAAGTACAGTATTTATTTAGGCCGAAGTTTAGATAATCAGATGAGGTCCTTGCTAATTCAGTGCTTGATCAGCCAAGGTGGTTGAAGCCTTCATTAACAAGGATGAAATTTAACTCTGCTAGTAAGCTTTAGTTCCCACCCTTGCATCACTCCGGTACCGGTACTAAAGTAGTAAAAATTGAACGAGTAAATCCGAAAATAATCCAAAAAGTTCATGGTGGAATTCACCCCTAAGCCTTGTACAACTTCGAGAGTAAGTGAAAGGTCTGTCTTTGCCATGCAAAAAGGGTAGTTTATCTGTCACAGCTTAGTCATTTTGAGAATGTACTGGCATTTATTTTAACAAGTTCACTCAAGTCAAGTCAGAGGAAACGTTCAAGCTTTGGCTGCCTTGGAGCCCTTGTTCTTCTTCTCAGGCTTCTCAAGATTTTCACCACTTCCAGTTCCAGTTGCTTTTTTTTGTGGGAGCAACACGCTGTGGATGTTGGGCAGTACGCCTCCGTAAGCAATTGTCACGCCAGACAACAGCTGTCGTAGGTCTTCGTCGTTCCTGACGGCCAACTGAATGTGGCGGGTAAACACCTGTAACAACTAAATCACTTCTAAATCCCTTATAGAGAGCAGCGCCTAATGCAAAGTGAAGAGGATCAACAATGATTTTGGCCAAATATTTATACTACAAGCATCCAACCATGACCAAGCCTAGTTATGGCCAAATGTGCCTTGGTCTCCAAGCAAAATGAGGGGGGAAAATTAGGTCAAGTCAAACGAACTTGCCCGAGAAGGTTCCCACATAGACGATTCCCCATCGCTCATGGCTAATTAAGGAGCCATCATTTTTTAAAAATACTCCCATGTGAAGTCCCTGACATGGTTGGTTTGAATAAATCAATGGCAACCAATGGATTTAAAAAGAACAAGTCTCATGAATAGAACTTGTACCATACTTTATGCAAGTTTAAATCATAACCCTATGATTAAAACTAGGACCAATAATTAGAAAGGCTTTTCACCTTCTCTAAAAAGTAAAGTCCTTGCCATGGTTGGTTATGAATAAAACAACAACCCATGGATTAAAAGGAACATGTCAAGTCAATTTATATCCAAACTTTTGTAGTAAAATGCCTCAACTATTCTACAAAGAAATTAAAAGAACTAGAAGGGTGGGTAGGAGGGACACCCAAGCCAAAATGGTAAGTTTTAGCACATTACCACCTAGTCTTTGAAAAAATTAATTTAAATAGCCTATAATTCAAGGCATGCTATTTAAAAAGAACAAGAGTCAAGAGTACATGCTAATAACAACTCAAGTTACAAATAACAACTCTTTTCAACTCTCATAACAACTCTTTTCTTTTTCTTTTCAATATTAAAAAGAACCACTCAAGTTACAACCTTTTAAATGAACCAAAATGAAAACTAGATTGAGGGTTTAGAGTTTAGGGTTTAGGGTTTAGAGCATACATTTCAATATGTAGAGAAATAACTTTAATTATCATTACATACATTCAATCATCATACATTGGATGCTTGTAGCATTCATTTGAATAATGAAAGTCTTTAAGACTCATTTGTTCTTTTTAGAATCCAATGTTGTTGTCTGCCTAGTCGTGGCTTTTGGATTCGCCGTCCATTCGTCCGTCTGCCAATTTTTTTTTCCTGTGGGCGGACGCTAGGCGGCCTTGCGGTTGTGATGGGGCAAACTGTTAGGGATCCGCTTCACACACTAGGCCGTCCACACGTCTGCCAAATTATTTTTTTTTTTTTTGGATGTTGGACGGCCTTGAGGTTGTGATGGGGCGGACTGTTTGGGATCCGTCTCGCACACCAGGCCGTCCGCCCAAAGGGGAAAAAAAAATATTGCGGACCCTATGGCGAACGGCCTCAGCGGACGGTCTCGGCAGACGGGGCGGACAGCCCGACCGAATGTCAGCGGACGTTTGGTGGGCAGCGCCCGCGGACGCTGGATGTTTGGACTTCCGGACAACCCTGTTTGTATCTCAATATATATAGTGAATATATTTAGAGCAAGAGCCTTAGTTGAAGTGACCTCATGGTTGAGTGGTGTATACTAGAATAAATTTGTTGTTTGATTGAAATTTATAAGAGAACTTGAAAAAATAAATACTAGAATAAAGATTGTTTTAATTATGGAGAGAAGTGGTGCACCATCCTCCACACCATTAGGCATTTATGGTAATGACCTTTGTCCACATTTAGTGAAGTGCCACATTTGCATGAAGCCCAAACTAACCAAGTTGCAACCTTGTGTGATCTTTTCTTTTGTTGGCCATGCATCTATGAGTGGCTTCAAAATGAGCCACAACCTTGTCCAATTTGTGGAATCACCTTGACAATAGAGATGAACATCATTGCTCTTTATGAACTTGGAACTAGTGCAAAACCAACTAACAATGTGACAATCAACGCTAACGAGGCTACAGCTTCAACCAATGTAATCCCACCTTGTCCACCAAATCTCACATCATGCATTTGTCAAGACTTGCATCGGGTGATATCTAGAACAACTATAGAAGGCTCTAGCCAAGATACCAACTTCACTACGGAAATGGCAAATTTGCAATTTTGTCAACTTTTCAAAGAGAAAGACCAAAGGAGCTCTAAATTGATGCAARAAGCACACGAGAGTGCATTGCAACATTTGGAAGAGATAAACCAAATGGCTCAAGACATAGTAAAGTTGCAACTACAGTTAGCTCGAGCAAAAGACCAATTGGCTTGAGCAAATGATTTGTTGCCATTTGGTTGGAGTGATGGAGTATGATATAAATGTATTGTCTAGTAGTGTGATTATATGATCATATAGTTGTTAGTAGCTTGGATTTTGATCATCCATGAAGCAAATGAGGCAAACTTAGCCTTCTTTTTATGTAATAAATAACTAAAAGGTTTAGAACCCCTTTTCATTAAATTTGCATATTCCAAAACTTTGGAATCGATTTGCAACTTGAAACACGATTCTATACCAATCTTGTCCTAGATTTTAGAGCTTTGTGTACATTTGAAGCACAATTTTTAATGCCAACACCAAATGGTACCAATTTAACAAACTTGACGATGCAGATTCTTGCACGGGAGTTAGGTTATAGTCAGTAGATGTTTCAAATGAGAGATTAAATGTTTGGCTCTCTTCCTTGTTGCAACTTAGAGCCTTCATATGTGATGACTGTGAATGATGCAGCAACAAGAGTGTGAGTCAAGCATCTTCTTTTCATCACTTGCTTCAGTTATTTTCCTCCASTTTATAAATTTGATTCTACTTTGCAAAATTTCAACCAAGCCAACTTCAGCTGGAATATTATATTTGTAATTTGGTGTCAATGAAGATGAAATATTCCACGGAATCTAGACTTAAGCCCTCATGATTGCATCCAACAACACGGCTTGTGGCAGAGTGTTGGAATTATGTAATTGAAGTGCACAGAATCTTACAACCGATGTGTGATGTAGAGCTGACAGAGGTTCTTGACCTACGCATCTTTAATTGGAAACAAGTTAAGCCAATTTCTTGAAATACTCCTATTGACCCCAACAATTACCGTAACGACGGTCATTAGGGTGAATGCACTAAAGACCGACCGTTTTTTGTAGCGTTCACTAGTACTGGCCAGTACTACCAACCTTTTGGAAAAAAATATTTTAAAATTAAAAAAATATTTATAATTAGCATAATACTATAAATATCATGTCACCAAAATTTGAGACCCAAAAACAATTTAGGTCAAAAGTTATTCACACAATATAGAATTTCATGGCTCCTAGAGGTAAAACGTAGTCAGGCGTCCTAATTTTGAAGCTTGACAACCTGTAGCTGTTAGACATAGGGTTGTCCGGACGTCCAGAGTCACGTCTAGACGTCCGGAGTCACATTTGGACGTCCACCGACCGCAGGCGCTGCTCCTCGAAGGTCCGCTGAGGCCGTCCGCCATAGGATCCGCAAAAAAAATCCCTTTTTGTGGACAGACCGGCGGATGGCCTGGTGTGTGAGGTGGATCCCAAACAGTCTGCCCCATCACAACCGCAAGGCCGCCCAACGTCCGCCCACAGAAAAAAAAAATTTGGCGGACGGACGGACGGCAAATCCAAAGTCCACGACTGGGCAAACAACAACATTGGATTCTAAAAAGAACAAATGAGTCTTAAAGACTTTCATTATTCAAATGAATGCTACAATCATCCAATGTAAGATGATTGAACTCTAAGCACTTTAGTGTGATTTAATGTCGTATATTGAATATCGAGATTAAACATATTATTTTTACACCAAAAACTCAATTGAAGTTATTATCCTACACCCTTATAATTATATGTACATCCTAAATTATAAACTCTAAATAGTCAACATTATACCCCATACCAAAACAAATGGTGCTTCGATAGTGAAGAATGTAATTGACCCTCTAATATGATGACCCCGTATATACAAAAATTAATCATTTATAGATCTCATATGTACGTTTGTACTTTGTAATGTACCTTTACATAAAAATAGATAGGCTATAATTCATCTTCTTATATACAAATCCAAAAATAAATAATAAAAGATAAGACAAAATGAGATTCTTTCATCTTGCCTTGAAGTTATATATAGGTCTCCAATATGCCTCATTGCCTTGTACTTTTACTGTCATCTAATGATACATCATCTTTTATTTTGTTTAAAAAAAGTAAAAGATATTTTCTTATGAATCGTTATCTTATCTTCAACATGAACTAGTATGCCCTATACCATTGTCACATTGAAAATAAAAGTAAAAGTAGTTTTCTAATTTTTTAATTTATAAAAAAATCTAAATTCAATTACTTTCGCACCATCAATCCAAATGCCACCAAATAAATCCTAGACACCCCTCTTCACAAAGAACTCTTCAAAAGTATCCACAATACAATTGGAGAATGCACGGTCTAAAAGAACTCATCGTAACAAACAAAACAAAAAACTAATATTTTAAGACACTAAGTGTGCCCTGAGCCATTGCTACAACCAAAATAAATATATAAAGTATTTTTTTTAATTTCTTAAAACTAAGAACACCTAAAAAATCCATAATTTTCTCACCGTGAGTAGGAATGCCACCAAACAAAGCCCATGCACCCCTCCTTGCCAAGGACTTTTTGATGGTACCAAGAACATGATTGGGGGACGCATGGTCCGGGAGATCTCAACATAACAAACGAATAAATAAAACAAAACAAAATAAAACGAAAGAGCCTATCTTAAAGAGATGGATGGATGGATATTACAATAATTACTATGTGCCTTATGTCATTTCCATAGCCAAAATAGAAATATTTTTTTTAGTTTATTAAAATTTTAAAAAACTTTAAAAGTCAATATCTTTTCAGAACAAAATGAGTGCAAAGTGCTCTATTGGAGTGATAGAGGTCGTGTTCTTGATGTGAATAGAGAGGAGTGTGCACAAAGGAGTGCAATCTTGGCATTGTTTTGAAAGAGAGCCCAAACTTTAGCAATTGAAGTTTATATCCAAAACTAAGATTGATGCGGTCAAACAAAAATTATAAGTGAAATAGCACAAAGTGTTTAGAATTTGCCTAGTGTTGAAAAACTTATTATTTGGGGAAAGTGTTGGTGTTCTCATTACTAGATTTTAATATCTTATGCATTTTTTTGCAAATCAATAGAAACCACAATTTTGACCAATTAAAAAAAATTTCAATTGCTAAAGATAGAGATTGTATTTTTGATGAATTTTTTAATTTATATCTTTAAAATTCATTTGCAGAGGATCTAAAAATACTTTTGTAATTTTGACCGCACAGATATTTTCTATTTTTTGTGCTTTACATTATCTTCTTCGATGCAAACTTCAAAAAAGTTATAGAACTTATATTTTATAGCACATTTGTGTTTTGCCCAAACCCCTTGGGCTTTTAGGGGTTCAAATATAGACTAGTGAGCCCTATGCCATAGCCACAATAAAAAAAAATATAAGTAAAGTATTTTTTCATTTTTTTTATTCATAAAAACTTTGAAATTCAATAACCTCACCCTATAGATCCAAATSACATTAAGCAAAATTGGTGCGCCCCTCCTCGGAAAGAGCTTTCTAATGATACCAAGAGCGCAACTAAGGGACACATGATCCCGGAAATATCAACGTCACTAACAAAAACAAGCAAAACAAACAAACAACCTAACATAAGGTATGAATGCCCTTATGAATGGATAATTATTGATTACGAACTTCATTTTGTTTTTTGTTTTCGTTTTGTTTTAATAAATGGGAGACTTCATTTAGAGTTTCAGTGCTCAAAATCGAGCTGTCTTCTTCTCCGTCTACGGTTCTGACAAAACTATCGCCTCTCTGTCTCTGAAACTTTGAGTAAAATACTTCTCACTAAGTCTTGCGATAGACATGAGGGCTTAAATTTCTCCAGGGAATACCCCAACCCTCTTTTCAATTCATTCACATCTGTGTACCGACAYTTCAACAAGTAAATTCCACGTGTACCGAAGTTTCCTACCGAGGCTTCAGTTAGTGGAAACCATTGAATGAATTCTCGGCAGTTGGGTTTGACTTCAGTTGGCCTGGCTATATAAAGGACCACACCAGCAGCACTTTCAATTACATTTAAGTTTCCACCTCATCCGCGCTTTCAGAGGTCTTTCTTTCAAGTGCCATTAACTTAGTAGAGTCTATTCATACTGAATAGTGCTGCTATGCACTTTTGAGAAGTCCTGAGTGATCGAGGGGAGCATTGTCCGGATTGCACTATTGTACCAGGACTGGAAGCTAATTAAAATCAAGCGTTGATCCTCTGCTTGCCGACGAGCGAGGACCTGGAGCGAAACTATGACGTCCTGGATTGGATTCGGACGAACTCGCGGGTGGGGGCAGACGTGCCGGCAGTGCCAGCTWTAGAGCCCCGGCCTTCGAGTGGTGAGATGCGCGACGYGGTTGTGTTCGGTGAGGGCGACGATTTGGATTGTCAGCGGAATTTCAATTTGTTTCTGGCGTCCAGGATTGAGGAGTTGCAGTGGCGAACACATCGTGCGAAGCAAGCGTTGCTCCAATCGTGGGGATCGCGGAGTCAAATAGGAAGAAAATCAACGGATCATCTGTGATACATCAATCGTCGATTGTTGTAGCTCGGAATTCCTGAAGACATAGCAATCAGGAAATCTTAGTAAATTATCAGGATTCTTTTTTGGCCGGAGTAGGCGACAATGAAGTGAGCTGCGTTAGAAAATACAATAATGTCCTGTATGTCTGAACATATGACTGTCCTCTTTTGAAATCTGGTGGTCTCAGATTGGAGCTAACACACTCCAGACATAAGGACTATGATGTTCTCACAGTCTCATGTTTTTTTTCTTGTATATTAGTCAATGAGTTAGCTTGCTGCAATTTTTAGATCAGATTTCGGGTGGTGCAAGCGAGCAATAAACTTCATCTGCTTTGGCTACAGGTGGCACATGATATACCTTTACCAAGTGCTTTAATCTGTCATTCTCTCATACTAGATCCCCCGTTTCTTGTCGAGCCCTACGCCATATCCAGTTCAAATATATGTCACTCAGTACTCCTAGATCCCACTTTTTTGTATCAGCGGAAATTGCAATACAAGTGTTATAAAATAAAAAGTTTTTTAGGGACCCATTTTCAGTTCTCCACCTGCTTTCAATGGTGATTAAGGAGTTCATTATTATCAATCTTTTGTGACATTTTCATGCTGCATCATCATGGATTTTCGATGAATTGGCATCACAGCCTCGGTCACAATATGATCCTGATTATGAGCATTGATCAATTCAAATGTCTTCAGCTGGGATTGATTTTCTGATCTAATTTCTGTTTCACAAGTAGCATGCGAAAACTGTTTTGCGGAAATGGGCAATTCCGGACAATTACACATGGGCAACTAATTCTACACCTTCCGATAACATACAATAAAGGCATAGTTGTTTTTCTTTGATTAATTCGCTCAAAATAAAATACAATGCACTGTGTGTTACGTGTGAGATCGCTCATAGACAATTATATGGTTTGGATGACTCCACTGTGGAAACAAGCTCGCCTGTCAAGTGATGAGGATGTGCAAACTAGTATCAATCCGGGCCATGACCAGTCATCGTAATGGACCTCACCCAAATTCGTTCAAGAGTACAAAGTAGGAATTCAATTAGATAATCTTACATCATTTAGGTCACCGACACATGAGTTGCAGTGACAAGCCCATTCATTTGATTCCATTTGCAGTCATGCAGCTGTTAATTGAGATTCCCAAGCGAAATCCGCATTCCAGCTGCAGGTCTGGAGGAAATCAATACAAAATCATCCAATGTTTGACAGATTTTCGCACAATTGCTTGAACTTGAGAGCCACATCGCTAAGAAATTGGCAGTCAGTAAAAGGTGCACCAATGTACGCCGAGCACAAGATTTGGATCTGGTGTACGCAGAAGCTTGGTATGACCGTTACATTGCATCCAGTTTTGGAGTAAAACTCGTTTCTAAGGAGGGAAACCGAGAAGCGCAACCAATTTACGAAGTCTGCCTGTTGGTTTCCTCCTCTTGGGAGAATTTGCTTGCTATGTGCACCCCGCAATTTGGTTTCAATTTTCTGGAAAAACATTATTGATTCATCCTGGGCTTTTGCTTTGAATTGTTGAGAGAAATTCTATCCTTGGTGTGAATTATGGATGACAGTTGATCTCTTCTAATGATGAACAGGTGCAAATGATTAGAGTGTCAATTTCGTTACATTGTTGGAACTCCACAACTTAGGGACTTCGCCACTTTTTCAGGGCGTTCGGCCTGAAACGTAAATCAGTATCAGTCCTAGTTTATAGACCTTCGTGTAGAGGAGTGTCACAGAATCACTTGAAAATAACAGAGTGGGAGTAATGCTTGAACCAAGTCCAGTACATGCTGATTGCATTAGAATTTTCATGTAGTGGCGAGGGAGTTTGGCTAAATTAAAAGGCCAATCCTAGATCTTGATTTAATTCCGTGATTAGGGGAGTGAATACCTCAGTCTCTGTGTCATTCATAGTTATCAAACATGGAGAGTACTGCCTTCCAGGGAATCAAATTGAACGGTATATCAATTGTGCAATAACCTCTTTCATGTGCAAAATCCTGAACGCCTTACTCAGCAAGTGCTGTCCAAGTTTTACCCCGGGTGACCGTTTCGACTCCCATACTGTTTGCAGACCTGAAAGCTTGTGGATATTTGATCCGCATTCTTGCGGACATCGTTCATCCGGGTGGAGTAGCGACCGCCTGTCACCCAGGTGGGGGTTAAGTAGGACAGTGCGGACATGAGACACCGAGCAGAGTCCACCGGAGGCTTGTGGAGGGCCTGTCCGCTCCAAACACGGAGTCCGCAGTGCTGCCCACTCGTAGGTTTGGGCCGAGCTGCAGTTGTTGAGGGAGAAACCGCGTGAGGCGGGCAACCGAGCAGCGCTCACTCCCCGCTCTGTGGAGTGGAGGGATCACGGGCCTGAATGCTCTCCGGCGAATCGCCCTGCGAGGCTTGCTTTCACGGACCACTATCCTTTTGTAAATTTCACACTGACTGGAGGCAAATCCAATGTGGATTAATATAAATTTGTAGTCAAACGAATTGGCATCAGCATGTCCAGTAAATAAGCTTGTTGAATTGGTGACTCGATCTGGAAGCTTCCATTTGAAATAGAGTTCTGCTGAATTTGAAGAACACTAATCTTAATCCCTTGTTTGTGATTGAAAAGAACATGATTAGTGTGCATGCATACTGAGCATCTAAGCCAGACTCACTCCGACAAACATATTGGCACATTTGAGGAGTAACAACCCTGAGTTTATTTCATCAAGGGTAAGTACAAAGCTGTGGATTTGAAGCTCCCACTCACTTACTTGCAGTTATTAATTCACCCACTTTGAATTTGATTAAAATAAAATAAAAAGTAAAAGGTTTGATTTGAGCTAATCAGATTAATTATGTAAGCTTTGATATGCAATGCTTGATCAACAAGTTGGTTGAAGCCTTACACCAACAAGGTGAAAAAAACAGTAGTCGCGGCAGATGACACATTCGGCCACTAAGCTTGAGTTCCAACATTCAAATCTCTGCAATTATTAAGGTCCCGGTACCTAAGTAGTATAAATTGAAATATCAGATCAGAAATGTAAGACCCAAAAAGAAAATGTCCACGCTGGAGCTAACCAGCTTGGATGTGTTGACAAGCATGACTTCTTCAATATTTTGAAAATTTGCATCAAAAGAGAAGATTTTAGGCGTGATATTGTCCACACTGGCAAACTTCAAACTCCAAGATTAATTGCAAGAAATTGGTTCGTTTCCAGACGCCCAACTGAAACCTCAGCTCCACGATGATTATTTCTCCCTGGCTTGGTGATTGACAGAATGAATCCACATCATTATTTCCCTCGAAACAAGTCTTCCAAGCAACTTAAATTCAACTACATCTGATTAGTGATTACAGTCACGTTTCTCAGCACCTCCATAGCAATGTTTGCTTGAAAATMCAAAGAACCCCCKCTTCATTGCACTTCTGAATTTTAGCAACTGAACATAATATGGTTTACAGAAAAAAAAAACTGTTACAATGGCCTTCTTTAGAGGGCCAAACTTGTGACCTTCAATCACTAAAAACTGGTAGAGATAGGAGGTTCTAGAGCGGTTTATGAAAATGTGCCAATCCAGTGAATGTGGCTGCTTTGATAAACAATTTAAAATAACAGAGTGCAAACCAGTTTTGAACTAATTTGCTGCTAAAGCTTTCATGTAGATCTATTTAGAACTGTCTATTGTCACCCATCTACTGAATTTCCACCAAAGTAACGAATTTCATGTTCATCATGTAATGTGAGAAACCTACCTGAGCATCTGCTTTAATGGAAAGTCGATCATTGACGTCATACTGCACCCAAGATGACTTTTTTCCATCTCCATGACAATATCCGTCTTGCCCCAAAAATTTGAAAAGGAACAAGGTATTAAGTCCAATACATTTTTTTCAGGCATCAAGCAATTTTCCTTGCTTTTTTATTTTAAAACTTCAGTTATTATACATGTTCATAATAATTACACACAGACGAGTCTGACATTGTGAGCAAAGTCGGACCTCTTAATTGACAAGATTAAGATTAGCTCCAAGTTTGAGAACCCTCTGAGACTTAGATTGATAGATGCATATTTTGAAGAGAAAGAGAATGATACCAAGGAAATTCACATGTCATTGAGTACTAATGGAGTTTTTCCTGAGGATTCATTAAAAACCTAGTCCTGGGATGTCATGTCATGTTTAAGGGTTAAACACAGGGCCTCTAGTACCAGGCATGTCTATGGAACCCATAAACAAGCTGCAAACCAATGACAAAATTGTTGAGAAGATTATGCACCAAAGTTGCCATTTTGTCATTGATCAGAATCATCAGATACGTCCTTAATCATTATGAAAATGAACATATTGAATAGATTTTTTTTGCTTGATGTCCTCACCTACAGCTCAGTGCAAATTTGTTGTTTTAACGCCCAATTTGTGACATCAAAACACAGACCCTCAACAAGCCCTGGCCTCAAGGACACTGTCAAATCATATCATAGACGTGTATTTAATCAAACAAGCCAAATGAGTAGCAGGAGGTACCAAATCTCTGTTTGAATGTCAATGAAGGCCATGGAAACCCCAGTCAGATTGCCAGTGAACATTTTGTATCAAACCAACTGAAGCAAGCCTGTACCAAAGTGTTTTGTCAGCTTACTTGTGGTGCTCGCTGAGAGAGCAATTTCACAATTCACCTCGAGATTTAAAAGATATGTCTGCAGTCTGCACTATGAAAAACTGTACTGTACATTTAATTTCTCTGTCCTTATAGTTTCTGATTCTAGAAACAGAGATGGAACATTTCACAAGAAAAACATGCGGTTGTAGTCTAGTCTAGTCTAGGATTCTATAAGAATAGATAACTTAATGATGTCCTCATACTTCACAGGACACGGTAAGTTGCAGTGCACATAATTAATCAGGGCCTTTATAATCATCATCTCCACACAGACTCTATCAGGAGCAGGAGCTTATGGGTGCCCCCATTTTCACATCCTAATGTATAGGGCAATCCCCAAGGAGGAGGGCATTTTTTGATATAAAGGGCCAACGAGTAGAGCGGAGCCTGACAAGGAGGCACTTTATATAGCAAAATGCCCGACGACGAGGGATATTGCCCGATGTAAATCACAAGTAGGGAAATCTAAGTTGGATGAAACATGCACGATGAAAAAACAAAATTGGATGAAGAATCCGTAATGCTCGATTACGCAGGTTTTCCCTTGTAGTCTGGCATCACGGCTGATTGTGCAACCGAACCCTCCCAAGAAATGAACGGGCCATTTCTTGGGAGTGGTTTACGATATGATATAAGGTGGGCACCCCCCAAATCGCCCCTGAAAATGTACATCTCCAAAATCAATTATGTACATGTGTGGAAGAAACGCTTTTAGAACCAAACTTTGACTCTTCATGACTTGTGCATATCATATCCAAATGTCGCATTCTTTGGTGCATTGGAAGCTCCTTTCACTTGCCAACAAGACAATATGAAAATCTTACAAGACTAGTAATAGTAACTAGGCACAGCACCAATTTGTGGCAGTTTTGGGTGTATCCATCTTATCAAGCTTCCCCCAACTAATCTTACGTGACTGAGGCTAATTAGCTCTGAACTTTCAAGGCAAGGCCACATAGTCCTAATAAGTGGACCATACGTATTCCAGGCCTCCACATGCTCACAAAATATACAATATATACATACACATATATGATACTTGAAGAACARCCATTACAATAGATCCTTTGCATTAAAAACATGGTATTTGCATAAACAAGGGCATAAGAGCAAGCAAGAGATAGGGAATCACAAGAATGCCCCTGGTTTTTCATCATGAGTTTCGGATGAAATAATTTGATGATATTTATCCAAGATGAAAACATGACAAGTTTTGTGATAGGAGTCATGACAAGGGGGTTGTTACACTAGGTACTAACCTCTAAATCCAAAAACTGCATTTTTGGCAATATAGTGATTTTTGACAACTCACTATGAATGAAAAATTTTCTTTTTTTTTCTTTGAAAATTTCACACAACATATGACCAAGGAGTAGCTTTAAAGACCAATAGTTTACATAGCTACTGACTACATGGTTGAATAGTTATTGTACGAAATGTGATTTTCATTGCTTAGTGGGCAGACTGGGCTGCAATTCAAAAAACTTCTTTCAAAATCACTTTTCTTAAGAACAAAAATTTGAAATTAATGTTGTAGATTTAGGTATACGTAAGAAGCTTTGAATCATTCTATTTTGATTAATGAGATGAAAGTTATGAGGAGTTTTAGTTTGTGGGTAGGTATGGAGTGTTTGAAAATCATACGTACCTACAAACTAAAATTCCTCATAACTTTCATCTCATTAATCAATATGGAATGATTCAAAGCTTTCCATGTTTATGTAAATCTACAACATCAATTTCAAATTTTTATTTCTTAAAAAAGTGATTATCAAAGAAGTTTTTTGAGTTTCCCGGTGTGCCCGCTAAGCAATAAAAATCACATTTCACACAATAACTTTTTAACCATGTAGCAATAGTTATGTAAATTTTGGGGCCTTAAAGCTACTCCTTGGAGATACGTTGCAGGGCTTTTGTTTTTGTTTTCTTGTGCCAGATTGCACCAAAAAAAATAATTTAGCTAAAAACTGTCAAAAAACTTGGATGAAACCGCCAGATTGTGGATGAAAACCATATTATACATCCAATATGTGGATGAATGTTGTACTTTGGAACACCACTATAACATTTAACCCCTAAAGGACCGAGGTTCATTTGGGGCACAAATTGTGAAAAACTGCCACATTTTAGAGTAGCAAGAACAAAATGAAGAAAAAATAGCTTTTTTTCAAAATTCAACCGTATAAATTTGTATTAAACTACTATAGGAACGTGCGGAAAAAATTTCAGAAACTTTGACCATACGGATTGAAAAAATAAAACGTTTGAAGTTAGAAAATATTTTTTTCTGAGCTTGCCCAACACAGCCAGCAAACTTTAAAACCTCCTAGAGTGAGATTTTTACACTAAACATGATTATTTTTTTTAACAATTTCATCTTGTATCATGCAAATTACACACCTACCAAATTTCAGCCCTAAAAAAGTAGTTTTGCCTATGCTGCTTGAAGCTGCCTGAGTTGCCTGAAAAGTTTAGGGCAACATAACTTTTGATCTAGGCACTTGATCGTAAAAAAAATTGCACTTRCTCATAGGAAGTACACGTTCAAACCTTGAGTCAAAATTTGAAGAACATCTGTTAAGAAATGACTTCATACGCACCTACCCAAGAATGCCAAGATTACCTGCTTACGTTCAATGGTCATTTGGTCCTTTAGGGGTTAATATCGCCACTGTGGCACTTTGTGAAAAATTAAAAGAAAACCCCTAGTATGTTGTGTGAAATTTTCAAAGAAAAAAAAAAAAAAAAAACTCCATTCGTAGTGAGCTGCCCAAATAGCTATACTGCCAAAAAAACACAGTTTGAGCATTTAGGGATTAAACCTACAATGGGTATGAAAATGAAGTTCTATATGCAAACATTGAAGAGTCCTACTTTCTTGAAATTTTTCCATTTCCAACCGCACATATCATTTGCATGGACTGTAATCACAATAATAATTGCATTCTAGACAAAGAAATTGTGTGCCTACAAAGAAAGAAATATAGAAGGGGATCATGCCTTTATTGAGATCGTGGACCTCTTTGCAATTTGTCTATGACTTTGAAGATGATGGTGAATTGGGTTGCTTAATTGAGTTGAACATTGAAAGGAAAGTTTAGGCACTAGGTTAGTGCTTTTAAACTTGTAAAAAGACCCAACAACCATTGACATGATTTCTATGCCAAGAACTTATGAACCTGATTTGGGATACATTGTCATTTTAAGAAGTAATGTTGATAGTGTTTAGAGACGATTGCTTAAATCTCTTGAAATCAAGTGAAATTGAAGTCACATAATGTCAAAATTTAAATTGTTTAATTTAATTAAGTATAACGTGTATCATCAAATATCAAGACATTTTTGAATGGTGATATGCACGGTTAGCTTCTTTGATATGTTGTGAGAAGAAGATGTGGAGAGGTCCTTGAAGTGATGTTCATTATCCTTTATCAACCCTCAAAGGATATGGGATCATTGGGAGTTTGATTGCTCAAAGAAAAACGTGGTAATTGTGTTTATAATAGAACTTTAGACCTCATTTAAGCACAGTAAATCAACTTTTTTTCAAACTGTAGTTGCTGAGAAATTGTGAGAAATCAAGCTTATTTTCACCTAAAAGAATTCTTTTGTGATATAAAGTCTCTAACAGAAAGTTATGGACAAGTGCATTGCCATCATGATGGCAAYTTTTTTCCCTAGCCTCCTCTTAAGTCTTAACTTTGTCCATAACTTTCATTTAGAGATTCCAAATCACAAATGGACTTTTGCAAGTGAAAAATACTTGTATTTTCCAAATTTTATGAGTGATGAAGTTTGGAAAAAAAATATACTTTCTATGCTTAAATGAGGTCTAAAGTTTAACTTTGAAAACAATTATTAGTGCCTTTGACTTGACTATGAGTGCTTGAGATCTTTCATGTCCTAATTTACATATCCCACATGAATTGTTGTACTTCCAATCTCACCGCTTCTATAACACACTTGCCTTCTTTCCTTCAATTGAAAATAGAGCAGTAACTAACTTGTGAAGATATGTGAGATAAAGGGACTTATCGATTTCTATCTTAATTGAGTTAAGAATATGTCTAAAATTTAGCAAATCAAAAATTAGATGTCAAATCCACGACATGTGTTAAACTTGGATGCTATTTACCTCCATTATTAGGATGATGTTGGAAGTGGAGAAATGGAAAACTATTGCGGTATGCCAACTACGAAATGCCAATATCCTAAATCAATTGAACTAAACAAGATGTATTACAATGCAATACCCCCCAAAAGTATACATAATCTCTTCATAGTGACCCAAAACTCTCAATACACCCACAGAGAAAAAACTCCCAATCTAGCTCCCAATTGTAGTCAATATCCCATCAAAAACTATGAAAAGGTGACTTAAGCACCAAAAGTGACTTTTTGTGACTCTTTTGTGATGTCTAGATGAATAAAAAACAGAAATTACACTTACTTTCTTTTATACACTATATAGTCACGTCCCATAATCTTATAAATTTTCTTTGGAATCAAATTTCAACAAAAAGTTCACAAACTTCAKAAAACTCTAGCATGCTAAAAAATGAATAGATTTTGAAACTGCAAATTGCATTGGAATTGTAATGAATAGTACTTGAGCATCATGATAACGTATATAAACATGTAGAGTTCATAATCATGCAACAATTTGGATCTTTCCTATACACTRTCTACCATCTAGTGCTGCCACTTTTTGTTAAAATTATAGCTTGCATTCAATTGGGCATGTTTGAAATGATTTTTTGCAATTGTTGTAGAGATACTTGATTCCATATTGAYTGGATTTTTTGTATTATTTATTGTTGTACACTATGGTCAAGCTAACTTACAAGGTTTTCTTCCCAAGCACACAAATTCAACAAAAAAATCAACAAAGCTCAAGATGCTCTTAAATGATAAAAATAAGYATATTTTGAAACCACAAATTGCCTTGGAATCACGGCAAAGTGGCCTTCAACTTCATAWCAAGTGCAAAATGAATAATTCAAYATACAACAATTCAACGTCATACAACAATTCAACAATCATACAACAWTTTGRATTTCTTTTATACACTATCTACCATTTCATAGAGAACCTTTGGAAGATAGTCAAAGATTTGTTGCATGGGGTGAAGAACAAGCAAGAAATGGTACAAGCAATTCACGTGGTATGAGATCAAACAAGTATCTCTAAAGCAATTGTGAAGGCTCATTTCTAACAAGTACCATAAAAAACACAAGTTGTTATTTTAGCAACTGGTGGCAACGCTACATGATACATAATGTATACAAAACATCAAACTCTTGAAGGTGTGATATTCAATTRCATATATGTACATTTGTAATGTGATTCCCACGCCGAATTTACAATGCAAAATTCTGWTCATTTTTTTTACCATCCATTTAAAAGGGCCTCTCAAAGTTCTACTAATCTCAGCAAAAACTTCTGGCCTTCTGGGATCCAAAAAMTTTGTACGATCATATGGACCAGACTGTACATGATCCRGCCACCTATTTACCATCATTAGTGTACKTATGTAATGTACCCAAGCGCACACAGCTCATGCAATTGATACAAAAGCTTCAATCCTCATACAACTGATTCACTAGACTCAATAACTTATTTAAGATATAAAAATGCGATGGAAATAGTTCTCAAAGTYGGTCGCTCTGTCGCWGCAGCAGSRACTGKTTTTGGAGATCACTCTACCTGGCTCCAGGAAATGGGGAATAGTACGAAGAACTAACTCMGCCAAAACATGCTTAATAGTACAMAKTTTATTCTCCAACYAYATTAAATCTTGTCAAGTCAAAATGTCCTCTCTGACTGATCCCTGGGAAGCCAGGATCTGGCACCTCCACAGTCCACATTAATTTAAATTTGGAGGTCAGAATGTGGTATTTGTTACAGGAAAATAATGACCGACTTTTGTCAATTTTTTAAT
This sequence comes from Pleurozium schreberi, assembly GCA_006891605.1. Classification (NCBI taxonomy): domain Eukaryota; kingdom Viridiplantae; phylum Streptophyta; class Bryopsida; order Hypnales; family Hylocomiaceae; genus Pleurozium; species Pleurozium schreberi. The sequence goes on along the minus strand of VACF01001335.1, from coordinate 115,894 downwards.
TAGTTCATGAGGTAGACGGAATTCCTGCTGTTTGGATTGACCCTTAACCCCTCAACCCCTCAACGCCTCAATCCTTTTTTGATTTTTTGAATTTTTGCACCTTTCTGCTCATATCTTTGTACAAAAATATCATTTAGTGCAATTCCATGAAATTGGTCATCAAGGAAGTTTGTATTTTCAAGAATTGAAGTATTACATTGGATAAATGAGAAGTTGGTTGGACAAAACAGTGCTTGCAAGCCTTCCGTTCATCGTTCAAAATATGGACGTCAGAGCGCTTAAGGGTTAAACATTGGGCGGGTCACTAGGGAAATCATGAATCTTGAACCTGTGAAAATCAGTGGTTTAAAAAGAATTCAAAAGTAAGCATTGGAAGTCAAACTCTTGTAGAAGTTCTTCCCATTCCACCCGTAATTCTGAGGATGAATAGTTGCACTTCTATACTACATAGAAAGATGCTCTCTCATTCATCGACTAGAAAATGGCTTCAGCATCATTTATGGGTTAGAACTATGAACTAATTTGCTAATACAATTGTTATGTTGCCCATGAAGAAGATCCTAGCGATGGTGGTGAGGTAGTGAGTCGATTTTGTGGTCAACTTGTAGACAATACTTTGGAATTTCATACCTTATTTTGAGGGTGTCTCAATAATGGATGCTAAGTGCAATGGAGTCTTGTTGCACTTCCCAATACGATCCAATAAACATACAATTTATATTTAATAGTAACTATGCTCAATTGCTATTAGTGTTGATTGTGGATGCACCACTATGTGTTTTTTTGTATAAAATTTTGCCACGTACTTCACTATTGAAAAAACACAAGGTCTATTATTTATAAAGGAAATTTAAGTTTTGATTTTACAAAATAGCCAAAGTCCGATTGAATTTTCAAACTTATAGTCAAATTTTATATATTGTATTACAAGACTATCACGTTCCAAAAGGGAGAGTCACAATTGTACAACTCTCTTGCTTCCTTTTCCCTTGTTTAAGGTAGAGGTACTCGTACTGATGAAATGAGCAATTTTGGACATGATCTAGGGTAGCACTAGGCAAAGCAAATACTTTCAAAGTCAAACTGACATAAATAAAGGAGGTTGCAAAGAGGTCCCGCTCATTGCTTCATACTTTGTAGCTCACTTATGTGTCATGAACTTATTGGTCCAAACCTTGAAAAAATCAAAAACACGCATTCCAAAGACAAAATGAAATTGTGTTCCACCCTTGGTCTAAAATATGGCACCCTATTGATCGGTGATGGAGCATGGGTGAGTAATGGGTACCTCTACCTTATTCCTCAAAYTGGCTAAAAGAACTCAAAGTGGATTGTTGCAATTGGGCCACTACAATTCTTTACACAAACTTGTCAAAGATTTTGTACGCTGCCAAAATAATGAGTACTAACCTCTTATCTAAATTCATTGAACAACTCCCTGAAGTTCTTTGGCTATCATAAAAAAAATGGGGCCTCAATCTAGCCACCCGCTTAAGCTCCATTCTTTTTCTAATGTGTAACTCTTCCTAATCATACTACTAAAATCATAACTCCCTCTCTAATATCACAAATGCTACCATTAATACTAGGGGCTTGTGCTTGCTATGCGACGCATTCATTGTATCACATATTAGTAAAAAATTTATATATTTAAATAGAATGTATTTTTATTTTTATTTTTTGATAACAAAGGGAATACTATGACTATTACATCCACTAATGTGACCTCAATAAACAAGAAAATGTAATAATATACAAGAGCAAGACAAATTTTATATCAATAGTTGCATTGCCTTTAGGATTTGCCCTTTCAAAACACCTAACTATCAAATTTTTCTCCTTTGGAAGGTCAAAAGAAGTGACAACTCGATGCAATTCTTGAGGTGTTGCATCCTTTTTCTATRGCTTTTGTCTTTTGGCACTCTTTTATATCTCTTATCTTTTAGCACTCATGTCAAACGACACTTAATTTTTGAAACTTCAATTSGATTGCCTCCTTAATGTGGCACTTGCATATTAATTCTACAATGTGACACCTCTSTAATATGATCACTCTATGATAGGAGTAAAGATAGTCACCTAGTAGTCACCTTGTAGTCACTACAAAGAGGTCAAAGTGTACTAAGATATTTAGATATATTTAGTATGATCTCTTCATAGAAACAATCATAACTTGATTATAAAAAGGAGTTTCTAATTTTCTAATCATACCTTGCAAATGGATCAAACTTCATTTTTTAGATTATTTGAATTAGATTAACTATGCATTTGTTTAACCTCATAAAGTCTTCCATACACCAAATTGCTTTTTTGGATTTATAATTATGTACTTTGTAATTTGATTTTTCAATTCAAAGATTTTGTGCAAGGATGTCCATTGCAATCTTGACTTTCCAGAGTGTTGAGGACTCTTAGAAATGAGCCTCAAATACACTAGATCTTGGAGAAAAAATCACATTAGAAATTCATTTAAAAATGATGATAATTGTGTTTTTTATTTTTCAAAATTAACAAACAAACAAATATATATATATATGTTTAACGATCATTTTTGTTTACTTGTCATACTTTAAGATTTAGAATTTTTTACTACATTAGGAGTTTCCAAATTCAATGATTTAGAGCTGAAATTTTCATGGTCTATTTGCAGAGTAGGAAACCAAGACCTACCAAACAGAATCTAAATAAAATTTATTATTTAATGTGTTGCACATGAGTGCAAATAACACTCACATTGCGTGCAATTTCTAAACATTGATGATGATTCAAAGATCATTCTTTTGGAGAAATCTCATCACCATCAACTCTTTCCAAATGGCCAATCTTCAATTTTTGAAAAAAAAATTCATATCCTATTTTTTACAAATTGAAATGTCAAAACATCTGTTTTCATAAGATTTTGCACTTTTCTAGCTTAGCTACTTCAAAAAAAAATTCTACGCCTTTTCTTCCTAGGGTACCCTCTTCTTAACCCTAAACCCGGGGAGATCACTCGCGATTTTTAGAAAACTACGTGAGTTAAAAGATAGCGTCCATTTAATTCAAAGGGCAAAAWTTTTATATAATTTTCAGAGCTACTATAGGGTCTATGAAATGMTACATCCTCTAATATATATAAAATAGGGTATGTAAAAATATCATATAGTAGGAATATTTATTATTAAGTTAGCCTTGACAGATAGGAGTTGTACAAATTGTTTATAGTATAGTGAGTATAAGTGTAGACAAATAATTTTGTGCGGAGGATAAAATGTGCACAATCCAATAAATGTTGGGGATTTCCTCTATCAATTTGTCACTATTGTTAGATAATTTTAGCTTGTCTATGAAAGTGTCAATATTCCAACAATGTAAGGGCATCTAAAAATCTATTGTTCTAAGAAAAAAACGTTGATTTGTAAATCTGCAATGAACACTACAAGAAAATAGGGGTATAAATGACTTGTCCACAATGACTGCATCAATAATAATGATTTTAAAATGATTGCAAAATGACTATTTTACAATCATTGTTGCTGGTGAAGTCATTGTGAACAAGTCATTTATACCTCTATTTTCTTATAGTGGAAATAGCAAAACAAAGCTGTGAGATTAACATAAACGCACTCGTGTCAAGAATACAAGTGTCATTAACTCAAAGCAAGCACTGATCGACAGTCAGTAGGTCACATACTTAGTGGACGGTGCCTAGACAGTACGTGCACCTAACTTACGACAGATCTCACAAAGGAACATCCTCATCACATTGAGAGGTTGATGTACTTAGCATTACTTCACCTCGACAATTGAATCATTCTAAGGGGATAACAACATTCAAGATTTTGCAAGCTACAATAGCAGAAAGGTTTAGAAAAGTCTTCAGATGCAGATCTGGATGGAGCCTCTAGCTAGAACTCATCTTCAAATGGAAAAATTTCATCTGGTGAGAAAATCTCCATCTGATGACCGGGTCCACTCCAATGAGAAAATGGCAAAGCGGCCTAACTGCACAAAAAATTTAAATACCTCGTCAAAATTCATCTGGCACCTCAAGTAACAGCTTGCGAAAATTTCAACTCCCTCCTTGCCTGGTGACGCTGCACCATTTTCCAAGACGATTGGATCACTTAAGCAGTTAAAATGAGTGACAGCTGTCTAGCACTCTAGCCATAGACATGTACTTTCGAATGAGCAGCTCCAGAGACCGAAAATACTTTCGACACAACAAGGACTGCATGAGATAAGGTCGAGGTTCTTACTAGGTAKGCGAGAAATACGGCGGAATATGCTGGCAGGGAATCCACGTATGTTCGAAACATTCGCAGGCGCGGTCTTCGAAAGAGATTTCATTCTTGTTGTAATCAATTCTGGAATTCTCCTGACGTTCCAACATACAAAGCACAACACATTCCTTTCAGTCAACTACTAAGGAGTCGGTCAGTCGGACGGTGAACAGTGGGAACGTGATATAATACCTTTAGCTAGGCTGCACTTCTCCCTTGCTGCCGGGAAACACTCAAGTTGTGTGGTGTGAGAATGTTGACGAAAATACTTCGATTCTTAGTATTTTCGATCCTCCGCGAGCACCTTCGTGATCATTGACCAACGCCGCACTAAGAGCGTCGTGGCACTTGGAAGCTACTGAGACTCAAGAACTAAGTCGTAATCCGACGAATATGAGTCCTTCGCTCAGCTCAGCCTCCGTAAGCACCCTGAACAGACGAACATAGCAGACAAAGGGAGAAGTGAGCTTCAAATGATGCGTTAGCAGCTTGCTTCCCGAATTGCGGGACTAAGCTTGATACTTCTTAGAAAAGCAAGACTTCTTGAAACTGAGAGCTTATCTGACGCAGAACCGTCCATTCAACTTCCATCTCACTACGACTAGAAACGCGGTTTCTCAGAACATAGGGTGAATATGTCCTTCATGTGGAGTTTTAGATCTCCCAACAAGCAAACGACGGGGTTCGGCTGGGCTATCCTCGAGTTTCGTTGAAGACTTTCGTTTCTTACCTTTCAGGATTTGTAGCCAATCAAGCCCACATGTCAGGCAACCTGCTTAGCTCCTCCTGAAAACACAAATCAACTGGCTTGAGTCAAGAAATGGCACAATGGGATGTGAATGGCAAACATCTAGGCAACGAGGAGGTGACGTACCTCACCGTAAGTGCTTAATGTAGACTAATCCATACACTCACGAAGGACAGCAAAGATGTGAATTATTCTGAAAACGACGACTTTCAGGCCGGACGAAGCTTRTGAGGTTGGATTGCGCGAACCGGATTACCATCAGATGCTCTTCGGCCTCTTCAGATCTGCACGGTGTTCGATAGACAACCAGCACTTCATTCCTGTTCAGTCAAACAGGTAAGATGATTCTGTGTGCACAACTGTCTTTCAAGATTTGAGTAGATTTCTTATGAGCATGATCTCAGTTCAAAATATGCTGATCGAACCATTCGTGTAACTGATTCTCCAAGCAATTGGATCACCGAGCAGCCAAAAGCTRTTTCTCAAATTGCACCGGGTCATATGAAGCACCATTGCACAACGGCACACAATCGGCGAAGCTCGAGAGCTTTCAAAGAACCATTTCGGTAATCAAAAAGTTGTGAGACCTTGAGTTGTGCAACAGATAGACTGCAATGACGACGGCATGCAGTGAGGCAGACCATCCCAGTGACCATCATCGAAGGCTTCTGCTGCAGTCACGTGCACAAGGCAACCGTGCTACCGGCGCTAGCTGTTGATTCAAGTTAGTCGTTGGCTTGAGACTTACCCGAAGCACATCTGGCGGAATTTCATCACACCATTTCGAATCACTCCGACATCCTCCCCACGCCTCTCTCTCCCCTTCTCATATCACAAAAAAAAAAAAAAAAAAAAGAAAACGACAAGGGAGACAGCGTGACAGGAAGAGAGTGAGCACACATGGACAAGTACTATTCCATTCTGTGCATGCTCAGCTGTGCTCACTCTCTTCTGTCACTTCCACTCCCCCTGCCACACACAAGGACGCCTCAACATCACACACACACACAAAAAAACACGGATGCCTGGCCCGTTAGACAAGGCTGCAACCCCAGCCTCGCGCAACCTCATGCGTCAGAAACGCTGCCACAAGGTGCGGATACTGTAGTACATGACCTCACTTGCTTCCCTTCCCTTACAGCATCTCCACCTAAGCAAATAAGCTTCGTCCATCCGCTGTGTGCAGCAGGTTTCACTCGCGCAAGGCCAGGGCCTCGTACCGCCGGGAGCAGGGCWACATACAGCAATTCCGCAGCTGCATCAGCTGATGTGCACGATGCCTCCCTGCCGAAGAAAGGACGGAGCTGAAGAGCAGCAACTGGAAGGCCTGATGATGATGATGATGAGAGAAGCCTGCCTGCCTGCCTTCCTGCCTCTGCCTGCCTGAGTGCCTGCGCTCTTCTTGGGCTTTACGTATCGCCCGCCACAACAGTCACAGTCGTCTCCGTCGTACTCATACTACTGATTACTCATCGTTGGCGCCCTCAAAGATGGTTCGGCCCATGCCATGGCGCTCCTTTTTAAACCGCCGGAGGAGGCGCCTTCAGTTTTCCCCTTTCGTCCCCAAGGCCCCCCGTGTGCTCCCCCCATTTGTGGGGCGCCTTGTACTCGCGCAGTAATTCTCCGTAGGCCACCCCGCCGCGAGACGAGCGCCACCCAAGGGTGAAGTTACCTTTTAGATGCCTCCCTCGCTTTTGCTTGCAAACTTGCAGCTCAGCCAAGTTCCGGCTATTTTTGTTCGGGTTTCATGTTTGAAAGAGCCTGTTCGCATGTACTTCCCCTACCTACTCCTCTCCTTGGAAGAGTGACCCATTTTCTGATCTCACCGTTTGACTTCCGGTATGGGCCAAAATATTTACACTAGGGATGCACATGGTAGAGAATCATGACGTACTTGGTTTCCGATTATTCCAATACTCCCATGTTATTCTATGGATTTTTAAAGGTGGAATCTTAAGAATTCAATGTGGAGACTTACTTGGACATTCTTGAAGCACAAAATGTCAAGCTTCAACTTTCGTTGATTATTTAAATTGAAAACTTTGATTTTTAGTACCAAAGGATCTACACTTAGTGTCATTTGCTATTGGTTGTGAAATCATTTGTTGTGCCACATGAAGTGGCATTGGAGCCACCCCACATTGATTTAGAGTGTTATATGGACTCCCACAAGAGTTCACCTTAGTTTTGGATCAGTTTCATTCAAATTTCAATGTATTGAACATCCAACTTATGTTTGAATGTTTATGTAGAAAGAACTCTTGGACTTGACATTCTTCTCAAGTAAGAAATTAAGAATCTATACATAAGAAATCAAATGACTTTCAATCCACAAAGGAAATTCAAAGAGAGTGTTGATTATGCATTTTTGCTTAGTTATTTATTCCATATATGATGTTGGTTGTGGCACTCAATGTCTTTTGTGTTACAATATTTGTTAGTGTGAGTCCATCCAATAATCCACTCTGTCATCCATTTATTTATTTATCATCCTTCCTAGTTCCTAGTCAGTACAGCCAGTACTACCTGGAATTTCCATCCATTAGTAGAATTAGGGTGATATAGGGTTTGAATTAGTAGTACCGTCTCGGGATGCGGTCTTCGGGACCACTCCCTGCAGGCTAGTGTAGTTTCCGAGCCCCCTAAGCTAAGCTAGTGGCCACGGCTGTAGGACCCTTGACTTGATGATAATGATAATAAGCCTGGCTCGCTCTTACATTCCCCCTGCCGTGCCTGCTTGCCTCCGTCTGGCGAGTACGTCTGCTGCCTCCGTCCGTCCGTCGGGTCCGTCTGCYGGGGCTGGAAGGTCGKAAGKTAAGTTAGATCCTGCTTCAGTTTTTGTCTTTCCTGAATCTCTGCAGATCCTCTGGAGTTAACTGAAGTTAAAACTCCTCACTCCGTCCAGTGAGTCCAGTCCTATTTCTCTAGGGACAAGKCCTGCCATGTCATACTTACTATCGGCCAGGTGGGCAGGCCTGGACGGACGGACTCCTGGACTCCCGGTAAGGTACTGTTACCTGCCTCCCTGGGGCAATGATATTTGGGGAATTTAACCGAACCCACATGGACGGAGTTTATATTATTCATTCGAGTAGGAGGTCCTAAAATGGAGCACGTTCTAAACCAATTAGGCTCTGTAGGTACATTTTGCACTCTCCAATGTGCAAGCAGTCTACATTCGAGGAGGTGGTCGGTTTTAGAGCCCATTGAAATGCACTTTTCTACAACTTCAAAAATTCATAACTAATTTCACAAAGCTCCAAAGTATATGAAACGACTTGGGTTAGATGCCAATTCCATTTGTTTTTCAAGGAATTTTTTTTTAAAATTATTTTCAAAGTAGTTTCACCTTTCCAAAATTGAGCTTCAACCCTTAGATGGGCTCTTTATGGACCTCCTACCTTAAGTTAAGTTATATTAGGGGTAGTCAGTCACACCTTTTCACTTCTTACAAATTTCTCTTGTGAATGGGGACGTGTTGGTTTCGAATTGGCTTTTGGTTGGCTCTCTAAAGCCAAATATTATTTTTGTGTGAAGAGTTCTTGACGTCCATTATTCTCCTCCCGAGGTTCACCTCCACATTGTTCCTCCATTGGTTCTTTTTGTTATGCTATGGTGACTTTAGAACAACTTTCCTTGCATGCAAGTCCATTCTCCCTTTTCATTCTCCGCTCACAAGATTGTGGTGTCACACCTTCTTCACAAATTTAGGCTACCCAATGGTGCCTCAATTATATCAATCTTCATAGAATTTTTGTGGAGTRAAGAAGGTGAGACTACCCCTATTCATAGTAGATACATATCTCTCTTAATTCTTTAATCTCTCTACTATGAATAGGGGTAGTGAAGAAGGTGAGACTATTCCTATTCATAGTAGATACATTCTTAATTCTTTTATTTCATAGGATTTTATTATTCGTGCACTAGAAGCTCCATTCATTCACTTTAAATTTTTGAATTAAATTAAATAAATGTAACCCATAAACAACGCCAAGGGCTTTTTTCTAGTCAATGAATGAGAGAGCATCTTTCTATGTAGGACAAAAGTGCAACTATTCATCCTCAAATTTAGGGGGTGTAAGGGGGAGATCTTCTATAATAGTTTGACTTCCAATGTTAGGTTTGAATTTTTTTTAAACCAATGATTTCCATGGTATCAAAATTCATGATTTCTACAGAGACCCGCCCGGCGTAGAGGGTTGCTATTATGTGAGCATAAGAGTGTGAGCCCATGAGCCAARAATACTACATACCTATGTAATAGGTGTATATACTATAGAAACCATCTATGATTATAAGGTATATATGTTACAAATACCCATATTATAGGTGTTTATGATACATACACCTTCTAAGGTATGTTATATCTATATTATAGGTACCTATATTGTAGGCTCAATGCTCACAAGCTCGCATTCTTGGGCTCACATACTAGCACCATTGGTCCGGCATCTAAGGATTAAAAAAATCATTGATATCAATCCTTAATCAAAAAAATTATTTTTCATTTGGAGGGGCAAACCAGGAAGCAATTTTTACTGGAAKCTATTTACATGCATGGAAATGAATGAAACCTACAATATATGAATGGAAAAATTCAGTTTATTCACCCAAAAGAGTGTACCGCACATTCATTTCAAAATAGAGTGATACTCTCTCAAGATTTGATAGCAATTTTGTAATTTCATCCACAGGAAAAAGAATAATTATATCTGGCTGAATATTCCCTATCAAATTGTAGCCTTCTGTCGGTCACTGTTTTGCAGAAATTTGCTCACAAAAATCCCTGTCCTGTCCTTGATGTGTTCAGGTAAARTGTGTCTGGGTTTCAGTTTGTCTCTCCAGTAATTTTGCATTTGGGTTTTGCAGGCTCACTCCTGGCCTGCAGTTTGTGGTCTCCTCCAAGATCCTTCTGCATGACATGCCCTGCATGGCTGATGTCTGAAAAACAAACAAACAAGATGAGCTTGTACTTTAGATTCGAGTTAAGCTTAGTGGAAAAATGGCTTGGCTATTGGGAGGAGGGACTAGGCGGGACGTACCCATGTACCCACACCCCGAAATGAGGGGCTAGGCGACTTTGTAGGATGGAGTATAAGGAAGCGTGAAAAGTACACTTAGAAAGTTATCATCTTCGAATCAAATAAGAGACTTTGGTCCCTTTCTCCATGGAGCTATGAGAGCGAAGAAGAAGAGAGGCTTAGTTTGTCTCTCTTGAAGTGGAGGTACAAGCTAGGAGATGTTCAATCCTTTTTTTTCAAAATGCAGCTATAAAACTACAAGAGGCTCAGTGCCTTTTGAAGTGCAACCAGTAAGCTACGAGAAGCTTTGACTATCCTTCTTCAAAATGCGGCCATGAAACTACAATGAGGCCGTCTATTCTTTTTTCAAAATGAGGACATAAGACTACAAAAGGCTTTGTCTCTCTTGAATGTGTAGCTACAAGTTGTGAGAGGCTCTCTATCTTTCTTCAATTAAATTAAATGTGGCCATGAAACTACAAGAGACTTTGTCTTTCTTGAAGTGTAGCTACAAGATATGAGAGCCTCTAATCTTCTTGATATTAAATGCGGCCATGAAACTACAAGAGTTGCTATCATTTTTCAAAATGCGGACATGAGACTACAAGAGGCTCAATATCTTTCGAAGTGTAGCCACAAACCTATGAGAAGGTTTATCCTTATTGAAGTGCAACTACAKTGCAATAAGTGACTCTAATCCAATTGGAGTGTAGCTACAAAACTTCAAGAGGCTTCATACATTTTGAAGTCCAAGTCCAAATTAAAGTATAAGAAGCTTGGTAGTTTACTTCATAATGAAGATGCATTGTAGATGAAGTTTATTTCATATTAGAGACTACCAATAAATTTCCCTCCCAAAACTATATTTATTATTATTATTATTATTATTATTATTATTATTATTATTATTATTATTATTATTAATAAGAAGAGTTTATTTCTTTGACAAACAATGTTATAGTATTACAAATCAAGTCATTACATTATAATAAAGAAAGTTCATGTGTTCTCGACAACAAATAGCTAGAAGCAAAGTATTGGCTAAATTCTTCAACGGGTAACTTTAAGTASATGGAGACATTACAAAAAATTTGAACCCTCGAAGGATCCACGAGTTTTGGTGCAATTAGAGAAAAAAAATTATTTTTTATKTTTAAGAAATTGGATCTGACGTGGCACTAGTACGACTACGTCAGCGACAGGTCATCTTAACCCTCTTTTTTTTAAACTTTATTTTTAAAATTAAATTTAAAAATTAATTAAAATTTTAAATTAAATTAAATTATTTTTTCTTTTTAAATTATTTTTTCGTATTGGCACCACGGGGGGTTGTAGCAGCACCTTGCAAGGTTCAAACTTTTTGTAATGCCAACAACTTACACGTATTAAAGCTAGATATTTGCCAAAGACATTTTATCACTATAGATCAATCTTAGATCATCCAAATAGTTTATTTTCAATTCTTTCCATCTTTTTAAATTCCTATGTGTTTGGCAAACATTCACAATTTCCATTTTAAAAATATTTTTGTATTAGCTTCCTAACATTTTAAGTTTTTTAGTGTGGAATTTATAACATTTGTGTGCAAGTGTATTTTACTTCAAAAATTGATTTTTTAATGGTTTAAGAAACTATCCTTTAAAAATGGATTCAATGTATAATTTTAATGTACCAATCTTTCTAAAAAAATGTAGTACATTTTAAACTAAAAGGAAATTGAACAAAATTTTGTAAAAATCACTAAAACATTTTTCACAATTAATTTTAGAAAGAATTCGAAATTTAGTCTAAAGTTTTATACTAAAACATTGGTTAGAGCGTTCGGAAACAAGATAAATATGATCTACAGTTCAAAATATATAAATTTTGTGTTAAAGACATCACTAAATTATTCTTCATAATGTATCTTCACATTTTTAGAATTTTGATGTCTCTCAATATCCTCTAGGGTTTAAGTGTTGAAGGACAAGACCTATTCCCGAGGTAGTCATTAAAAAACTAATTCATTTATTAGATAAATATTTTCATAATTCTTTCTTTCAAGATTCCTAAAAGTCATTCATCAAACACTTTTTATTGTTGAAAAGATTACAAGGTTAATAGATTTGTAGTGAAGGCTTCTTCTTTGATTTTTTAGAAAAAGATAGGATGGCGCCCATTGAGAATTTGGTGAAGCATTGTATTTCTACATTCAACTTTCTTTAGAACCCAAAAARCATTTTCCCATTACATCTATGGATCTTTTTTATCAAAATTTGACAACTTTGTCCATATTTTAAATGAAACTAGAATTTCCAAATGAAGAAAGACTACTTTTAACAACTGAGAAGTAGAGATTTATTTCAATTTGTACAATCTAGCCTCATGCTACCTTCCCCAAGGTTGCTTATGATGTATCAAGTTTGTTGAAATATAATTTTATCCTTAAAGAACCAAACAATGTTTTTTGGCAACACAACAATTTTGGACAATTCACTAAGAATGGAAACATTCACCATATTTTTTTATTTTTGGGATGTGAAGACATAGAGTAYTTTGTTGCTCCACCAAATTCTCTTACAATTGGATTTTYCTTGAGGTSTTATAGGTAAATATGTCATTTTTGACGGACGTAGGGCACCACCAACAACAATATTACTCCGTAGAGCAAAATTTTCATCATAATGCCTAGTGGAGTAGGAATAGGAGTGGGGCCTAGGACAGAYTTTTGGCTGAGTTTGAAAACGGATTGCCTCTAACATTTTTTGGGGATCTAAGAATTCAAGACAAAGTATAATGAAGGGGTGGCAAGGAGACAATCACTCTATACAATATAATTCTAAGGAACTCAGCAATAAACTCAAAGAACGTTGAATATATTTAGCAACCATTGTGGATAACATCAGAAACTGCTTATTTTAAATACAGAGATTGAAAGACAAGTTGTTTATATAAGAAGGGTGTTAGGAGGTAAAACAACCCATGTGAGATATGTATGTAAATTAGAATTAGTAGGAGCTCAACCGCTCATAATTAATCAAAAGTAGAATTTTTGACCTCGTTTATCACAGGCATATAGAGAACCTTTCGCCATAAAAGATGAACTATAGGAATGTATAAAATCAAGCTCAAATTCATCTCCTAAAATCCGTTTGAGATTTCGAATCTTCAATCAAAAGTTCTGGACAAAATTCAAATGGGATGTTTAAAAATGTCAAAGAAATTGTCCCTTCCAACCCTTCTTAACATTTTCAAACATCTTCTTTGAATTTTGTTATAACTTTTGATTGGAGACTCAAAATCTCAAATGGATTTTTGAAGATTTTACACATTAACTTAGTTCAAAGGTTTTTGAGAAAAGTATTTTACAATGCCTAAATGAGGTCAAAATTATACTCTAAACACAATTCTTGCTTTTGATTTAACTTACAAATCCAATATGGATTGTTTTACTTCCTACCACCCCTTTTGTATAAACCACTTGTCTTCTCATATCTCAACATATAGAATAAGATGCTTTTGAAGCTATATGAGATAATTGACAAAAGATTAGATTTCTTTAAATTTAATCCCAAATTTTCTAAAATCATATTTCTTGGTGTACGGGAGCATCTTCATATACAAGGGGTGCATGCGGGTGTTCAAAGGACATGGCATGTGGTAAACATTTCCAATGTCAATGTCCATGATGAGTTAGGCATAGCCAACCTTGACCCAACTTCCTTTCGCGGAAGTGCCCTTGAGTTTATCTTGGGTGTTTGGGTGTTTCAAACCATACATTGATCAAGTTTGCCAAAGCCACAAATTTTGGATGATTTTTATTCCTTCTTCTACGACTAGCTTAAACCTAGAATTAAACCACTAACATTTTGAAGAGAACATTGTATGTGCAAGCCAAAAATTGTTGAAAAGTGACTTTATCATGGAGTCTTTGAACATGTGGCCAACTTTGTCACATAAAAAAAGCAATAAAAGTTCAAGAAAATGGTGAAATTAGCTTGAGCAAAAACCTCCCTAAATAAAAGCTACCCAAACTTTGGATGCCCCCTAAAAAGACATTTTTTCCAATTTCAAACACTAGAACTTTGCAATCTATGCAATTAAAACTTGCCATTTTTTCACTGTAACATAATGAAGTAGTCTACCACTAGATCTCATGGTAAGATGCAACAAGATTTCATTTTCCATTATGTGGGGGCTTTTGCCATTGAAACAAACCATTTTGAGTGTTTTATGGGATGAAATGTAGTATAAGAATCTTAGGGGTTCAAATTACAATTTTTTTTTCCTCTAAAGACTTGCTCTCCCCCTTGAATGCTAATCGAAGGAGCTCCATGCAAGAGATGGAGCTCCTTGCATGGAAATCATTCCCTAACTCCATGGAGTCATGGACTACTATATGTGAAGGTTTGATTCGTCACCTAAATGCCAAAATTCAATTTCCATGTCAGATTATCATGAAAGATGACACATGGCACTCTTTCTTCTTCTTTTAAAAAATGACATAATTTAATTTATGCCAAATCTGTCCTTCATGGAGGATTGGAGATGGGAACTCCCAAAGCAAGACGTTAAATCCTCCATTGGAAGTGGGCCCACAAGGATTCACCGGAGGTAAAAGTAAAAAAAAGCCCCCTCTTTTGAGCTGTGCCTAGGGTATGATTTAGATCTCTCCTAACAAAATTGGGGTCTCTGATTGCAAATATGAATTCAGAATTTGCAAAAACAAAATTATGTGAAAAATAAAAAATTCCAGCATTTTTACCCAGGGTAATTCCAGCCTGCTGGGTCCACTTTGAATGGAGGATTTAACGTCCTGCACTCCCAAACAGGAAGTTCCTATGGTAATGTCCTTGGTGGGGGGACGCTGGGTCAATGGCTCTTTCTGTAGGATTGTCAAATCCAATACTGCTACATTTGTTTACCCACCCCCACCTCTACCCCCAAAAGAAAACAAAATCCAATACTGTAGGAAATACCATCCGATCTAATCTGGTATTGAAATCCAACAATTGGATTTGCATCCAACTTGGTCAACTGGGGGGGCATGATAATAAGTTACAACTCAAGCATACAAGTGGTGTGGTGGACGGATGGCAAGGTTCGGACCAATAAGTTCATGACACATAAGTGAGCAAGAAAGTATAAAGCAATGAGCACAAAAGTAGTTCTTGAATGATCGGATGACTCTAGATGTTGGTCATGGGTTAAGCCCAACTTTTGCCTTTCAGAATTCATAGTAATTTAAATTCAAAAGATGAAATTACCAAATTTTTGTAATCCCCTTTATTTATGTCAATTCACATTAGAAGATATTTATCTTGCCTAGCACTACCCTAGATCATGTCTAAAATTGCTTATTTGATTGGTTACGGGGTACCTCTACCTTAGCTCCACTCCAATGCAATCAGCTCTTATAAGCTCGATTTAAGAACATACCCTTACTGTCGCAGTATCTAGTAAGCTTATACATGTGGTAGACGAGCATTAGCGGTATGTGCACCCCATAACTACAAAATACARTAATGTATAGAGAGTTCAAACTCATGATCTATGCTTGCCTKCGGAGGTCCGCCATRGAGCGCCAACGKCGTCACCGCTGYAAGARGAGATTGCTGAGGGCRRATTTGTGATCMATGGTGACCTAGTTTCTTGWTGCTCTCAATCTTCTTTTGTCTRTGGGGCTTAGCCCACGAATTATCTCARAAGCCGCTGGGCGGAAACAAGATTGGAAGGTGGTGGAGATGTGAAGGTGTCTTGCTTCTAGGTTTAGGGTTTACTTAGTGTGTCAATCAAAATGGTCTCGTATGCTGACTCAGTTCGAATGGAGCACGCACCAATTGCTCCTACGGAGTCTGGAGGCACTAGGAGCAAGGCCGCGGCCATCCAAGCGGAGGGATTGATTGAGCCGGAGCTCATAGCAGAGGTCACCAGTATGGGGAGAAACGACCGCTTCCACCCGATTGTTGCTGCGCCCGGGGAAGAGCTGCCGGAAGGTTTTGCCCGTAGTAGTGCAGGCTTCCTCCTCAACACCAAGGTCTTCCAGGTAAAATTCAATCAAGCTCTTGTTTGTAAGGAGACTGAATACCTACAAAAGCACACCATTGTGGCATATTTCGTCGGAGGGAGACAGTCATCGGAGGCCTTGGCGCTATGGATCCGCAGTCTGCAAGCCCTGGTAGACGATTGGTTGGGAATTGGGCGGAATTTAGGTGGGGTTTTCTTTTCAAATCTTGAGTAAGCAACAGTCAATCACCCAAAAGCTACTAACACTAACTCCTCATCGGTCAAGGTGGGGGACCTGCATTCTCCAAACCTGGTCCCCCAACTTCAATGCCAATTGACCCACGAGCCTTAGGGTACCCACTTGGATGATTTTGAAAGATATCCTTGGTGAATTCATGGCCATAGCTGCGGAGATTGCAAGTGGATAGGGAGTAATTCTGGGAGTGGACAATTGGAATAAATTCTCCCTAGATCAGAGATTTTGTGTTGGTCTATCCTCTGGGGATGGATGGAAGACACAGTTGGCAGTGTCTAATGAGTACACAGGGGAGGAGATCACCATTAAAGTCGATTATTGCAACCTCCCGATTAGGTGTTGGGTGTGCCTTTCCATCAAGCACTTCGTGAAAGATTGTATTGGGCAAATCAACAAATTGAAGGATTGTGAGATTGTGAACAAGGCACATAGAGCCATGAAGAAAGGTGCTCAAGAGAGTGCCCACGGGCTGCAGTCTCGGACCCCGTCTGGGCAATCAACTGAGCTACTTGGGCCGCCTCCACTGGTTCCTGGGCAAATCCCAGAGACGCTCAATCTATCCCTTGCCGTTAGCCAGTGATCAAAGAGGGGTGTCCAACCCCCCCTCCCCCCGTTGGACAAGGCAATGAACTGGAGGGTAATTTGGTGCAATTAGTGGCGCCACAAGGGACGGTGAGCAAGTCAAGAAACCCTAGTAGCCAAGAGCTCCGGACGAGTACGGACATGTCAAGTCTCAATTGAGCCAGTCGAATGACAAAGAGTGAAATGGATGGAAGATGGTGAAACGACTCAAACGAGGCCCTAAAATTTGCGGCACCGATGTACCCAACCAAAAAGTGCACACMAGGTCCTCATGCCCTAGGAGCAAAGACCTCCCATCACCAATGGGCCCGAGACACACCTCTAGGACCTCAGCGGGGTAGTTGCAAGAAAGACTTGTACTATTTTTTGTCACATTCAATGTGACAAAGTTGTTTTCCATTAGAACTTTTGAATATAGAACCCGATGAAATTCAAAATTTTAGCGAAGATGGATAACTTGATTGTAATCAAATCCATTATTTTTCAAAATCCCTTAAAAATAATTTTGTATTTAAATTTGAATTTAGCTAATTTGTCACACTTTGCGGTTTAGGGTTTTTTAGTACTGGGGAGTGCCCTAAATTAATGATCTAGAGCTCAAATTTCTGCGGTCTATTTCTACAGTAGGAATGCATGAATCCACCAAAGGGAATTTACAAAAACATTATTTCATGTCTTGCACATGCGAGCGAATAGGGGTCCCTTGTGCGCATCATTCTGAATGTGGAACATGGTATCCAGGTCAATCTTGTAGTGGCATGTGATTAGCATTCAGTTGACACAAAATGCCAATTTTTAGATTTTTTAATTTTGCTACGATTAATTTAAAAAAAAAAGGGGGGACAAAGGTCTTTTCTGTGGAAAATGGAACTTATTCTGGGCTGCCATAGTAGTGCTACGTATTGTATAGTACTTTGCAGTAGTAAAAGGACAGCTGGCAGCTTCACGTTGAATCTGCAGTATAATCAACGGTGCATAGTGCATGCAGTTTCTGTTTCCTAGTAGTCATAGTACTCACAGTACTAGGCGGCAAAAACTCTGTTTTTTCCAAAACGCTACGCAAAACGGCCAGTCTTTCTTGCAACTACCCAGTAGCACTATCCTCTAGACCTAATCTTTCCACCTCCACCTCGAGGAAAAACATTGTAGGTCCATCAAAGATGAGCACTCTCCGTAGCAAGCAGGGAGGGGGCAAGGGCCTGGTGGGTGACAATCARCAAACAAACATGACCAACGAATGAAGCAAGGAAGTGGCGTTGCCTCAAGGCCATGCTCAAAGCTCTCCAATAGTACCTCCCCCTGGGAATACAGTCAAGGGCGCTCTTGGATCTTGCTTGCTTCTCAAGGTGGCGGCACCCTTGAYCCTAGCTGCTAGTGCTTCAGGAGACTTGGTGTCAGACAATCTCAACTTTTCCAATAACCATTGGGCCCCAGCTATCACAGCGCAAGGCTTGATGAGGTCTGAACTTGATCTACAGGAGGCCTAAATATCCCATGGCGTGCAAGCCTTGGTAGTTGTTAGTATCGGGTCGGGGCATAGGGTTGATCAACCCAGTGGATGCATTGTTATCTTTCATAACCAAGTGGATCATGAAGGCATGAAAACCCAACCAATCCAACCTCCATGTCCTATTTAGGTACAAGCTCTCACGATTCCAACCTTACAGTGGTGGTAATTGGTCCCCAAGTCTGGAGTTCTTCACCATTCGGAGGATCCAAGCCAAGCGGGGTTGAAGACTTGGATCCGTGTTTGCGATGCCTGGCGGAAGATGGGTAGAGAGGTGCAAGCGATTCCCCCTGGAAGCTTTGAAGAGGTTCAAAGTCTATCATTAGGGTGGTTTGACTTTTCCTCGCAAATCGGCTCCAATTTTTCAAGGACGAGAGCAGCTACCTTCCACCAAATAGGGCTCCGCAGGGTTCGTGATGCCTGGGAGGGATCCCAATTCCGGACAATTGATGAGGCGTGTGGAATGTTGGGTCATGTTGCCAGTGAAGCCGGAGCATGGCAATCCCTGACCCAATCCCTCCACCATATTTGGGGCTCACTGCTTATGGCCAGTACCCCACCCCAGTTGACAACGAATGGCTGGGTTGTTTTGAAACACCCACTAACCTAAGCCCACTTTTGTGGTTTAGTCACACCGGGGCCTTCCCCTCATCTTGGGGGGTGGAGCCATGGCGTGGAGTCTTTTGTTGATAGAATGAGTAATAGAGTTACATGCTTAGTCCGGCACGTTGGCCCCATGGTCCCCCCCTGAGGAATCGGTACGAAATGGGGGGCACTACGTCCTTGCTACTGAGGTATTCCATTGGGTCAGAGTCTGCAAGGTACGACGGGGCTCCAGAAATACAGAAGTGTTGTTTTATTTCAGACGCACCGATCACCTATAATGGGGCCCCAATCAATTTGGTTGGCATAGTTCTCCAGACCCCACCCCTTTTTTTGACTTCGCCGCGAAACTTGGCAGGGAGCTATTGAGAGGTAAGCAAGTGGTCTYGAATGTCATTCACAAAAACTGGCAAGGTGTGCTTCCACAATCGCACAGATTGCGTTGGCCCACTGTATGGTCCAAACCCCACATACCAAAAGAAGCTGGTCTTTTTTTATTAGTATGGCACTAGGCAGTTGCGGTTAATGCTTGGAGATGGAGGATACAGCCTACGATGGACTTTAGGTGCCCGATGCCTGAGAAAATCACACGAGTCCGTTCTTCATCGGTTTTGGGAGTGTGAGTCAGCCCAACGTGCATGGCAATAGGGTATCCATGTGATGAATGCTTTCCTCACCTCCAAAGAAGCAGTGGGCCCCTGGCGCCCATTATCGTGGAAGCAAGGAATCTTCTCCGATCGCATCCCACAAAAGTTCGACGGGGTGAGCGGGATTCAGTTGGTTCTGCGTTTGGTGATCTTTTGGATGCTTTGGCTCGAATGCAATGATGTAGCCTTCAACGATGTCCAGTGGCGGTCGGCAAAGTTATTGCAGTGTACCTAGCTTGGCCTCGTTGACTACGGGCGATTGGAGTCGGTTGCTATTTGCACGATCCAGGCACGGAATGGTGACCRAGGGGCAGTTGCTCGCGATAGATTCATTAGGAAGTGGGCTGGTAACAATCTCCTTGCTGTGATGGTTGAGAGGGATCCTCGGTGGACGCTCTCGGGCCAATTTTGTCTTCCAACCTCCTTAGCTTTCTAGATGGTGGGCAGGTGGGCGGCCGGCCGAATAGACACCCGGTGTTGTATTTTTAGGTTGTCTTTGTTCTCTTGCCCTAGGCCGCTTGCGGTTGGGGTCTTGTTTTCTTCTTTCTTGCAGTAAAGGTTTTCTTTATTTGAGTCATAAAAAAAAATAATACAATAACATAATAGTATATAYTTTCTATTCTATTGTACTGTACAATACATATTAGCAACCATAGGAGCAGGGATAGGGGTCTAATGTTCACTCCAAAAGTTGATGCTCATTCTGTCAACCTATCAGAACATTCAACAGTCAACATCCACTCAACTAGACGGATTTGCACAATCAACCCTAAAATCACTCAGTCCTCAAGTGGAGATCCCAAAATCTCACTCACTTACTTATACCCACAAAGCTGTTTGGAATGCCCTATTGGATGCTGGGCAAGCTACACACCTAAAGACCAGTCTCAGCGCTCGTCGGCAAATGGATCAAGTTGATAGTATTTGGTTGAAGCTTGACAATATTTAGTTACAGTCTCTAGTCCTAGCTAGAAGGTTTGGGGATTCCATCATTTGGAATGGTAGGTGTCTTTCTCTTATCTCTTTCCTCTAGTCTCTCTTGTGTTGCTTGTCATTGGTTCCTTTTTTCAGCCACTTTGTTTATGTTGTCATAGCTCTTGTTTCTCTCTTTACTAACCCTTGGGCTTGGTGGTTGTATTTGTCTCCTTTTAATACAAGGGATTCGTCCTTTTGTTAAAAAAAAAATCTCACTCACTCTACTATTTCAAAAAAAAAAAAAATCTCTCTCACTTAGTCATCTACTGACTTGCTGGCCAGGGCAAATCGAACCCCTTATTGCCCCATTTTTTCCCCTCCAGAAAACACTGGATTTTTTCATCTACCACATACGATGAAATTTGCAAATTATGAATTCATATTTGCAATTGAAAGCTCCATATAAGCTAGACGAGATCAAGAAATACAAAATTTACGCGGCACAAAATGGGGGGCAATTTTTCCATTTATCTTTGGACAGGGCAATAAGGGGTCAATCCACCCTAATCCTAACGACCTAGGCCGCTTGCGGCTCGGTATTGTATCAATTTTTTGTGCAGTGAAGGGTCTTCTCTTAAAGTAAGACAACCTATTGCAATTATTTCTTCCATAGTGGTCACCTATGAAGTGGCCACATTGTGGTTTTTATTTTTATTTTTGTGAGATCTGGGCCACAATCAATGTCTTACACGATAGTGATGGAGTGATTAGTGACCACATACGGCTCTTCCAACTTTTTAGTGTGAAATTCATTACAAGGATTGACTTTTTAGGCATTCCATGTTGGAGAATATTGTGATAGCATTAGGTACTGAGATGATCATCATGGATTCAGATTTTGTTGGCTATGGGGTGGTCGACAGACCCTGTTGGGCCATGAAAAACTGAACCCTTTAAAAATTCCTAGCAAATTCATCCTTTATCGAAAAAATATAATTTCAATTGCACTTGCTGTTTCTCACACTTGTCTTTAAGTTGGAAAAGAATTGAAAATTTTCAACATTAGCATGAGGCCAAGATCAAATTATTTTTCATACTCCCCCTCAAATAAAATGAATTGGAGAGATTATGAAAAATAATCCAATCTGAAACTTTTTGGTACACAATGTACCAAAAAGTGGCAGTAACTGCCAGTACAACTTATACTCACTAGTAGAAAACGCATAAATTTTAACAAAATTTTGTTGATTTGGTCGCGTTGTACCGGTCACTGTTCTGTTGATTTCAACAAAAATCTGTTAGTTTTAACAGATTTTTGTTGAAATCAACAGAATAGTGACCAATACAACGCGACCAAATCAACAAAATTCTGTTAAAATTTCCGCGTTTTCTACTAGTGACTGTCTGCAAAATAGATTTGAAATGTAAGATAAAAGTTGCAAAAAATACATCCATGGATGAAACTCCTTCTACTAAAAATGCTTCTCAATAACTCATAACCTCTTGGATTGATATGAAATTTTAGACACACAAATTAGACTACTATGCACAACTTTCTTAAAAAAAAATATTGGAAACGGACACTGTAAAAGGAAAAAACAAGCTGCCAAAGTTTACTATAATCCAAAGATGTCTCGATTTTGAACTTTGAATTTCTCCCAAGCACTTAAAACAACTTGGATTGATATGAAAATTTTACCACAATAATTAGACTTCTAGGGAAACATAACTCTAAATTTTTTATGGAGAACAAACTTTGGATGAAGGAGATACAAGCCCCCAAAGTTACAACCATCAAACTCAGTTTGGTGAACTCAAATTAATCTTATAAACTTCAATTGGCTTCCAAATAAACAATACATTTTGGATTGATGTGAAATTTTATCACACAAGATAGAGTAGGATGCGCAACTTTAATTAACAAGCTTATTGAATTTGAACATTTGGATGCGATTTTTAAATCTTGGAATTGGGCTTAAACCTTGTGAGGACACTTTTGGTCCCCTGGGGTGTTTAATGGTTAACAAACACAAAGAGACCTTAATCGAGGCAATGTAATCCATGCACTAGGAATTCAAAGCTTAACCCCTAAAGGGATGAGGCATATTTTGGGCAAGAATTGTCAAAAACTGACACCTTTTAGGGCAGCAAGAAAAAAATGATAAAAATAGTTTTTTTTCAAGATTCAATCGTACACATTTGTACTAGACTTCTATGGAAATTTGTAGAAAAAATCTGAGAAACCTTGACCGCACGAATTGAAAGATTATAACGTTTGATGTTAGGTCAAAAAGTTTTTTTCCAACCTTGTCCAACTAGGCCTAGAAACTTAAACTCCTTCTAGAATGAGATTTTTACACTACACATGGTTATTTTTTTTGACATTTGCATCTTGTACCATGTAAGCTACATACCCACCAAATTTCACAATCATATGAAGAGTTTTGTACATGCTGCCTGGAGTTACCCGAGCTGCCCGCAAAGTTCAGGGCAGCATAAATCTTGATCCAAGCACCCGATGGGAAGAGAAATTAGATTTTCGGGAAGAGGGTACATAGTTACACATTGTGTCCAAATTTCATCAACATCCAACCAAAAATGACTTTGTAGGAACTCACCTAAGATTTCTTGCTTACGTTGAACGGACACTTGGTCCTTTAGGGATTAATCAACCATTTTGCGGTCACTATCCAATTTTGAACAACTTACTTCTAAGGCACGTTTTCTTGACCCTTAAATGCCCGAAGCACCAAAATGTGGTGTCAACAAAACTTTGAAGATGAAGAAAACCTAACTAAATTGCTATTTTTAGTAGTTTGTATTTTTAGTAGATGTATATTAAGGTTTAGCTTTAGCATAAAAAATCCAATCTGGAAAATAATTGACTATGATTTTTCTACTGAAGATTTTGTGCAAGGGAATCCTCTATAATCTTGACTTTTCCTAGTGTTGAGGGCTCTTGGAAATGAGCCTCAAATACACTAGATCTTGGAGACAAAACTGCATAAAAAATTCATTTAAGAAAAATGTAGAGTAGATTTTGAAAAGCAATAAATTGATTGGGGTTGTACATGCTGGGCCCTATAAGCTCATATATTTTGATTGACGATGGTTTTAGATTCACCATGCGAAAAGTGGATTGAATTTTTTTGGTAGTTTTGACACCCGCTTGATTAAACTCTTAAACATTATAATCTTTCAGCTCGTAAGTGATATTGTTGTGTTTTCTTTTCCAATGCAATCTCTAACATGTCTAGTTTAAATTTGTACGGTTACAATCCAAAAATATTGACATAATTTATCAAAATGTTTTTTTTTTGTTCAACTTGGAGCAAATTTCTAGAAGCTGAAAACAGGCCTTGGGCATTTAGGGGTTAAGATTAATAAAAAAGGTGTTTGAATGAGATATTTTTCAATTTTTTGGATTTGACTAAGGTTTTTGTGGTAAAAAATATTATACAAAAAATAGTACAAAGTGTTCGATATTTGCATATTGTTAAAAAAATKACTACTGGAATAAAGTATTGGTGTTTTTATCTTTTTATCTTAATTATCTTTTGATAATCATCATTAAATCTCAAATTTAGTCAATATCATATTTTTAACTTTGAAAAATTTACAATATTTTTTTGAAAAACTTCCAAAATAAATGCTTCAAACTTGATTTAAGATATAGTTATCAATTATGACTATACGCATAATTTGTAATCTTGATGCTTAGAATAAATTRAAACTTTGATGCAAATATAGAAGAATAGTTGAAGAAGTCATGTTGTATATATATTTAAGATTRTGTCAACACCCTTTAAGTATTTAAGGATTGTCCATAAGACRTTKTTGAAGGAACTTATCAAAAACKGGAGTACGTGTAAGTTAACATCAATCAACAATATTAGTTACKAGCCCTAGCTCTGTGCTGGATAATGTGGTGGGAGTTTTTTTTTTTCACTCCTTTTTGCTTGAGTCTGAAATTCACTGATGCCCTTGGAAAGGCTCACTGCAGCCGGACCTCCRCCTGGACGGACCCACCGACCGACCTTTCCACCAATCACGAGAGAGAGAGGCACATGGCCGTGTAGGATAAGCATTGAAAAAGATCTTTTTAGAACCCTACAATGGATCTCACCAAAAATGCTTAGTGACATCATCCACTCACTATAAAAAACCTGAGGGTTTTTTAACACATTTTTTGTGACATCCCCCTATTTTTATGTTGACAATAACATAATATGTAACATCAATATGTTAGTTGTAATATCAAACTTAACACAAAAACAAGTGGACACCACAAAAAAAGCATCATAAAAAACACCGGTTTCTTATAGTGACTTGTCATGGTATCCTAAATTATTGAAAATACCAACGGATCAAAATTGATCCAATCTATTGATTTAAAGCCCATCTTCAATTTCTAGTAATATTTTGGATTCCGATTTTTYTTYTAAAACACATTGTTTTAATTATTCTATTGACTTTTGAAAGTATATATGACTCAATCCAACCCCTTCAAAAAGTYCATAACTACTATTTTAAGATCAATATCTAGTAAAGAAATATAATATTTAGGCACCTTAATCTACGTTACCACACATGATGAATCACTAATACAATATCAAGAATGTTCACTTCATTAAAAAGACTCTTATACAATGCTATATGGAGTTTTTAGATTCATGCATCAACTTCACTGTCCATAGCTCTTTATTCAAAGAAGAGTCCTTCTAAACAATTACATAGTTGTCTTTGCATTCAAGTTGAGAATGTCAATGCTCAAATTTACAGCTACAATGGTGYAGTGAATTATCTACATTGTGGCTTGCAATGCAAGGGTAATGTGATTTAAAAAGTGATTCAATCAATCACRCACACTTAAAATACAAAATACAAATACGCACCTAAAATACCTAAAATTTGTATCCATCTAAGACATTTTTTTTTTTTTAAATTTGTAACTTTCATCCTCAATGTGGTTGAATAAATTTGCGTAAACACTTTTAGAATTTAGACATTTGCCWTTGAAGTGGGTACTTGAAACTTGAAGTTCATTATTTTTTTAAGGTTAATTTTAGTCTTAAGAATTTTATTTTTTATAAAGTGTCTTAAGAATGCAATTTTATTTTTTAAAATTTGAGAAAAATATGCACAAAAATAATCATGTGAAATTCAACCAAACAAAATTGTGCAAGACTTCTATAAAATGCATTCAAAAGTTTTGGAAACTTTGGTTGTATAGATTTCAAAATATAGGTTTGAAGTTAGAAAATAAGGTAAATTTTTTCCTTGCCCAATGAGTTCAACAAAGTTAGACTCTTAGAGAAATTCTTAATCAAAATAGATTTCTTTAATACCACTACTAATACCAAGTAAATTTGCATTGATTAAAGTTAAAAAATAAAAAAATAGTAGGAAATATTACAAAGGTTTAGTTAGCACCATGAAACCTCYATAATAACCTYCAAACTTAAGTCCTTMTGAGTGGATAGTTTTGAGTGGATAGTGAGAGAATGTCAAAGTTTTAGATTCAATAAGATTTCAATTAGATTCACATGTATAATTTTTGGCACTCCCCCTCTACCCCCACATACTTGTATTTTTGGACTCAGATTCCAATGCATTCAATATAGAATGTTTTAGTCAAATTTTGTAATCGTATTTGTATTTGTATTTGTATTCTATATCACAGTTTGTACCAATATGTTATGTATGTTTTAGATGGCCAAGATTTGACAAACATCAATGGCTTTGAAATTTTTAGAAGATCATTGGCTTCTATGGTGGTGAGGGATTTTTCTGATGCTAGATCAACGCCTTTGGATTTTGGGAGGAAAGAGATAAATTGAAGTCAAAGAGGGTTTTYACATCTTTTCAAGAGATAGAAAGATTTTGTACTCTATATAGATTCTATTTCTTACCATCATTTATAATACTATATTAATTACATACTTGAGAATAAAAATTGGGATTTAGCACATGTTTCTCTAATTACTCAAAAAAACTATAGAGGTTTAACTTTTAGATCCATGCACTTAAATAGACTTATTTTAATTTGATCTTACAAGCTTGTTCATTGTGTCTAAATTTTAAAAAGGATTAATTCCAAATAGACTTTTAAGAACATACCCAAATTTTCATTTGGTCTTTCCAAGTTCGTTTTTTTTTGGAAGGGGTTCAAATAAAAAGTCAGGTACAATTCATGGTTGTGGGAAAGAAGAACCTCACATGTATTTTTGGGCCTTAATATACCAAAAAACTTAACATAATTCCTTGCCTTTAGTTCCGTCTTTAGTACGTTGACCAAACATGAGAAGATAAAAAAGATTTGTGTCAAACAATTTTCTCAATAGAAATAAGGTTTTACTTGCTGAGAGTGGAAAAATTCAAGGTTACAAGAATAACACTTAGGCGCCAATCTAGTGCTTTACTAGGGAAAAGAAAAGAGACATTCACAATTTTCTTKCAATTATTTATTTTCTCCCTTGCATCAAAAACACTTGATTTGCCCACACCCCTCCAAAACCAAAACCGTTTTTTTTTTAATACAGAGACATGGATACATATGGAATACATTTGGTGTGACATAAAGAATACAAATGTTAATACACAATGTTGATACGGTACTGCATATGGATGTAGGTACAACATATGAAATATAGACTATGGAGATACATGAAATACAAATGCGATAAACTAAATTTTGATACAATATGACATATAGATACATGCATGGGATATGGGATATGGGATATGGTTGTTAATTCCATATTGATTACAATTTAGCATGTTTAGAAAAAATCCGAGRTATAGGGTAATGCAACTGTAGATATGGATTAATGAATTTATAGATTTGGTGGTAATGAACATATAGAGATGTAAAAAACATGGATACTGCGACATGCGAGTCCATATTTTCCGGAGTTCTATTGTTAACCCTTAAACGACACAGGCTGCCAGACATACACTGAATGGGAGCCTCCAAGCCTCTATAGTTTTAGAGTTACGACTATTAGGAAGACTGCGATGATTGCACTAATAATGAAGCTTGCACAGTAGACGCATTTTTGCACGCTGTATTTACTACATTCTAAGCACTTGACACTCAAAAGCAGCTCAAATAATGATTACAACAACACGAGAGACATGTATTGGCATTCTCTAAATGACTCAAAACCTATCGAACAAACCCGGTCTATGCCATCATGTTCAAAATTGAAGAATCGGCGACGAAATGCCTACCTCGTCCGTAATAACCTCTTCCTCTTCTTCAGCCTCATCATCAGCATCCCCATCCTTGTCCGCTTTTCCTTTCTCTTTCTCTTTCTCTGCAGCAATTACTGCAGGTTCCAGCCGATTCGCTACTATTAGGCCTTCTGCAGACCCTAAAGATCTCTCTTCAAGCTGCAAAAGAGCGGTGTATGCCTTGCGGTAATCACTAACGAGTTTCCGGCTCTGCCAGGTACCCCTCCTCCTTTCTTGAAACCCTTCCCTGAGCTCATCCACTTTCCTTCGTTTCTTCTCCTGAACGAGAGCCTTAACCTTCGCCTTTAAGACTTTCTCCTCCGCCACAACTCGGTCTCTGCCCAATCCTGCCCTATTGACCTTCACATCTACGTTTATTGGCTCTGTGGCTCCCTGCCCTTGCTTCCCCAGAGCAATCCCTGGTTTGTAACCCATCTGCTGCAACATCTTAAAGCCAATATTAGACGAAGGAATGGCAGCAGCCAGACCATCTTGCCGCTGTTCCGCTTCTTTCTTCACTTTTTGCAACCCTTTTAGCTTCCGCTTCTCTTTCCAGTTCGCCTTCTCTTTAGGTCCACTAGCTCCTTTTCCCTTTCCTATCTGTTGAACGCGGCAAACCTTGTTATACACAACTACTTAGGGCAACCTTGGTTATTATTACTCAATTCGCCAAGAATGAAGTGCACCGTCAATTCTAAATGTATCTAGCTTTCAGATTCCATACTGTGAGTGCCAAGCATTTGCAGACCATCGAAACTAAAATTAAATTACGACGAAGATATGCAATCCATTTCGGTGAGCGTACGTATGCCAATCAACAAACTAACCCTGCTCAGTTGCCGTGTCTCCCTTGATCGAAACAACCGTTGAAATCATAAATTATCACATATTCAATTGGTAGAGCGCATCTTTTGCAAGTGATAATTTATTTTTCACCTGGGAAGCTGGTTTTGTAGGGAGAAGCTCCTCCTTCGGAATGAACCGCTCAAGATCCCCCATGTAATCATCATCCGCCATCACGGCCCCAAATCCCGTCCCAACCGAATTGGTCGCTCGAGGTCAGAACTGCGGCCGACGATCTGCGGCAACCGCGAAGAATCAAATGCCAAGGAATCGAGTCAAATTATATCGGCAACCGATGTGATACACCGTCGGAGCGCCATTGCTCCGGAATTTCATAATCACTAGCCCACGARAAGCTTTGAACGAAAACCTAACGAAAACTGATCTTCGGTTGAAAGCTTCCATCTGGACGACCGAGTGCCGGGCCCCGGCAAGCGATCTGACACATCCACCGGATTTCAGTTCTTTAGTGAAGAGGCTGCATTTTTTATTGGCTCTCTCCTTTGGACGAAGACTATGGCATAGACTCCACATCGATTTTTGGTTTGTGAAAATCCAAATTGTATTGACAATTGCATGCACATTGCACAACATTCTCATTCACATTGCATAGAATTGCATAGGATTGCATAGCGTGTTCGGGATGTGGGCAACATTCTCATTCACATTGCCCAACATGTTTGGGATGTAGTATCTGACTGATTGGCTTCTAAACATAAAAGAGGTTTAGGAGAGGGGGCCGTCTAGGCAAACCCCTTCTCGATAAGGCTAGTGTGATTTTTTTTTTAACATCACTTTTGAAGAGAGTAGTGTYTCTACTAGCCATCGGTGAAGATATTAATCTTGCAATATTAATCTTTATTCTAATGAGATATTCATTTTTTCAATTTGTTCTACAAATTCCTTACCAACATCTTATTATCAATCAATGTAAATAGATTCAATACTTCCCTCTTAACATACAATCACCTTTATCAATTTCCCTACTATTTATTTCTGCTCAAATATTTTTGTTTCTATACTACTATCAATATCTCTCTTCACCAAAGACAAAGCCTCACGGTCATACCGTTCTTGTTTTTGTGCATAAGAGAAGGTCACCATGACAAATGATTTGTAAAACAAAAGTGCTATCATTTTATTTTTTGGATTGACATTTTGTCAATGTCAAAAGCTAATACATTAAAAGAAGTTACAATTTCTCCAAAAAAAATTTCTAGTTTCATTTGTAAGGAAAATTGGAAGTGGCATCTAAACCCAATTTTTTTTGTATTTTTAAGACCTTTGTGGAATTTTTTTATGAATTCTATGGTTTGAAACACATGGTACTAGAAGTGTCCATCCCCGGATATGTTCACTGCTAGTACATTGACAAATGCAATTGATCCATTGAAAAAAGAAATATGTACTTTTACATTAGAAAACGTTTTTAGAGCCTAAACTATTTCAGGGCCTCCTACCTTACTCTAAAACTTAGGTAGCAAGGCAAATGAAGGCAATGCAAGAAGGCGGTCTAGAGAGAAAGGGAGGTAGAGAAGGAGGGAGAGAGGATCAACTACTCCAAGGTAAGGGATCTAAAACGGCAATTTTCTTCAATATTAGTTGAAATTTGAAACACTTAGAGCTTATTGGTAGAAAATGCTTGTCCACTACTTAGAAGGCCAATTGGATGATACTTAAACATCCACACCTTAAGATTCAAAACTCAACAATGAAGAACCCAATTGTACCTCTCTTATGTTAAAGTGGAGATAAAACATTCATACAACCTCACAGAGAGTTAGTAGGAAACATGAGGAAAGCGTCAATTCACAATGAAATTGTAGAAGGAAGAAGGGTACATCAACCAATATTCGATCAATTTTGCCAATGGGTACACAAGTTTGTAATACAAAATGCAGACAATTTGGAGTGCTAGTAGAGGTAAGTATCAACAAGCAAAAAAGAGGGATATCCAAATTTGGTGATGCTTTATTGTCTTGTAGAAAAAGGGTTGTTGATAAAAAAGAAGGCTGAAATCTTGCCTTCGTAACGTACTAGCTAGTCATTAGTTCCAATATTAGGTAGGTGAGATGGGAAGAAGGAACAATACAAAGGCACATACCTCACAATTTTGTTGGAATATGATGTTTAGGAAGTTATGTTGTGTCACAAGTGTTGCATTTTATGGGACTTGAGGGCAAAGGAGGGCTGCTTCAAGGTTGTTCCCCTTGTTGACCAAAAACTACTGCCAAAAAATTTGAATTAAAAACAATTAAATTTTTTTTCAATTTTTCAAAAAAGTATTAAAAAACTACGTAATGATTAAAAAAATATTTTTTATTCAAAAAAACATTTAAACACATTTACAAAGTAATTTTAAAAACTAATAAATTAATATTATCTGATACGCTAGTCTCTTGACCATGTCAAACTATTGATGTGGAGAGTTCCAACAACTCGGTAACTTAAGATAATTTGCACTTTTTTAATGCCCTCAAATTCGATGTAATGGCTGTGTAAAGAGTGAGAAAGATTAGATTTGAACATGAAAAGTACTAGTTTGACAAAATATAGAGAACGAAAGAATTTGGTGATAGTCACCTATTCATGAACTCGTGATTGACATGCTTGTTGTCATTTCCCTTCTGGAAGGAAGTATAGTATTCAAAGTCAACAAAGAATGAAGCAAGTGTCTTTCCTACATGTTGTACAATTCCAAATAAATTGAAAATTTTCAAGAGTGTTGACAACTTGACCTAAACAATGAATTTAAGGAGTTACAACCATTTTGGACATTTTTTCATACAAATGTGGCCTTTTGAAGTGCAGCTGCCCGGATTTTCGCAGGGCTCAAAAAAGGATTTTTGTCACTTTAAACGCCGATATCTTGCAATCCACATGGTAAAAAAATCTGAAATTTTTTCCACATCTTCCCAAAGTATTCTAATACAAGATCCTACGGTTACTTTTGACCAAAAAAGTTTTTTTTTCTAAAATTTGGTACTTGCACTAGAAATGGCAGTTTTGGAGCGTTTTTGGTGAAACCATAGTCAAAGAGACCTTTAGGGGTTAAAAGACTTCAAATCACTTCTCCAATTTCATCACCTTGATGATTAAACATTGTAATCTTTCCGTTCGTAAGTGACATTGTTGTGTTTTCTTGTCCTACATGATCTGTAATATGTCTCGTTTGAATTTGGACGGTTACAATTCAAAAAAATTAATAAAACTTATTTGACATTTAGGGTTAACCTTGAAGGGACGTGACAAAGGTAGTCGCTAAAATGCCCCTTCTAATGGACCAATACCAATAGCTGAATTTTTTATTTCTACAATGAACAATGAATGAAGTCATCCATTGAACAAATTTGGGTGAGGGAGTAAAATTGATCCCCTTATTGCCCCATTTTTTACCCTTGAAAAAAACACTAAATCTTTTTATTTTCCACATATGGTAAGATTTGAAAATTTGGAATACATATCTAGCCCAAATTTTCTCGGGGAGATGAAGAAATACAAAATTGACACGGCACAAAACAGGGGCCCAATTTTTACATTCACCTTTCGACGAAGCAATAAGGGGGGGCAACCCTCCCTGGCCACAGATTTGGTCCTAGGCGCGTGTTGAAAACTTTGACCCTCGCATACTGTAACATATGATTGCCAACTCCGTGCACCTTCCCTGCAGACGGATGGAAGGCTGCACTTATCTGGGAAACGCGGTCCGAGCTGGCATGCCAACTAAACACGAGACCAACTGCACCCGCGACCGTAAATGGATGAATATCATCCACATTCATAAGTAGTACTCAGTACTCTGTCTCCTTACTTCCGTCAGTCCTCTCCAGTTGTCCCCAGTTCCCCCACTCCTGACCTTCTGAACTGCTTGAGGTGTACTTACTCTTTCAAATTGCAACGTACATCACGAGCGTCGCGCCATCGCCAACTCCCCCCTATCCCCCCTTGCCGAGCTCGTATCGTCGTCTTCGAGATCGCTCCCTGTCTTTGGGATCCAATACTCACTGAGTTGTACACTTGGTAGAATTTCTTAAAGTTTTTATTACTGTTGGAGAGGGGCGCCCCTCTCCTCTGCTCTCACTCTGCCTCCCCTACCCTAAGCGAATAACTATTCGTTGTAGTCCTCGCGCGTTTGTTTCTGCTTGGCTCTACGGTTTAGCGCCTCGCAGTTTACGTATTRTCAAGTTGTGCTGTTATTTTTTTCGTACTTTTTTGCTTACCGACAAATGCATTTGAAACTGGTGTKAATGATTTTGGCAAAGACGAGAGCAACCGTGGAGTGGTAGCGTTGGTACGGCGTAGTGGAATCTCGATTGAGCGAGTTTGGCAATAATCGGTARGACGTTATTTTGAGGTATTTTGGTTTGGAGATGCAGTGCGGGAGATTGGTTGGATTAGAGGAAAGGAAGAGACTCGCCAAGTGGAATAGTCGGTAGCCGCGACTTCCGAGATCCTCGATTTTGTGCTTATTCGTTGGCGACACCTCTTGTGGTGAGTCTCGTTCTTTGATTGCGCTTTCTTTTGTCTGTTTGAATTGTTTGGTTGCTGGTGAGATTGTCGTGTTTGGATGGTTTTCCAATGGTGATTCTTGGCTTACTAATGTCGGTTGTTGAAGCGCATTAATGCTTGCGCGCGACTAAAGTGTTGTGGTAAAGTGAACTGTAGTTACCATTTCTTCCGACTGGGACAGCGATTTGCATTGTGTAGGTCATTGCCATGCATGTCAATCTTTCTCTGTTTATCCAATTCGTCCATGATGCGAGAATCTCGAATTGTGGAGTCTGTGTTGTGAATAYTTAGGGTTATTCGTTGTGGTATGTTGAGTTCTAAGTTCCGCATCAAAGGGAGTACGGGTGTGCACATTAAAGGGCAGGCTTTACCTTTCAGCTGGGAATTGCGTGATTGTCACTAGCAGAAAATGTGTCGTGAAAAGAAGACAGAGCGCTAGTTTCGCACTTCCGGAATTTGCTCTTGGAAAAGTATTTGTGCACTTCTATAGATGCGTCTGAACTACACAATCACTTTTAAAAGTGGAAAGTAGTGAATTTCCTTTTGGACTTCTGATATCAATAACAAATATTTAGAGTTCTCAGTCTCTTGTAGGGGTGGATAATTTCCTTGAATTTCAGGCCGAGTAACGATTGCTAGTCACTTGTTCTCACAGTTTTCCCCGTAACGTGGGGTTGATGTCCAATAGTATGTTGGGGCCAGCTCGATGTTGTAGCAGCACGGTGTGGTGATTGACAGCTCGATCTTTTTGTAGGAACGGTCAACGACTGCTACTTGGAAGGTGATGCTCAAGGAGATTATAGTGACCTTGAAAAGATGTCTTTCTTGAAAGGTCCCAAATTTCAAATTTCCCAATTTGATTTTCACTTGCCTCGAAAGTTCAGCGGGGGAAGCGGCAATGCCGCTCTGGATGCCGYAGAAGAGCAAAGGCATCAGGAGTTGGAGCGCCTCTTCACCTCCACGCGGGCAGGAAAGCACTTTCAGAAGGATGTTGTGAAAGGAGTTGAGGGTATAATTACCACAGGATACAAACAACTTGAAGTTTCGAGTAAGCTTGGCGAGGATTGCAAGAGGTATAGCTCCGATGGTCCTAGCGTTCCAGAGCCACTCAAAAGAGCCACTCAGCAGTATGGAGCAGCAAGGAGTATGATGGAGAAAGAGCGTGAGAATTTTCAGCGATCTCTTTCTAAAGACGTATCAGAACCTTTGAAGGCGATGGTTCATGGCTCACCGTTAGAGGATGCCCGGCACCTGAAACAAAAGTATGACCGGTTACGCCAAGATGCAGATTATCAGGCTTCCGAGGTGAACAGGAGGAAGACAAAAGACGCTGGCAGCAATTCAGATCACGTTGTCAAAYTGCAAGCTGCGGAACAGAAGCTGGACGACATCACCTCAGCAATGGAAACAATGGGCCAAAACGCCATCTCTGCTTTGAGTGTTGTTGAATCTCAACAACATGTCACCACCCTTCAAAAAATGCTCGCCATGGTTGATGCTGAAAGGGCATATGTTCTCCGTGTCACTTCCATTCTTGACTCGCTGCACTACGAAATTGAGTCTGAGGTACAGAAAAGCTCAATTCCTGTTTCTCGGAGCTCCTCTCACGGTGCAACTCCTTCTCCACAAACTCCTCCCGCCACTTCGTTTACTGCAGCGAGGGAGATGTCTGTGGATCCACCAGAATCCTCTTATCACACGTCGAACGGAAGCTATGACTATGAGGATTCCATGCGAGGGAATCAGCAGACTAATGAGGATTCCKTGCGAGGGAATCAGCAGACTAATGGGGRTTCCATGCGAGGGAATCAGCAGACTAATGAGGATTCCWTGCGAGGGAATCAGCAGACTAATGGGGATTCCATGCGAGGGAATCATCAGACTAATGGTGAAAAAATGCCATCTCCGACCGAAACCAAGAGCTTCTATGCTACAGCTACACAGAATTTTGAAGGACAAGAATATGGAGAGCTGTCCATCTCAATTGGGGATGAGGTCCTTGTGCACCAGACGATTCCYACGGGSTGGTCAGAGGGAACCTGTAATGGGCAAGTAGGATGGTTTCCTTCCAACTTCGTTAAAAAGAAGCCGACTGTGCGAAGTGCACGAGGCAGGCCTGGGAGCAGGCATGGTTCTAGATGAGTGACGAAAATTTCAGGTGCCATATTTCTGTGTGCACTGTCTACCGTCTTTCTATTTCATGTTGTTATTACTCCACTCAGTTGATGTCAAGACATACTATTCTTAGGACTGTTGTATCCACCACAACTTCCCCTTTCAATCTCAAGTTGACTTTGAAACACATCCTTTTCAAATGATTGCATTGCATACTCTTTGACGTTTCAACAGTCAAATCCTCTTTTGCAATTTTGCAATTTTTCTTTATATCTTTCTCCTCAGATTTCATTTACCTCAATTTCCTTAAAATGGTTGTTAATGGAAGTTTTGAAAAGACAAAGAAGTTATGAAGGCTTCTAAATATGATGTACGTAATTATACAAGAAAAAACAAGGACAATATTGATTAATTCTTGCCATAGTATAACAATTCCTACAATAGTAGCTCAATGCATAACTAAAGACTTCATGACCCAAAGGTAAAGGTATTACTTAGTATGATTGTTGTCATCTATTGATATAAAAAGATGATTAATATTCAAATTGATGATCTATCCAAGTATGGTAAGTACACCTATAATCAACTCTAACAACAATTGAACACATTTACTATTACTAAATCCTTTATTTTTATTACATCTTGTTGGCAAGAAGATTCCAATGTATTTATTTGGACACACTTTATTTGGACATTGTATGAATATGCTATAAAAGTTCAAAGTATTGTTTGTAGGTGTATCAAAAATTGACACTAGACTCTCCTAGGCTCTCATGCTTTGATTTTGTAGTCATCAATATCTAAATTTTAGTATCACTTTTTTTGGTCCAAATGAAAGTTTTCCATTTTGAGCAATGATGATTATAGGTGCACATACCTCAACTTCTAATTCATCCAAAATAACACTTCTAAGCCTTTTTCTCTCTTGAAGCCACAAGATATTGAATAATATGAAGTTTCTACAACACCCATTTCACATCTTTCAAAACTTAGTAAAGTGGACCATTCACAGTTCTTTAGACTATCTATAATCTAATTATGTGAGATTATGCGAAATCAAAAGCAAATATAGAAAATCATCTTCTGGAATCACTTGATTTGACCTTTGAAACAAATTGTAATCAAATTCCAATACTAACCAAAATATCTTGTTGACTAAAAGAATCTCCAATGTTCCATCTATTTAGCCAACTACGATGCTTTTTGGATAAAAAGTGAGCAATAAATGCAAGGTCCTAAAAGATTGGATTAAATATTGTTTTATGCAAGTATGTTGCATCTCTTTATAATGATACTATTGGTATTCATCTTCAAAATAGTATTTTGACCTGATCAATTATGAATTTTTTATATTTTTCAAGTAAAAAACTAGCCATTGAATGCATATTAAAATGGAATAAAAATATATTAACATCATTGGCAAGCTTTTTTTTGCTTTTGCACAAGACTAGCCTTTGCTTGTAGGTTAACCCATCCAAGGCCTAACAACTTTTTTACAATGGAAGTTTTCAATTGCATTGTTCCACTTTGATATTTATTTGGACATGAACGTGCTTAAGTTTTTTTAATTTTAACCGTACAAAAGTAAAGACTACTTTGTTTAATATGCATAGAATTAATTCTGGAAAATATTACACTTCGGATTTTTAGACAATAACAATTTTGGATGATCTACTTTACATGCAAAAGACGCAACTTTGGAGAAAGAAAACTATAAGAAGATGAATACTGATTTTTTATCTATCCCAAAATTGTATTGGAATCTAAGGCATATGGGGTATTTTTTATTTTTTTTAATGAGAATTAATAAAACTCTCTCAAATTTGTACACATTTTCAAATAGGAGTAGAAAGCCAAAAGTAAGAAAATTGGCTCCTACAAAATTTCCAAAAGTTTATACAATGCGTTAATTTTTAAAATTTAACAATAGACATTATTAGCATATTGTTTCGAACATCTTCAAAAACTTGGGAATCATTCTAATTAGTTTGTGTTTTTAATCACACTAGATTGAACTTTGTTTCTATATTTTTACATTTTCTAAAATTACATATTTTAAACAAAAAAATCTTTGAACTCTCTTTGTTTATGCAAAATATTGACTGGAAATGTTTAAGAAAATGTTTTCTCCATTCCTACTATACCTTTCATTAAAAAAAATATATTTTATCCCTTTTTCCATGAGACTACATTTTCTAAATAAAATTTTAAATACTTCTCACATTGAAATTTTGAAAATAAAAAAAGGAACAAGTATGTCAACTTGATACTTTACAAGATCTTGCTTTCTAAATTATTGAGATTTGTTTCACCCTACAAAAAAATTTCCATAAAAGAATTTATAAAGGACACATGTCTTCTTAGTCCTTGATGGATTAAAATAGTTAACTACATAGGTTGGCATTGGTTGGAAGTTAAATTGGAAAATTGCAAACTACCCATTGCTTGGAGGTTAATCCCTAAGCTCCCCAAGGGACCAAAAGTGTCTCCACATAGTCTCAAAGTTCAATTTGAAGTGTTGCAACTTTTGCATCCAATGTCTAAATTTAATAAAAATTTGTTGCAAGATTTGCACYGTTTCTTCTAGTTTGTGTTGTAAAATCTTCATATCAACTTAAGATATATTGATTTTTTGAACTCATTTAAAGTTCACAAGTTCAATTTGAGTTCACTAAACTACATTTTGATGGCTTCAACTTTAAGGGCTTGTATCTCCTTCATCCAGTGTTTGTTTTCAATGAAAATTTGTTGGGTTGAGATTTCCCTTGAAGCTGAATTATTGTGGTACAATTTTCATGTCAATCCAAGTTGTTTTGAATGTTTGGGAGCAATTCAAAGTTCAAAATCCAAACATTTTTGGATTACAGTAAACTTTAACACTTGCTTCAACAGCTAATTTTTTCTCAAATGGTGTCCATTTCCAATACTTCTTTATGAAAAAATGACTCCAAATTTGATTCATGTCATCTACAACGTGCACACTACAAGATTGTAAAATTGAGATTTTTGTACCTTAGTGTATATTCACACTTGGACTTAGCAAGCATTCTTTATAGTGATGGTATGTGACATAATTATTGACATAAAAACACAAGTTGTTTTATTGGACGTCCTCTAAAATGCGTCACAAAAAATGATGAAAACATCACATAAAACACAGGTTTCTTATAGTGTTGGAGAGAGAAAAACTAATTAACTTCATGGGAATATAGCATGGGAACAAAAGTTATGCCCAAAACAACTCAACACAAGGGAGAGGGGGCAGCAAAAAAAAGTTTCAAAAATTTGAGTTTTTTTTTTGAATTTTTTTTCTCAAAGTTTATAATTTTTTCTACATGGGAAGCATTGATTCATTCCATTTGAATTTGTTATGAGAAAGTTATGGACAATCTTGTTTTTCGGACAATTGGAGAATCTTTTTGAAAAAATGACTTATCAGGTTCACTTCTAAATGCAATTTTTACAATTT
Source organism: Pleurozium schreberi (assembly GCA_006891605.1). NCBI lineage: Eukaryota > Viridiplantae > Streptophyta > Bryopsida > Hypnales > Hylocomiaceae > Pleurozium > Pleurozium schreberi. The sequence goes on along the minus strand of VACF01001335.1, from coordinate 77,196 downwards.
CAAGACAAAAAAAGTTCTACATGGTTTATTTTGAATGCTAGAATAATCTCACCATTGGGATTAGTGCATTTTAATTACACCTTAGAGATATTAATGAATTAAATTTTCCTTCAATCTTGTACCTATTTCTACTTAATAATTTTTTAAAGAATAAAATTTAAGTTTTTTTTGAATTTTTTTTCCCCTCAGATTCTCAACTCAATTTCCCACCATAAAGATTTGAAGCTCAAATTTCTTTAGTACAAAAAATAAAAGTTAAAAAGGTACAAAGTCAAATAATCTAGTCCAACAATGTAGTGCAAAACTTTTTTTTTCACTTTAACCGCAGATATCTTGCAACAAGTGGGTCCAAAAATTCTGAAATTTTTTCCACACATCCTCATACTAGTTAGGTGTAAGATCCTATGGTTAGATGTGGAAAAAAAATTACAATTTTTTTACTCTTTGCTATAGAAATGGCATTTTTGAGTGTTTTTCATAGAAAAAAGGCCTTGGTCCTTTAGAGGTTAAGCATATTAGTATAATGATTTTTTTCAAGAAGATTTGAACTACAAAAGTTATAAAATCAAGTTAAAATTCATTTCTAAAAATCCATTTTATATTTCAAGCCTTTAATCAAAATTTATGAACAAATTTCAAAGAGGGGTTGGAACTGACATTGTCTGTGACATTTTTGAACATCCTCTTTGAATTTTGTTCATCGGTTATGATTGGAGGCTCAAATTTGCAAAAAGAATTTTGGAGATGAAAGTTAGCTTTATTCAATAACTTTTCTAAGTTCAAAGTCTTTTTGGAAAAATTTATTCTAGTATGCTTAAATGAGGTCTAAAATTATAATTCGAACTAAAAACATATAATTCCTACGTTTTAACAAGGAGCTCTCATCTTCAAATTATTGCATACCATTTGAGGATTCATAATGGAAAATAGATTCATTATAAAAATGACGTCCCCACCCTTGATTCCCACAAATGTCAATGAAGCATTTGCTTCACCTTACCATCAAATTTTTTGTGGTGGAACATAAAACATTTTCAAGCACARATTATGACAGATCAAACAAATTGAAAGATTCAGGCTCTTACACAAGCAAGTACAGGTTAAAATATTCAAGTACACTTGTCCAGAACAAACTTCGTTCTAATGAACCACTTTCTAACCAGTAGCAGCGGTAGCACCTACGCACCCGACAGTAGTAACGCCACTGCTTGCAAACCCGTGTTCTAGACATCCCAAACCGATAAGTTTAATTACAAAACAGGATATCTCTACATAGATGCCTTCATGTTGAAGTGGCTGGCCATCCTCTGTCCCAGTGACTTGTCACACTGCAAACCACCGAAAATGTTAAACAGAGACCAAACAATACAACGAACATTRCCATTTCAAATAGCACACTAGCAGAATTCCAAACCCGGATTGTAAGAAAAAGACACGAAAATGACACAGCGAGAGTCCAGTACCTGAGTCCAGTATGAAAGCCACACACTGCGAACTTCATGAGTCACCCTGGGGTCTGACAGCATATCAGCAATACGCTTAATGAAACGGTTTTGCCTCGCAGGATCCCAGGACCGGAACCTCACACCAGGCTGTTGGAAGTTGTTCTCCTTGTGAATCACACCCTGTCGAAATTCAACATCAGGGTAAGAAAACCGACTTGAAAAGGAAAATAATCGTTGAATCCGCAAACACTAGAACTCCACAAAACCACCAAGAATGTTAAAATTCCCTAAAAACACATTGGACACCTCTCATCCACTGTGCACTCCCTTTCTCATCCTCCCAAATGCACCTGCCATCGCAAAAGTTATTTCAGGGCATCGTATTACCTTCTCCCTCACTCCAGTCAGTCTGCCCTGAGGAATTGGGACACGCTCTGAGTGGCGAACAGGGTCGAACCGGGATGGGAAGTAGTTCACCTGCGCATTGAGGCAAATTGGAAATCTCAGTACGCAGTACTACTTGGTATTACTAAACAGCATACCTCAAACACTAGAAAGATTGATTCACTCACCTCCTCCTCCCGATGCATGAAGTTCATGAAGCCGTCATGATGGTTGTTGTGATGTGCGCACTTAGGCGCATTGACAGGTAGCATAAGATAGTTGGGCCCCAGTCGGTGGCGCTGGGTGTCAGAGTATGAGAAAATACGAGTCTGGAACATTTTGTCATCAGTGTAATAAACTCCAGGCACTATGACACCAGGGCCGAAAGCAAGTTGCTCGTTCTCAGCGAAGAAGTTGTCGATGTTCCTGTTCAACACCATTCTTCCCACAGGCTGCATACAGCACGAACATTCCACGTCAGGACCAATGGTTTGGCCTGGAACTCAAGATGCCACTCGTGTGCATCATAGACCGTCACATTACACTGCCCAGGTCCATAGCAATTGCCAAAGGTAGATTTCATCATCTTGTGACAACAGATTCAATGTGAAAAGTGGCTCCAAAAAGCTAGCGGATTAGTGCCTTGAGAGAGGATATACCTGAAGAGGGAACATATCTTCAGGCCAGATCTTAGTGTCATCCAGGGGATCAAAATCAAACTTGTCCTCGTCCGCTGGGTTCATCGTTTGAATCATGAGCTTCCACTCGGGGAAGTTTCCAGCAGCAATAGAATCTGTGAGGTCCTGGGTAGCGTGGCTGTGATTCGCACCTCCAACCATAATTGCTTCGTCTTCCAACAGATTCTTCACGCCACAAGTAGGCTTCCAGTGAAACTTCACGTAGGTTTCCTTACCAGCCTTGGTGATTAACTGCACGAAGAAATTTCACCGTGAGCTAAAAAAGAAGATAGTGCAAAAAAAATTAAAAAATACCCGAAATGCAATAGACTTATGCAGCTATTACAGAAGGTTAGCTCGAAAACCAACCTTGAAGGTGTGCACACCGAAACCTTCCATATGGCGATAGTCAGACGGAATACCAATATCATCAAACAGAAAAGTGAACATGTTGCACGCCTCGGGGATGTGTGAGAAGAAGTCCATTATCCGCCAGTCCTCCTGGATATGGGTCTTCGGGTTCGGCTTCAAGGCATGGATCATATCAGGGAACTGCACACAAAAAATCATCGTAAATGCAGCGCAGTGATTCACAAGTTGCTCCATGTGAAGAGCACCTTAATACTCCRAAAATGCACAGCAACTCACCACAAAAGGTCCAAAATGATTGGTCATACTGTCAAACTAATAGAATTTGGATGGCGTCAGATTCCACTTCACCAGATCCAGTGACGACCAATGCACGAGTTAATAAAAAAACAACCAAACGTGAACCCAAAAGTCTCTATTCGACGTACTCGAAACTGCTGAAATAAAAATGAGAGGTTAAAATGCTGAGGACAAAATTGCCATGGCTTCATTTGACAAAAAAAAGCACCAAATTCAAATATGACACCACCGAAAGTACCTTAATGCCATCCCGAATGAAGAAAACTGGGATGTTGTTGCCAACCATATCAAAGTTTCCCTCTCGAGTGTAGAACTTGACGGCAAACCCACGAGGGTCACGCAGCGTCTCAGGGCTGCCTCTCTCGTGGATCACAGTGGAGAAACGAATAATCACCGGGGTCTGCACACCAGGTGCCCTCAAGAAATCGGCACATGTGAGATGCGAGATGTCATGTGTAACTTCAAAGAAACCCTTCGCACTGGCGCCTCGGGCGTGCACTACACGCTCGGGGATACGCTCTCGGTCGAATTGGGCCAACTTCTCTACCAAATGATAGTCCTCCAAAAGCACAGGACCTGGAGAAACCAAACAAAAATTAATATAATAAATTAAATTACATTAAATTCTAAATGATGGAAATTGTCAGAAAATATGTGATGAATGAGAAACAGTTCAGTCTCTGCCAGGGAAGGAAAGTACCTCGAGGACCCACGGTCAAAGAGTTGTTGTTGTTCCATACTGGAGCGCCCGTGTTGGTGGTCCAGAAAGGTGTGTCGTACTGGCTGGATGGCCGATACTGCAACCAAGACACGCAAAGAGTGAGGTTACCAAGAAAATTACGTAACCTAAAACATACGATGTGTCTCTCCACTTTTTTCCATCTTCTACATAACAAAAATATTTAAGAATGAAACACAAAAAATTTAAAATATAAAAGAAATTCCCTAGATTTTCAACTCAATTTCTCACCATAACAATTGAAACCTCAAAACTTTGTAGTTCGAAAAAAAAAAGGTTCATGAGATTCAAAGTCTACAAAAGTCTACAAACCTAGCTGTGTGAGAGTTTTTCCACACATAGTAGCACATATCTTACAATGCATGATCTTATAGTTGAATATGCCAAAAAAAATTATTTTAAATTTTCTTTTCATTCTAGCTCTTTGGTTTGGAAATAGCAGTTTTCAAAGAGTTGTGCAAAGAGTATTTTTTGGGTGAAACATGAACTCGTGCAGTTGATGGATTTTTTGTTTTCTTGCATTGTAGATACTAGTACTAGGGCTTTTTTTACTTTCTGAAAAAGTGCCAGGATGGCAATCACTTAAAATTTGAACTGTTTTTCTAGATTCATTCATATTTTGGACCAAAAAACACTTTTCAATCACATTCATGCACTTCATCATCCAAATTTGGTGATTTCATCCACATTTTTAATAGAAATGGAAAATTTCTACCAAAATAATATTACATTTATCTAACAAAAAGTAAGAAAATATTTTGAAATTATGGTGCAATTTGCTTTCACACTAACGAACACTCGATCTATTGTATTTTCCAAGAATTGAGCATAGGGCAATGTCTAAGGTAGGAACACCCATGACCGATCAAGGTCCAATAACCAACCTATAGACTAACGTATTTCCAACCAAGGCTAAAATGTTTTTTTTTCTCCTTTTCAAAGTTGGGACTAAAAGTTCATGACATAGGTCCCAACTTAGTGTAGAAGAAAGTAAGAAACAGTTATTGGAAAAGTAGTTTTTTGAGTGATCGAAATTGGGAGAGTCTAGATATTGGCAATGGGTCTGGTGCACTTTTTGCCTTTCAAAATTCATAGTAATTTCAATTCAAGCAATAAAATTACCAAAGTTTTTGCAATCCTCATCATTTTTATCAACACCTATGAAAATATTGACCTTGCATTGCATTGCTCCGGATTTATCCTTATTTGGTCGGTTATAGGTGGTTCTACCTTAAGGAGGAAGGCATTTCAAAATAGTAAAGGATAGACGAGGAAGGCAAAGCCCAACTAGGAGGCCCTTTATTTCCCAAAATGCTTGTGACAAGGAGCGTTGCCCTACACACAAACCATTCCCAAGAAATCGCCTGTTTATTTCCTAAGAGGGTTTTGCATCCGTAATGCCTGATTACGTGGGCAAACCTGCGTAATCGAGCATTACGGATTCTTCATCCAATTTTGTTATTTCATCCCAAGTGTTTCATCCAACTTTGATGTTCCTACTCATGATTTACGTCGAGCAATGTCCCTCGTCGTCAAGCATTTTGCGATATAAAGCGCCTCCTCGTTACGCTCTGCCCTCCTCGTTGTCCCTTTCATATCGCAAAATGCCCTCCTCCTTGGGCACTGCCATATACACAAACCACTGGGGAAATTTAATCTTGGATGAAGAAAGAAGTTTCGAATGAAAACCACGTATTGCCCGCCCGAGTATGAGGGCAAAACCCGCGTCAGAGGGCAAGGAACCCTAATTCTTGCGCAGAATCCAGCCGGGAAATGAACGGGACCGATTTCCCCTCCTTGAATGTGTTTCGACATTCCGATCGATCGATCAGGCACCGCCCAGACGAGAGTCTTCGGCAGTGATGGGCATAAATGAATGGTCTAGAGCTCAAATTTCTATGGTCTATTCCTACACTAGGAATGCATGAATCCACTAAAGGGAATTTACAAAATCATTATTACATGTCTTGCACATGCGAGTGAATAGAGGTCCCTTGCGCACATCATTCTGAATGGTGAACATGGTTTCCAGGTCAATCTTGTGGTGGCATGTGATTAGCATTCAGTCAACACAAAATGCCAATTTTTAGATTTTTAAATTTTGCTACAGTTAATTTTTTAAAAAGAAAAAAGGGGACAGAGGTCTTTTCTGTGGAAAATGGAACTCTGGGTTGCCATAGTAGTGCTACGTACTGTATAGTACTTTGTAGTAGTGACAGGACAGCTGGCAGCTTCACATTGAATTTGCAGTATAATCAACAATGCACATTGCATGCAGTTTCTGTTTCCTAGTAGTCATAGGACTCACAGTATTGGGCGGCAAAAACTTTACTTTTTCCAAAACGCTACGCAAAACGGCCAGTCTTTCTTGCAACTACCCTAATCTTCTGAATTTTTGCAAGAAGATAGGAAAACACGATAGCTTTCCAAGAATATAATTTTTTTTAATTTCAATTGGAGTCTGGGAGGAAAAGTTATCGCACAAAAAGCCCTTTTCTTAGTTTGGCAGGCAGAAATTAACTTTTAAGAAAACTTCTAATTTTTTAATTTTTTAATTTTTTTCCAAATAAGTTGTATTTTTGCCTACATGATAAGCTTTGATTCATTTCCAATTGGATTTGATATGCAAAAGTTATGGACAATCTTAGATTTCGGGCAATTTGAGCATCTTCTAGAAAAAATAAGTTTTAGGATTCATTTCTGACCCTAATTTTCACAATTTTTCAAAAAGAAAAGCTTCACAAGGTTAAGATTTCTTGCTAGATCGATCTCACCATAAAGATTAGTGTCTCTCAATTCCATTTTAGAGCTATTAACAATTTAGATTTTCCTTCAATCTTGAACCTACTTCTACTTAATAATTTTATAATGAGTGAAAATTAAGTGTATTTTTGTTTAATTTCTTATCCTAGATCCTCAACTCAATTTTTTATCATATGAAAAAAGRACTTCAAAATCAATAGAGAAAAAATCATAAGTTATGAAGGTTCAAAGCCAAAAAATGTAGTTGAGCAAGCTACAAAAAATTTGTTTCCTTCACTTTAAATGCAAATATCTTGCAATCTATATGGCCAAAGTTTGTGAAATTTCTTCCACACATTCTTATGCAAGTCTAGTACAAGATCCTATGGTTAGATATGCCAAGAATACATTTTTTTTTGGCTCTTTGTTGTAGAAATGGCAGTTTTGAGTGTTTTTGATGGAAAAAAGGCCGTGGAACTTTAGGGGTTAAAGCTTCATGTTATGACCATGTTAGGAATTATTGTGACTGCTTTTAGTAAGTAAGATGACCACTGTTATGGATCCAATTTGGTCAGTTTTGGCTTTCTATTCATGTTAAAAAATGTGTAGAAAAATTTGAGAAGGTTTTTATTTCTCATTTAAAAAATTAAAAATGTAATGTTTGCCTTAGACTACAATTTAATATTTTTGGGAGGAGGGTGGAAAAACATTATTCATCTTTTTGTAAATTTTTCTCCAAAGTTCCAATTTTTGCTTGTAAAGTTGAGCATCCAAAATTGTTATAATCTAAAAACCCAATGGTTGATGTTTTCCAAAATTGATTCCATTTGTACTAGAAAAAGTAGTCTTTATTTTTGTACGGATAAAATAAAATAATTTAAGCACATCCATGTGCAAAAAATTATCAAAGTGGGGCAATGCATTAAGAATGTTCATTGTTAAAAAGTTGTTAGGCCTCAAAGGGTTAAAAGGATTCAGTGTCTCATAATCAAAAATGGAAAGGAACAAAAAAAAGATSTTGCTCTCACTTGAAACGATGATATTTTGGAATCTACAATGTAAAAATTTCTGGAATTTCTTTCATACTAGTCTACTACAAATCCTAAAACTGAACACGCAAATAAATAATTTCAACATAATTTTTTCTCTTTGCAATGGAAATGGAAATTGTAAAGTGGTTATTTAGTCATCAAACTTTAAGGTCAAAATTTCAAACCACACTCCAAAGTCATATAATTAATTTACACATCTATTTGACACATGCCTCCCAACCATTTATACTAATTACTAAAACATATCTRTGTACAATCAAGAATCCAACTAATATTTAATCCATTGGCAACATTCAAAAACCACTTGAATGGTTTATAACAAATTAAAGGAGTTCATTAGCCCCTAAAGGCCCAGGGCATTTTTAAATTTAAAAACAACATTGCTTTTGAAGTGTTGTAAGTCTAAATTTTACTAAGCTATAGAAATCTCAATCGTACAATCTTGTAGTGTAAGTGTTGTAGATGACATGAATCTAATTTGGAGTCATTTGGCCGCATAGATTCCAAGATTATAATGTTTTAGTGTTGAAAAAGGATGCTGAAATTTTCCTAAAAAAAACACATTTGGAGGTCAAATTTGATTTCTAAACCTACTCAAATGAAAAAGTTTCAAACTATAAAGTCCTTCAAAACTAGCATACAAATACATTGGTGGAAGAAAATATCATTTAGTTGATTCATTGTGTTTGCAAAATGGAGTTGAAATGCCAAAAAATAGTTGTAAAAAACAGATCTATGGCTGAACCTCCTTCTACTAAAATGCTTCTAAGTTACTGGCATACTTGGTTGGATTGATAAGAAAACATATAAACTAGACTAGTATGCGCAACTTTTACAAGAAAAAATATTGGAAATGGACACTGTATGAAGAAGATATGAGCCTCCAAAATTCACTATAATCCAAAAATGTCTAGATTTTGAATTTTGAATTGCTCCCAAACATTCAAAACAACTTGAATTGTCATAAGAATTTTACCACAATAACTAGACTTCAAAGATAACATAACCCAAATTTTTATTTATTAAAAATAAACATTTTATGAAGGAGATATAAGCCCTCAAAGTTGCAGCAATCAAATTCAGTTTGGTGAACTCAAATTGAACTTGTGAACTTCAATTGGCTCCCAAAACATCTATACCTCTTGGATTGACCTGAAAATTTTACCACACAAACTATAAGAAAGATTTGCCAACATATTGTATTGAATTTGTACATTGGATGCAAAAGTTACAACACTTTGAATTGGACTTTTAGACTCTGAGGACACTTTTAGTCCCCTAAGGCATTTAGGGGTTAAAATGCTCGGGCTCTAACACCATCCTTCTATGCAGAGGTACATTTTGCTTTTTCATTGCACCAACAATGTACAAATAGAGGTTGATGCTTTTAGAGACCATTGTGTTTCAATTTAAAAAACTCATACCAAATTCCACGAGGCTCCAAAAAAATATATGATGACTTAAGTGAGATGCCAAATCCTTTTGTTCAAGGAAAATTTACTGCAAAATATTTCCAGCCAGAAGTCTAATCCCTCCGAACTCATTTTGAGCTCTTGGTTGGGTGCTCCAACTTTAAAACAACTAAAATGATCCAATCGAGAATCTGCAATAATCAGGCAATAGTCCAGAACGTTGTAACAACAGTGAAAAGTGTTTGTCAAGCCGAAAACACCAACACCATGCCAAGAGTGGGCACATGATAAATTACTAATAATCAAAGTCAAGACAAACTCATCAAACCACTTGAACATAGCGAACTATCAAACGAAAACTTACCGGCTCAGCGTTCTTGTCTCCTGCTGGGAAGAAAAGAAGGGTAGGATATCCCTCAATCTACAAAAAGGTTCCCAAGTTAAGATGAACATTCTGTTAAAGAAACCACAAACGTTTCGACATACTCTAGTATTAAAACAGTACTAATTAAAACGTTGGAGTCGATGATCAACATCATGAAAAAAGAAGCTGYCAAGCGATAATCCAATACTAGAATACAAGTACCTTGACGCGCTGGTGTTCATTCTTGGTGCCATCCATCTTAGCAATTACTATCGATGAAACACCCTCCAAGGCCTCTGCCAACTTCTGGTATTCTGGCTCCAGTGATTTGCAGTGACCACACCAAGGAGCATAGACCTGGAGAGGAAGAGAATCCATGAATAAAAGGAGGTCGACCTATCTTAAATACAAGTTGGAAGCAGAGAAGCCTGCGAACGAAGAAGACAAGATGGAAGACTGATGGAGGCGGACTGTCCATTATAAACACGTTAATAAACCATTCTTCACTTTGGTATATTGGAACATTAGATAAAATGTCAAAAATCGCGAAAGAGACAGTTGCAAGTAAACAAGGCACATAATGTAGAAATAGAAGGTGCAAAACGAAACACAGTGGATACATCAATAGGATTTCCAGCTAAGGACCTAACATGCAGAGAGAAGTAATTCAGGTTATGCAAGTACCGCAAGCAAGACGTCCTTCTTTTCATTAAAGACGATCTCTTCAAGAGTTGAGGTTACGACAATTTTCAAAGGTCCGTCATTCTTGCACACACCAATATCTGYCAACCATTAGCTTCACTTGAATTTAARTAAACAACAAYACAAAAGGCAAGTCGGCGATGGGATGGGATTCCCATATAGTATTGAACCAAATACTTCCACTCTTCTCTCGAGAGATCATTGAACACAGARTTTCTACATGAATTCAAAAACTTAATCCCAATAATACGTCTCACCTTAGCAGGCGCTTTCTGTGACTTGAGATACTTAGGAAGATCTCCAGCCAAAAACTTCTCTGCGAATTGCTGCAACGATGAAATAAAGGTTTGGTAAATGCCTTCTTCCAATGGTGAAGTAGCATGGAGAGTTCAAGTCCCAGTTTTAACCCATTCTCTCAAGCTTGTATACTACACGACTGCAATGCACTTTGTTTAAACGGCTCAAGAAAACTAATTCGAGTAGCGTACATGTCACTTCGAACATGACCTTGCGAACTTACCTTCAGCGACTCAACACTGTAATCTCCATCATACAAGTACTTGGAACCAGACTCCTTGGGCGCAAATCCCATAAGCTGCATCGAGAGCTGAGAACATCAGCGTTGGAGTTCAACGAGCGTCATACACTCYACTAAATATTCAGACAAATCCGGAATATTATACATACAAACTCACACAATAAACTGCATCAATTACAATTTCGAGAGATTCCCAACAAAGTTCACCAACATTATAAAAATGTAACACATATAATCAACCTAATTGCATGCCACCTATACCCAAACAAAAAAATTARCGACATCCAAAGCGTTACCCTTGTCTTCGAGCTATCCAAGGCAAAGAAATCTAGAACCGGAGTAGCTACATCCTTGTGTGATAGATTCACAAGGACATACACAATCTGCATCCATCAAACGTTTTCACGATATTCAGAACATATTCAAYATTATAGAATTAAACAGTTTTGGCAACTGGTTCAGAAATTCCGCAGTTTTAAGTCATAACACATACCTTCCCCTTAAAGGACTTAGCTGCTTCCTCATAATTAATACGAATTCTCGTAAACTCATCAGAATCTGCAAACAACAGAAGCTGTCAACATACACGGCACAAATGTTAGATTCTCCATACAATTATTCCCTTCACGTGCTCCCAATAAAATCCTGGATTATAAGGTACAAGCAAATGCAAACGGCATAACAAACTACCTGTTTAGTGACACCAGACTGAAATATACGTGCTGTTGCCTCACGAGAGAATGTGACAACGAGGGGAAGCTTGTTTGCTGACACAAAGTCGCSAAGCGCCTTCCTCTCAAACGTCCCATCTGAGCATACCAATGTCATTAAGTACGACGCATCATTTCGCACTCCTACCGTCGCAATGTGGGGCACACACTCATCCAAACATCAGAGAAGAGGTTGCTATTGTCCACGTAATGAGATGCCACATACCAAAAGAAACAACCTTCTCATTCTGCTGCTTCAGCAAAACAAGAGCGGGGGTCTTCCTGTCGAGGCCAATCGTCTTGGCAAGTTGAGCATCTGCAGTCATGTAGAACTCCACTCCATCTTGCTGCTTTGCTGCCTCGTTCAACTCGTCGGCATCATTACCTTCAACGCTATCAAGATAGGCAACAGCGACAGGGATCTCCTTCTCCAACAACTCTTCAGCAGACTGGACAATGTTGACAGCAGGTCCAATTTTTTTCTTCACCCACGTGATAATGGCATCGCTGCAACCGWTGCATGAACACAAAAGTTAAAGAAAACCAATTCAACCTGAACCAGGGAATAGTACAATCACACATCATTGAAAACTGATCCCCCTGCCATTGCAACAACATTACCACCTGCCAGTTGCTCTGAACGAAAAGCCGGACTGAAGTAATAAAAGAAACACCTAAATTATAAACTGACCATCAAATTCCCTCTGAAAAATGAATAAAGACCGGAAACTGTGAATTCACTATTACTCGCATATCTCTTCCAGGATTTTATTAAACCTTAACCCCAAGGCACCATATTTTGGTTTTGACTAAACTTTGAAGTTTAATAAAAACTTACCAAAGCGCTACATTTGGAATTTTGTTTTTCAATCAAATATCCTTCCAAGTTTGTTTTGAGCATCAAAATCTGATTTTGAAAAAAGTTGTTAACGGTTTTTCTATTGAGGATTTTGAGCAAGTGTGTCCATTGCAAATCTTGAATTTTTAGTGGTAGAAGCTCTTGAAAATAAGCCTCAAGTATATTGAATCTTGCAAGAATAATCCCATTTGAAATTCATTTAAAGAAATTCAAGAGTATATTTTGAAAAGCCATAAATCAAATATAATTATGCATGTAATGTCCTTAAACCTCATATTTTTTTTTTCAAGAAATCTCAATCTCACAATCTCACAATTGACATGCAAAAAGAGAATTGAAAGACTTCAAATCATTTTCACAATTTTGACACCCTTTTGATCAAACATTGTAATCTTTCAATCCATAAGTGATATTATTGTGTTTTATTTTCCTATGTGATCCATGACAAGTCTAGTTTGAATTAATACATTTACAATTTTTTTTGAAAAGATGAAAATTATCAATATTTACAATTTTTGTTTCATTTTGAGCAAACACCAAGAAGCTCAAAAACAAAAAGGGCTTTGGGCATTTCGGGGTTCATTTTCACAAGGCATTACAAGTGAGAAATTCTTTTCTGATAATAAAAAACACACCCTACAATCGATGAACGCTCAACACACGCAAACAGTAAATAAAAGATTCCGCAATATCCAATGCGCATCCAAAAGGTGAAAATCGTTCCACATTACTTCGACAGCATGTTGACAGGGTTTAAAACCACAAGGGCTTGCTAAAACCCTGAAAATCCTAACACCTTCGCGTGATTCGATAGCAGCAGCTGAAGTTATGTCACGTAATTTTGGCCCATTGATACAACCAAATACTCACAATCAAGGATTTCAAATCTCATCACAAGGAACCGGGAAAAGAAAAAAATTCTGACCTGGTTCTTCCTCCGGTGTAAGGCTCCTTCACGCCGTCGACCAAGAAGTACAAAGTCGGGTACGCCTTCACGCCATAATCCCAGGCGAACTCGTTCTGCTCGACGGCATCCATCTTCGCCAGCACCACCCCCTCATCTTTCAATGCGGTGGCCGCTTTCGCAAATTCCGGCTGCAATGCCGTACAATGCGCACACCAAGGAGCGAAAAACTCCATCAACACGTACTTGTTGCTAGTCACGAGATCATCGAGATCCTCCGGCTGCTCCACAATCTCCACATCGTCCTCACCAGCTAATCTTCCGGTTTGCTTCAACGGGTTGTAATCTTCGGTGTTGTCGCCGACCTGCTCCTGTGTCAAGAGCGCCCGCTCTTCCGGCGTGAGATCTTCCATGTCTTCCAGCTCTTCCTCGGTGAATCGCGCCGCATCCAATCCACCCAGATTGGACACCAGGAGCAATGCGCACATCAAGAACAAGAGCGCGGTGCGACTCATCCGCGCCATTGGAACGCAGGAATTGCAAATCACGAAGAATCTCGAGCACGATATGAGATGCACAAGCTTCTTCCCGCAATGCTACTGCCGCAATATTCATGCTGAACTCCACCGAGTTGCTTCAACAGTAAACCTCCAAGCTGGAGACAGACAGACATGCGCGGGCATCCATGCCCGTAGCCACTATTCAGGTTACCCAGATCATCCACCGAAACGAATAAATTCGATTACGACGAATGAAAGTGCACCTAGACCAACTGCTGTCACAGTGTTCCCGCCTCATATACAAGAGTCTTCTCCAAAAAAGGTAAGCCCTTAAGGATGAGATGCATTGSCAACTAGTCAAACATCATGTTAAATTAATGTAGCCTATCAGATTGTATTTGAATAACAATCTTATATATTTATTMCTTGAAGCTATCACTTGCATATCATTGTGACAAATTTCAATTTGTTTCATGAAAAATAATTACGGAGTGATTATTATCATTTTTGTTGGAAAAATTGAAAATGAATAAGTACAAATAGGAAAAGAAAATCCAAATTATCTGCATTTTCACAAGAGGTAGAAGTGGCACTCGCAATTAGAATGAAAGTTTCTCAGTTAGTTATCTTATTTTGTACATTCCAAATAGACTTGACAAAGACCTTGAAATCAAATTCAACTATCAAACCAAATTTATCCATTTATTTAATTGTTGTATAAAATTATTATTATTATTATTAGTGGAAATTTTAGACCATGTATGGTGGAATTAGCAAAATATTAAATCAAAGAACATGTAGATAGAATGATTTTATTAGACCTCCTCACTTTGTGATAGAAGGATTGTACTGAGCTACTCCCTCCGTCCCATAATAATCTTTTTATTGGCCTTAATTTTTTTGTTCCAAAATTATCTTCATGTTGTACTTGTGACATTGCAAATTTGTCAAATGCAGCTTTTGATTGCTATCATTAGGAAAAAATTTAGCCGTGCAGAGGGCTGTTAAGACTTCATTTTTGGCACCGGTGCAGTGCTAATACATAAAAAAATTGATTTTTTTTTTAAATAGAAAAAAAATAGAAAAAATAGAAAAAAAAAAATAGTCAATCTGATGTGACGCTGATGTGGCACCAATAGTGCCACATCATATTCCAAATTTTGGAAAAAAAATAAAAATAAAAATAAAAATTCTGTAATTGCACCGCAGGGGTACAAAACTCGCAGTCTCTTGGAGGGCTGAAAATTTTCCTAATGCTAGGATCAACAAAACAACCCCAAGCAATAAATCCCCTCTCCATAGATTAAATCATTTTTCAAAAGACAAAAGAAATGATTTGAGGGATCAATCTACATTGTTCGTTCTTATTTTTTGCATTTCTTTGAATATTGCCCAATTGAAGGAGATGAAGCTTTTGARAGGCAAAACAAAGGTTTAAACATGGTCTTTGGCTCATACTAAATGCCTATAAAATGATGACCTCACACTCAACAATTAAATGTCTATTGGTGCTCTTTGAAAATGCCTCCAAAATTTCAATTTACAATACTCCAAAACTGCAATTTAAAAAGGACTCCAAAACTCAAGTTTATAGGACGCTCATATGCGTGCACCAAACTCTATTTACATTGCAAAGCTGGCCTAAAAATGTTATGTTTAGCCTTAACATRGAACATTTTGTCCAACACTAAGATCATTTTGGGACAGAGGTAGTATAACTTACCTAATGAAGTCCTTGTCACACACAAAAATTACAACCATTGAATTGTGCCATTAACCTCCTTAATAGAATGATGTATAATCTCATCATGTCTCTTATTCATTAATTAAAAAAAATGCACTCTTTGTAGGAATAGCAATTTGAAAACCTTGTTATGGTATAAATATCTAATTGTCAATCTAAACTAAGTATGATACTAATTATGGTGACACCAAATAGAATGTTGTCGAGAATGTTGAAAACTTCTAATAGAATGATGTATAATCTCCATATGTCATTTTTCATGAAATTCCTAGTACAATTTTTGCAATAATTTTTACTATTCAATAATCCCACTGTAGTAAGTGCGTCCTCAAGTGGCCAGTAATTAAGGTATATCAATAGTACTGGTAGGATGGAGACCATGAGCAAACTTAAATTGAGGCCCAACATCAGTTGTYTCATAATTTTCAAAGCTTCATCACACTTTTGACCTGACATTTTGACAATATCATGCAATAACTTTTTAACCTTTTAGCCAAAAGTATAGAAAATTGTTGGGCCTTAACATTATTCTCCACGCACATGTTGTATGAAAAGTTGGAAGTGAAAAAATAAAAATTATGTTTGTGGTGAGCTGCACCAAATTTTTATGTTGCCTTAAAACAACGTTTGGTCCTTTAGGATTTGTGGTCAAGTGRTATTTTYACATTGCTAAATAWTATCATAAGATTTTTGTCAAATGCGTCAAYAKTGAATGTATACATCGTAACACATGCATCAAAATCAAGTACATTAAATTATTACTTGGGTATTTCTATAAATGTGATTGGACAATTTGTGTACTCATTCAACCTTCAAGGAGAAGGGTCTTTTSAAGGTACAATAGTTTTCAACTTTAGTTGTGGCTCATGAGATAATGTTTCCTACATGTGTAATATTAGGTGCCTGTACAATTTGTGTATTCATTCAATCTTTATGAAAAAAGATTACTTTCAAGGTACAATAGTTGTCAACTTCCATTTTGATTTATGAAATGATATTTTCTATGTGTGTATTTTTAGGTGTCTTTAGGCTTGTGGCCATGGTAAATGGTTTTTAGAAAGAARAAAACCATAARGTTGAAACAATAGYATTACAGTAATTATTGAACCTCCAGGCTTGTAAAAAGCACCCATGTAAAAGGATTGTYTTTCATTTCTTRTAACCCATATATGGGTTTTGTACACATATTTCATCAATCACASCTWAGTCACATATTAAATTATCCTATCAATTTTTAGGATACTAATTTTACAAAATCGCAATATTTTAAACTTAGATCACAATGAAACATTATTGTATAGTAAATATCTTTAGAAATTCATTTTTTATGTTTATTTATTATATTATTATTTCTTATCAATAGCATATATTATTGTAAGTATTGTCGCCTATGTACTATCTTGTAGGTATAATTATTATTCCATCACTTCTATAATCGTGCCTGGACAATTTGTATACTAACTCTTTCAACCTTCATAAAGAAAGCTCTTTTCCAAATACAATAGTTGTCAACTTCCATTTTGACTAGTGAACTCATACTTCTTACTTGTGTATTTTAAGGTGCGCTAAATCCACTAGCCATGGTGATTGGTCAATTTTTTTTGAATCACATGGATGATTCCATTGAAATCGATAAGGTACACGGAACCAAGGGAAAACCTCGGCAAGATTTTTCGTCTAGTTTCCAAAATAAGTAAGCTTCCAAACTTTGTATATCGCATGATGGAAAGACGGTGTGAAAACAGTTACACAATATACGTAGCATGAGCTACAGTACACAATTTCAAGATTTTTCACTTGAAAGCAGGGTTTTTTTAGGCAATTAAATGCACAATAACCCCAAATTCCTTCAAAAACAAGTAGGCAACTTCAAGCCTATAGAAAAAAAGAGGGTAAATGTGTTAAAAAATGTCAGACTGTAATCATGGTCTTGCATATAGTTGCCACAATGTTTCCAAAACCTCATTTCATCCATCGTGCGAAGCCAAAATAAACAAAAATCCCATAAAAAAAAAATTACATATTCAAAATTGCATACTCAAAATTAGCCTCTTCCAATTCAAGCCTCGAAAATGAGGAACCAAGCAACTCAAAACCTTCTTAAAAGGAAAGCCACATAACCATTTGTCCCAAACCAAAAAAAAAAAAAAAAAGTGCTTGAAAGTGTTCACTATTTTCGGWTAGGGTGATCGATTGGGTAGGCACGCTTTTCAGTCTACTTTACCCTGAGAGTGCTAGATTCTGGCGGATATTACAGGAATGTTTACAGAGTGCCATCAAACTGTGTCATGTATCATAAATAATAAAGATTGTCGTCCGTTTTCTAGGGTTTGATTATCTTGAAAGATGGACCAGAGGACACTATATTAGCACGATATTCAAGTAGGGTGTATCTGGCGATGACGTGTTCGTCCACCAAATATGGAGGCAATAGATTCCCACGTGTTCCGAAGGTAACGAGCGAGGATCCCGTCCAATGAAACGAAMTTACTGTAAGTTACCGGGTAACTTACCCTCCTCCCCCCCTACAACCACGGCCAGGGTGAATTGACCCCCTCGTTGCCCCCAACGTGGATGGATGGGGGATGAGAGTCTGTCCCCGACCTCCCTCCGACCTCCCGGCCTTCCTCCCTTTCAACCTCTGTTCCAAACATTCTTCCCGATCTGCGTCATTCCGATCTCCGCACTGGATGCGTCTCCAATTTCGTGTTCAAGGTCTGCTTCAAAAATTCAGGAGAGTTGTTTCAATCTTGTTCCAAATGTGAATGTGGAGCGACATGGCTATGATGCTTTCAAATATCTGCATTCCAAGTTTCTATTAGTAAAAAGCATGAAATATGGGAAGGAACTGGAAAAAATAATTTGTACTTGAGAATAAGAAAAATTGCAAGGAGGACGGAGCAGGGAGGAGAGGAGGGGCAGGGGGGTAAGAAAGGAGGAGGGTCGCTGGGAGGAGGGAGGAAGGTCGTGGGGGGAGGTCGGAGTCTCTCTCCATCGACAGCAAACTGACCCCCTCATCCCCCATCCATCCACGTTGGGGGCAATGAGGGGGTCAATTCACCCTGGCCCTACAACCACCGCACTCAGCCCGCCTCCTTGCCGCCCTTCCGGCCCGGTGACACGCAACGAGTTTCCACTGTATGACGTACAGCAACTGTTGCAATGGAGTCCACGGCTACGATTTCTGCACATGATCTCACACAATCCTTTCATCACCGTCACTGCATGCACGACGGAGTGCTCGCATTMAGCTCTGTCCACGCAAATTCATTTCTTCAGATTTCAGGAGATCGAACTGAAAGCATCAAAGAGATCGATCAACAACGCAACTGGATCGGAGCTCGCCACTCCACAAGATACAAATCAGATCAGGACCTCAGGGGAGTGTTGGATTGATCCCCAGGTCGCTGMTCGCGAAGGTAGTAGCACCTTCAACGTGAACGCAGACGGCCCCGAATTAATCCTCCATCCAACTGATTCTGCAGATTTGAAGCGGTTGTGGACAGTTTGTGTGATTCTTATTCTTATTTAAATCTACTGTAGACAACTGACCTGCAGTGTCTGGAGAGGTCATTTCATTAGGTCACATTCGTTTGAGGCCGGGATTGTCTGTAGTGTGCTGGGCTCCGACATTCGATTGAGGGATTGGCGTTCCCGTGAGCGAATGAGTCCCCTTCCGTCCATTAATYACGC
Organism: Pleurozium schreberi; assembly: GCA_006891605.1. Lineage (NCBI taxonomy): Eukaryota > Viridiplantae > Streptophyta > Bryopsida > Hypnales > Hylocomiaceae > Pleurozium > Pleurozium schreberi. The sequence goes on along the minus strand of VACF01001335.1, from coordinate 58,062 downwards.
TGTCGGCGTTGACGTGAGCGGAGATTGGGGGCGGGGGAGCGGGTTTAGGGTTCACGCAACTGTCGTCCTTGAGGGAAAGTGGACTTGTCGATCTTGCACAACACCGTAAAGGAAGTCTAAGGGCCAAGCTGAGGGGAGCAGTTGAGCCGTTTTCTCAATCAGCAGCAGTTGAGTCAATGCAGAACACGGACAGCGCGCATGATGGCGCGTCCGCGCTTTCCGGGGCTCGGAATCCATGGAGTGATGGAGTCATCCGCCCATCCAGTCCAGTCACTCCATCAACGGAGGATCCGGGATGCAGTCGTGAATCTGGAATCTCGGAATTAGCGCAAGCATCTGCTGCATCGACTCGATCACGGTCTCACACTCTCACGCGCAAGGAGGAGGAAGGACGAACTTGCCTTGGCGGTTCAGTCTTTTGGGAAAGGCCCGCGGGAATGATAATCAATGATGAGTCCGTCTGTTGGAGGCCATGACAAACTGACCCGCTTATTGCCCCGTATTTTACCCCCGGAGAAAACACTGGATGATTTTAATTGCCACTTAAGGTTGATCATGTATTTCCGACCACGTAAGCAATTTAGCCTATCTGCGGCATGCGGAAAGTTGAGGAATTTTTTTTCCAGTTAGAGAAACAGAGTTCCGATGGATTTTATAATTTTAAATTTTTTTTCCCTCAAAATCAAAATTATCATGAATTTTTTTTTTGAGAAGATTATATTTGCCCCACTCCCGATAATTAGGCAAACCTATTTCTGATCATAGGATGGTCACAAAATCAATACAAGGCTTTCACTGTACACATTGTGATCATTGTATGGTTTCAATATACACTTCTCGGACATTGTTGTTTCTCCTGTGGGCCTCTAGGGCTAGCAAAACGTGCGTTGTCACCTATTCTTGATCTAATCGAAAATAGAGTACCCTATTAGAATGGAAATGGGATGCTCGTTGGATATGGGGTACCTCCTTTATGATAAAATTTGCAAATTTTGAAGTCATATTCGCAAAGAGAGGTCCCAAATTAGCTAGGGGGCACGAAGAAATACAACATTGACACAGCACAAAATAGGAGGCAGTTTTCACATTTACCTTCTGACGGGGCAATACGGGTCAGTTCTCCCTGTCTGTCTGTTGGAGGGCAATGGACGCATTATTTAGTGAGTTTGATTGATCAAGATCCGTGTCTCTTTTCTTCGACACAAAACCGATTATCTTAGCCACAATATGATGACAGACCCTCCAAGATTTGGTGTCAAACATTGGTCATGGATGTGTCTGTAAAAAAAATTTATCAAGACCTCGCAGTAAGGCTCATAGGGAAAAAAAAAGCACATTAATTCATAAGTGCCCAGCTCATGTTTTCTAAAATTTAGACCCTTCTCAATTCATTGCAATCAAACTATCATCTAAAAGAGATCCACATAAATTGACTGTACTGATTGGTAGTGGAGACATGCTAGAGCTAGAGGAAAAGGGACGTGTCCTTTGACCGTACTGTTAAAAAGATTGTAATAGTCAAACAAAGAAATCTTTCAATTTGAAGAGGCCATATTTGAGGCTTTGGGGTGCTCATTGGTTACCCCTCAAAGGATCGGGGCCTTTTTCTGCAAAAAACACTCGAAGCTGCTATTTCTATAACAAAGAGTAAAAACAATTTGAAATTTTGTTTATTTTTGCACATCTAATTGTTGGATCTTAAACCTCACTAATATGAAAATATGTGGTATAATTTTCAGATATTTTGACTACGTGGATTGCAAAATATATGCATTTAAAGTGGAAAAATAAGTTATTTTTTAGCACATTGTGAGGCTAGACTATTTGACCTTGAAACTTCTTAACTTTATTTTTTTGCACTACAAAGTTTTGAGCTCTAAATCTTTGTGGAGGAGAATTGAGTTGAGAGTCTAGGAAAAAATAAAAATAATAAAAAAATGCATAAATTTTAGTCCTTAAAAAGAAGTTGGAATAAAAATGCACTAATTTCAATAGTGAGATTTTCCTAGGAAGAAAAATAAACCAAGTAGAACTTTTTTTTTCTGAAAAACTGTAAAAATTGCATTTAGAAATGAATCCTACAAGTTATTTTTTCAAAAAGATGTTTAGATTGCCCTAAAACAAGATTGTCCATAATTGTCTCATAACAAATCCAAATAGAATGAATCAAATATTTCTATGTAGGCAAAAATATAATATATGAGAAAAAAAATTTAATTCAAATTCCATCTAAATTTTTCTTTCTTGGATACCCCCTCTCCCCCATTTTGAGATTATTTGGGCATAACTTTTGTTCCCGGGCACTGATTGGAAAAATATAAATATATTCCCCCAAAGCTAATTAGTTTTTCTATCTTCAAAAAAAAAAATTAAAACATACCTACCCACAAACTAAAACTCCTCATAACTTTTAGCTCACTAATCCAAATGGAATGATTCAAAGCTTTCCACTTATAGACAATTGTAAAGAACCAATTTCAAATTTTTATTTTTTCAAAAAGTGATTTTTAAAGAATTTTTTGGGGCTGCCCGGATTGCCCAAAGTTCAAAGAAAATCACATGTCATGCAATAACTTTTTGACAGTGTAGTCAAATGTTTTGAAAATTGTTGGACCTTGAAGCTACTCCTTGGACACATGTGGAAAAATTTCAAAGAAAATTAATGAAAATTCCATTCGTAGTGAGCTACCCAAAATTGCTATGTAGCCAAAAAATGGAGCTCGATCTTTTAGGGGTTAAAGCTCTTGTGTTTTTTCTATCTTTAGAAAAGTTTAAAAAATCACTTAAAAGCTTGATTTTACACAAGCCTATTCAAAATCCATTTTGGCCCTTAGGCGGGTACTTTTGGACTTTAGGGGTAATAAGTGCCCATTTCATAAGAAGTCTTGCTTTTTAATTTGAGTTACTAATTTCTCTTGACATTACCCTCGACATTAATTTATATCAGTTACACTATTTTAAAGTAGTGCAAGTGGAGGTATTCCGATTTTGTGTTAATTTCCAATATACCAAAGTGTTAAGAATACTCCATTTTGGGGGGACATTAATTTGGCGCTCTCACTAATAAGGGCAAATCAGTGGAGTACGTTCCCAATGGCCTAGCGACAGCAGAACGCATGCACGCTCATGCCACAAACAGTGCCGGCTGCGAGCCTTCTCCGCAATCCAAGCGCGCCAAGGGGATCAAACGGATGGATGAAAGATGCTTCATGGATGAATGTCGAATTCAGTTGCTCCAGCAGGCAGGCGAGCCAGTCCGTCGATCAGGTATTTTCGAACTTGCTCCAGTGCTCAGTCATTAAGAGAACGGAGTCTGTGACTCTGTGTCAGACTAGGGTGGACAGCTCCAAAATGACCCCGGAATTTCTTGAGCTTCTAGAATTTGTTCTAAATTGAACAAAAAGACAACATTTTGATACGTTGTATCAATTCTAGAAAGAATTGTGACCATGTAAAATCAAACTAGACATGTTAGAATTCACATTAGAAAAGAAAACACAACAATATCTTTTACGGATTGAAAGATTATAATGTTTGATCATGAGAGTCTTAAAATTGCGAAAGTGATTTGAAGTATTTCAATCCTCTTTTCACATGTCAAATCTAAAAATTTGGTCACCAAAAAAATATGAGGTTAAAAGTAGTAACATGCATAACCCCAATCAATTTATGGCTTCTCAAAATCTACTCTACATTTCTTTTAAATGAAATTCTAATGTGATTTTTTCTCAAAGATCTAGTCTATTTGAGGCTCATTCCCAAGAGCCCTCAASACTACAAAAAGTCAAGATTGCAATGGACACCCATGCACAAAATCTTGAATAGAAAAATCATAATCAATCATTTTCAAAATCAGATTTTTGAAGCTAAAACTAAACTTCAAAAACAATTTTTCAAAAATATAAACTACTAAAAATAGTAATTTAGGAAGGTTTTGTTTAACTTCAAAAATTGGTCAAAGACACATTCTGTCCTCAAGGTCATTTAGGGGTTAAAGCGACCATTTAACCATTTAAGAGTTGATTGCGTTTTCAGGGAACCTAAACTCCCCAAAACTATTTTTAGTAAATTTTCATAGGAAGAAAAAAGGAATTCACATCTAACCCAAGTAGTTTCTTATTTTTTGGACCTTCAAGGAATTAGTTACAAATTTTTGAACTTATAATGCATTGGTCACTAAAGCGACCACCCCCTTAAATATACACTGCTAGTACACTGTTCAGTAAATGCATGGTTGAGTGGCTCAATTTTGGCAAAAGTCCAAGTCCACAAAGTCCCTTGAAAATTTGAAAAACATAAATTAAATGTATTCTAACTCAAGTACTAGCATAAGTAAGTCATTAATGAGTCCAATCAACAACCCAATCTTCTCCACTGAGTCTATATTTGAAGTTCTTTACAACTGAATGTGGGTCCCATAAATTTAAAAATAATTCGATTAATGAAAAAGTCCAAAATTCAACGGGCGCATTTAAAACTTATGAAAACATAAAATTTAGGCAACCCCCTCTCCCCCCCCCCTTCCAAAAAAATCAACACAAAGTAGAAAAGGACTACTGAAATTTCAAGGTTTTGAAAGTCATTAATAAGTCCTTTACAAACAATCAATACAATCATGTCTACACAACAAGATTATGATTTCTTGAAAGTTTAGTAAATCCCCTCTTAGAATCAAAGTTCCTTGTTTGAATTTAGATACTTAAGACATCCTTAAAAAGTCCTTAAAAAATATTCTGACAGCAAATCCGTCAAACCCCTATATTTTCAAAAGTCCACTACACTTTCATGCAATGCTATAAAAATTATTCCAAAATATAGTCATATTTATCATGAGGTTTAAGACCTTAGAACGAACTTTTTTTTGTTTTCTAATTTTTGAAGCATATCCTACACGCATTTGAAAATTTATTAAGTGCGGTTTTTCAAAATGTGTCATAATTTTGAGCCACTCCACCATGCATTCACCTTGAAGAAGACAAAATGTACCTCTGTATCATGATCGCTTTTAGAGCACGAGCACTTTAAGAGCAAACTTCCTTATTTTAGTTCACAATTGACCAACTTCTAAAATTTGATTTTTTGGGAAACAAATGGATAATTTGTGGCGTCAAAATAAGCAAATCAACATAGTTTTAGGCACCTTTCCCAAGGAAAACTTTGAGGCATCTACGATATTTGCAATTCAAAATCATGGATTTAAAATAATACTTTTTTTGGACAAATATGTAATTATATTGAAATTTTAAATAGAAGCTCCCTAGGCCTTCAAAACCATCACATAGCTTGGGTATAAAACTAAAACCTAAAAAATCAACAATCAACCAATCACAATGAAGTAAATGAATAAATTAATGGCATTTATTTTGGGGAAACACTTTCAATTATGAAGTCTACTTGCCGGGAATGAGTACATGATTGGATGGTTTTGGGTGTTTTGACCTTAGTCCTAAGGGCCTTTTCAATGAAGGTGAGACCCATCTTGTCCTCATCCTACTTGGTTTGAAATCCATTTTGTCTCCAAAAGATACAATGGTAAATTAGAGGTTAAAATATGAATTTTAAGTTTGAAGTGAGCAAAATTTAAGTTTTGAATTATTCAAGCTTCTAAATTTTAACCATTCAAAAATGAAACTATTTAATTCTAAAACTTGGCCAAACCACCTCTCGAATAATGCTTGTCAAATTTTCTAAACATCCATACCTTAAGTTACGCTATTTTGTTTTGTTTTGTTTTGTTTGTTATGTTGAGACTCCCATCTCGTAGGTCTCTCAGTCACATTCTTGGTATTGTCGGAAAGCCCTCGGCGAGGAGGGGTGCGCAAGCTTTGTTTCATGGCATTGGAACCAACATGATAAAAATTATTGAATTTCAAAGTTTTTATGAATTTCTAATATTAGAAGATTATTTTTGTTTTTGTTTGGCTATGGCAACAATACAAGGCATATTAGTCAATACTTTAAATCATGATGTTTGTTTTGCGTTTGGTTTGTTATCTTGAGATCTCGTGGACAGTGTGTCCCTCAATCGCGTTCTTGGAATTGTTGGAAAACCCTCGACAAGAAGGGATGCATGGGCTTGGTTTGTGGCGGTTGGACCTACGAAATGAAAGTTATAGAATTTTGAAGTATTTATGAATTAATAAATCACAAAATATTTTTACTTTGGTTTTGGTTGTGGCAACGACACACGGCACATTAGTTTAGCTACTAAAACTAGACTTCAACATCAATTGTTTCCAACTATTTTCATGAAACATGGACTTGCTATTAAGTCCTTTGAAAGGAAAAATGGCTTGCAAAGTCCATTGACTTTTCAAATTGAAAACAAAATTGAATAAACACAACTAACGCTTCATTTACTAGCGTGGAACTTGTACTATGTTGCAATGGTATGAGCTCGTGGCTCTTGTTTAGTGTTGCGAAATTTGATTACCGTCCAGTATGTCTACATGCTGGGGTGCCATTTTTGAAAAAACTGATTTTCTTACTTATGCTCCCCAAAAATTTTGGGTTGCAATTTTTTTCATTGGCTTTAAATGTTATTTGGGGGATTGTCCTAATCAACATACACCTATCTAAAAAAATATTAAAATAAAGTTGTCATAATCAATTCTTTCAATCAAACCCTAAAGTCCCATTGTCCCCTTGGGGGACAATTTGGATTTCGAGCAGGTTCCTTTGACCTTGATTTTTTATGATTTTTTAAAAAACTTTCTCATAAGATAGAAAAACTGATTAGTTTTGTGGGATTACAATTTTTACTACAATTGGTGCCTGGGAGAAAAAGTTATACCACAAAAAACCCAGAATTGAACTTGGCGGGCAACAAAACAAAATTTGCAAAAATTCAAAATTTAACTTTTAATTTTTTTTTTTCTGAAATAATATATTTTATTCTACATGTGAAGCTTTGATTCATTCTATTTGGACTTGTAATGAGAAAGTTATGGACAATCTTGTTTTTCAGGCAATCTAAGCATCTTCTTGAAAAAAATACTTGTGGMTATTATTTCTAAATGCAATTTTCACAATTTTTCAAAAAACATTGTTGGACGAGGTGAAGTTTACTTTCTAGAACAATCTCACCATTGGGATTATTGTGTTTCAATCCCATCTTAGAGCTATTAACCATTTAGTTTTTCTTTCAATCTTGAACCTACTTCTACTTAACAATTTTTTAAAGATTGAAAATCAAGTGTGTTTCTTTTGAAATTTTTATTCTAGACTTTCAACTCAATTCTTCAAATTTTAAATTCAAAGTCTGTAGTGCAAATTTTTTTGACAAATGGGGGTCAAAGTCATCTGAAATTGCAAGCGAGTGTTCAAAAAAAACTTTCTTTTTCCACTTTGAATGCTAATATCTTCCAATCTATACGGTAAAACTTCATGAAAGTTTTAACAGATGATCTAAGAGAAGTGAAGCACAAGATCCTATGGTTTCTTGGATGAATACGGCAAAAAAACACAGTTTTAAGTGGTTGTTGACAAAAAAGAAGGCCTTGGAACTTCAGGGGCTAATAGAACTATGTGACATCTATGCTAAAACACGTATGGATTTCTAATAGTGTACCTTTGTATCAACAAGCCAAACAATCCCAACCTTCTACTACCACTCAACAAGACTAACACCTTTATATTTGAAACCAATGTAGATGTATGAGGTCATTGCAAGAAAGACCATCTGTTTTTTTGTAGCGTTTTGTCCAAGACATGATTTTTTGGAAGTATTGTATAATTAGAAGAAAAAAAATTAAAATTAAAATTAGTTTAATGTATACACCTTCAAGAAGAAGATACCCTATGAAAGAAAAGTATAGAAAAGTTCTCTAAGTAGGAGAACTAGGAAAGTGCAAAATCTCATGAAAATAGGTAGTTTGGTGTTTTAATTTGTAAATACAGTATTTTTTTGTAAATTAAAATTTGGAAATTTGGGAAGACTTCATGGTGAAGAGATTTCACTAAAAGAATTATCTTAAAACTATTTTCAAAGTTCAGAATTTCACGCAAAGGAGCCCTATTTGCATGGCCATAGAGGTCATAAAATTATGTTTTTATAAGTGACCTCAGGTAGGCACATGCTTGCCTAATGTGGGAATAGACCACTGAAATTTCGTCTCTAAATCATCAATTTTGGATACTCCCCAATACTAAAAAACCCTAAACTGCAAAGTGTGACAAATTAGCTAAATCAAAATTTAAATATAAAATGATTTTAGTTTTCAAAATAAAAATAAGGTATCTACTTACTATCAAGTTAGACATCTCCAATAAAAAATTCCAATTGATTGGATTCATGCTCCAAAAGTTATAGCACATGACAACTCCGTCATTGCAAGTGTGACGCAAAATAATACTAGTCTACCTTGCAATCACCCTATGATAATGCCTATCTTTTGACTAATATGCGGTCTATATCACAACAATGTTTCATTGACTTCCTTTGCAATTATGCTTGATCTCCATGACATTTAAAAGAGTGCAAGATGTAAGGCGTATACAATGAATTTTACTCTCTCAAACTTGGGTAGAGGCAAAGAGTCATCATCACAAAAAAATGTTCAAAACTTGTAAGTGTATGTGCAAATATTGGGATTCTTTGAGAAAGAAAACTTGGATTGTGTGCCAAGAGACACAAAATGGCTGGAACTTCAAATGTAGTAGTAGGTTTTGTATTAGATGGTGTTAATGTACAAATTATATTTTAGTTGGTTACTTAAACATGATTCAAAAATGAGCTAAATGAATAAGTTGGTAGATAGGGTTTGCAAAAAGTTAATTAGGGCTAGGCGATAGTTAGCGGCCAAACGTGAGGGTTCGTTTGAGAGAATTTGAGGTTGGGCTTGGTGTCCATTGAGCCTTTGAGACACTAAGAAGCGCTGGATGAATTTTGATAAGTAGTGAGGGTGAAGATTGCATTTTGAACAGATTTCATTTGTTGGTAACTTCCGTTATATATGAAGAAGGCAATTTTTGACATTGGATTTTACGGCTCCTATTTGTTGTTGGTTATACAATTGGAGTAGAGATTTTGAAGGTTTATTTTGAAAAAAATACACTACTAGCGTAATAAATTTGGAAGTATTTCTAGATCAATTGTTACAAAGCAATGAAGTAATGAAATTTGGTGAGTACATTGGGTACCTTTTCATTATCATTGTACAAAAATTTCATGAGCTTTGAACTTAATTTCAAGTACGTGTATGCAGAGTAGCAACCCAAAGGGACATTGTGAAGTAGGGGTAGAAATTTATAAATCAATATGAATAATGTAGTCTCTACATTCAAGAAGTATCTTGGAATGATTTGAATTTCTTTGAATAGGTTCTCTACAAGATCTGTAAAATAATACCAAAAATCTAGATTATTTGGAAATAGGATTTGGAAGTTATGAGCTCAAATTTAACAAAGTTAAATTGTATGTGGTAGAAATGAAATCTAGATAGGAAACTAAGATGTGGGATACATTTACAGATAATTATTTATAAAGAATATAAATTACTTCAAGAAAATTTAAATGAATTTACTACCACAACAAAGGATTGTATTCCACTTCAATCCCACTTGCACTACTTCATGGCATTGTAAGTGAAGGGTCATTGCAAGAAACACGTGCCGTTTTGTGGACACTTTGGCTATAGTACTCATGATTTTAAAGTACTCCCGAAAAATTAGAAAAGTAATTTTAAAAAAATATTAAAAATATGTTTAATATATATACCTTTAAGAAGAAGTTACCCCAAAAAGGAAAAGCATAGAAAAATTTTCTAACTAGGTGAAACAAGAAAAGTGCAAAATCTCATGAAAATAGGTACTTTGACATTTTAATTTGTAAAAAATAGGAAAATAATTTTTTTCAAAAATTAAAAATTGGCCATTTGGGAAGAGTTGACGGTGATAAGATTTCACCAAAAAAATGGTCTTAGAACCATCATCAATGTTTTGGAATTGCGTACAATGGGAATGTTGTTTGCACTCATGTGGAGGACATTAAATAATAAATTTTTAGATTCCCTTTGGTAGATTTATGCTTTTCTATTGTGTTAATAGACCATGAAAATTTCAGCTCCAAATCATTAAATTTAGTGACTCACAACGTAGTGAAATCCTCTAAACCTCAAAGTGTGACAAATTAGCAAAAATGATTTTAAAATATAAATCTATTTTTTAAAATTTTTGAAAAATAAAAGATATTATTATCATCAAGTTAGACATCTCCAATAAAAATTTCAAGTTTAAGTGATTTATGCTTCAAAAGTTATTGAAGATTACAAGAGAGCAAAACTATTTGTGAGAGAGAATAGGATTGGTGTTTCTTGCAATGACCCTGAAGGGCGTGGTAAACAATCTCTTTATCAATTATTTATTTATTTCCAAAACAAGATTTGGTGGATGTTAAAAAGTTTGCATTCTTTTTTCCTCTCACTATACAAACATCTTGTTAAAATACAAAATAGTTATACTAAAGTATTGGCTATTATTTTCGGATTTCTTTTGTCAAACTCTACCTTACAATTACAATAGTGCTATTGCTGCTCTCAATCACTATTTCTTTAAAAGGAAAACTCTTCTAAAAAATAAACCTTTCTATAGTTAACAAGTATTAGCTACAGATGTTCGCTTAAGTCTTGCTTCGATATGTACGATAGGATGCATATAAGGTAGAATCCAAAAGCATCATTTTTGTATTGTATTTTTATTATTATTGTTGGAGTATTCAAAACCAATTACATTCTAAGTAGCATATGAAAAATATTTTAAAGTATCAATTCAATATCGTATACCAAAATTACGAGGATCAAACATAATTAGTAAATGTTTTTTTATTGTTTGTTTGGCAATGGATAATTATATTTATGTAGAAAATGTTTGTAATAGGAATATCTATTGAAGTTGCATTTTTAGGCACTTGGCACATTAGGATGACCTTGCCTTGATTGTCTGGAAGTTTTATTAAAGTAGGTAGTCCAAAAATCACTTATTAACAATTGATTTGCAATTGGATAATGTATGATTCCTTGAAATATCATTTAATAAATTCCTTTGGAAGATGAATAGAATTGGCTCCTCATTCAAGTCATTTCATTTTGGAAGTACCTTTGTAGAATTAGTTATGAATTTTGAAGTTGGAATCAAGTAGATGACTAAAAGCATCCACTCCTTGATAGTTCACTATTGGCACCTTAACAACTACAATTAGTACAAAGATAAATGTACCTATATGTTAAGGTATTTCATTTAGAGATTTGGCGCTCAATCAACCTTCAACTTTAATAAACTATGCAAGTATTTGAAGTTGATGAAGTACTCTTGTGCTTACGTAAGTTTGAATCAATATACTAGGTTTACAAAACAATCTATTAGACACCATGAAGACAAACTTTTTTTTGTTCCTAGTGTTGAGCTTCTGCAATTTAAAGCAATCTTAGTCCAACTAAAAACCACCACACCAACGCAATAATGAAGAAGCAATTCCAAAAGACACTTACCATTGCAATCGTTCCGGTTTCTCTTTATTTCCAAGTCCATCTTTCTCCTTTCCAAACCCAACGAAATGGCAAAATATAAAGAGCCCACAATTTGGCCCAGAATATGAAGATTCATAATTGTCATACCTTTTTAAAGCTTTGTTATATGCATAAATAAACTGAAACTTCCATTTTTTGCATGAAAAGCTAATTTTTATGTACAATCTTTTMCTTTTATTTTTTTATAATGTAGAAAACTCAATTTGAGCCGGATTTATATTGCCAACTTTGTATTGTGTCAATCTTTTAGAATGAGGTTTGCGTCCTTCTACTTAAAAGTTTCAATATTGTCCTTGTTTGCAATCACATGCTAAAGACGGTCTTAGAACATCCTCAATGGTAACTATGTACCAAAAAGATGCAATTTGTATCTTCTTTGTAATGTAGTGGTATAGTCTCAATAAGGAGAGCCAAAAATAAAAAATAATTGATCCAATGCAACCTCTATCACACTCATAACTCTCAAGAGCACGTTAGATTTCAGCTCACATAATAGTTTTTGCTCCTATGAAGAGCATGCCAAGCAAGCCAACAAATATGGTCATAGGAAATTGTTGTGATGACCACCAAATGTGCACCTCCTCCATCCAATCATCCATCTTTGTCTTTAACACTAGCAATGTGAATTAGCATTCTCAAATAGTAAGGACATCACAAACTTTAGGATTCAAAATAAGTTGGATGGGCAAAGGTTGAGGCCAGTGCTTTTGAGGGGCACCATGGTGCCAGATTGCACTATTTCTATGTCTACTTTTCATCAAATATGAGTAATTTTTTTTCACCAATTTTTTTTCATTTTTGTTATAAATTTGATGAAATCGTGAAATTTGGATGAAAAAATGAAATAATTTGATTGAAAAATGTCTTTTGGCCCTAAAAATGTATGTATGAAGAAACAAAATGCTTCAACAAATTCTACTCCCTCTATCCCACTAAAAAGCTCCAAAAACCTTTTACTCAATACATTCAATGTATTTTTAGTCATATTGCCAACAAAACATGCATTCAAGAACAAGTATCCCATCCTTTAGATCTGTGCAAAATCTCCAATTTAGGTGCTATTGTTTAGGCATCCAAAATCCATCTGGAAAGTAAAATATTTGAGCATAGTTTGTGAATGCTGCTAGCTATGTCATTTTAGATGATTTTAAGGGCGATGGCAACAATGGGATTCAAGAAATATGTTTTCCAACCTATTTATTCGCGAAAAAAAAACTTGGCCCACTTTATGATCAAAGTCCATAGCACCAAAGTAGACACTAAGGGCACCATCAACACTATTGTCTAAAGAAGCAATTAGTACAAGGTGCCTCATATGGGCAAAAGCAAGCTTGCTAGGCCAAAGAAATGTTGTTTGATTGTTTCACTTGCCTCCACAAGGTCATTCAGTACAACAAACACATACTGAATGGTCAAAATTAAGAAATGGAGCTTTTTAGTGAAACAAAATTCTATTGCCTTTAAGTTAGTCCCACTAAAAGCTTTCTAATCATGGATGATTTTATTTCTTCGGAGCAAGATCTGGAAAGCTTTTAGTGGAATTGAGGGATTACTTGATTTCAATTTTTTAGTGGGACAAAGGGAGTAAGTAATTGCCATCTTGGCACTTTTTCAATTACAAAAAGGACTGGTTGAGGCATTGTGACCAAGGTTTGCTATGTTAAGAAAACTATCAACATCTGCTCTAGTAGAACTAGTTTTATCTGGTTTTCGTTTTGTTTGGTCCACTGTAAGGTAGAGATACATGTAACCAATCAATAAGCAAGTCTGGACATGATATAGGGTATTGCTAGTCAAAGCAAATATTTTCAAAGGGGAATTGACATAAATAAGGGGGGTTGCAAAAATTTGGTAATTTTATCTCTTAAATTGAAATTACTATGAATTTTAGAAGACAAAAGTTGGGCTTGAACCATGACCAACATCTAGAGTCATCTAATTTCGATCATTCAAGAACTACTTTCCCGCTCATTGCTTCATACATTCTTGCTCACGTATTTGTCATGAACTTATTGGTCCAAACCTTGAAAAATTAAAAAACAAGCATTCCAAAGTCAAAATTGGTCAGAAATACAACACCCTATTCATTGGTGATGGGGCACCAGTCAATAATGGTTACTTCTACCTTAATCTCTCCTCTTGTGTCCGGCCTGCTCCTTTTTGCTTCTCTCGCCTCTTTGCTTTCTAAACAATAAAATTGTAAAAAATAGAAAAGATTTGTTATTGTTGACCCCTAATTGCCCAATCAACCGTATGCAGTCTATCTAAAATTTCAAGCTCATTTTTGAATGGGCAGATAACCCTAAGTGCTCAAACGACCATYTTTGGTTAATGCCCGACTTTGGGCAAAATTTTCAAGCAGAAAAAGACTTTTTTTCGAATTTTTTTGGGTTGTCTTCCAGTATTTATATTCAAAACTAAAATCACTACGGCTAGAAAAAAATCACAAGAGAAATAACACAACATGTCTAGAATTTTCTAGTGTTGAAAAACTTACTATTTAGGGAAAGAATTGATATCTTTACGACGAGATCTTATGCATTTTTTTACAAATCAATAGAAACCATAATTTTGACCAATCACAAAAAATTCAAGTGCTAAGGATACAAAATGTATTTTTGGTGAATTTTTGAAGTTATATCTTCAAAATTCATTTGAAAAGAATCTGAAAATAGTTTTAAAATTTTGACTGTATCGATATCTTCTACATTTTGAGCTTCACATAAACTTCTTTGATGCAAACTTCAAAATAGTTAATGAATTTATATTTTATAACACAATTGTGTTTTGTCCAAACCTTTTGGGCTTTTAGGGGTTAAATTCCTTTGACCGTTTAAAAAAAAATTCGGGCATTTTGGAGGGCTAATTATCAAAAACTTTCATTTTTAACTGAAAAAAGTACATATTTCATTTTTGAGAGGTCTTCATAGGCATATATGTCTAGCAGTGGAAGAGTAAAGCTTGCCAATTTCACTTGATTTGAGATCTAAAATATTGTACCTATCCATTTGCTTTGAAAAATGGTCCCAAAAGAAAGAATAAATTGTTTTCATGATTTTTGCCATTGAAAATTTAATAATGCAAGTGTTGATTTAGAGCTATTTGCAATTTCTACTTATCATAAAACATTGCATTTCAAGAGTTGCAAAGTAGATTGTGTAATGAGTTTGATAACTTTTCATGAAAAATTAAGTATTTTGGAAGTGCATTTTAGTGCGCTTACACTCTGTGTAGTTGTTCATGTTACATCCAATCTAAAAAAACTTTTATATGCAAATTTCTGAAACATTGTGAGGAAAGCTAACATACTAAAAATAAAAAATGCACATTTCTCTTGTTATAATCTTACAACTCCTAAGCAATTTTGCACACAAAATTGATAGACATACTAACAATCAAGTTATTTAAACATCTATATGGTTAAATTTTGAAGAAAAAACAATTTGCTTAATAGGGAATAACTACAAGCCAATGCTCTTTTGTCATAGTCAAAACACTCTTGAAAAGGCTTGGACATTTAGGGGTTAATTTAGTCGATGTTTAGCAAATGTAAAGATTGCCGCCGACGGCTTGCCCTTTGGTTCCTTGTAGTGTTTCCTTTTTATATCAATGGAAATTGTCCATGAGTTTTAAAAAATAAAAATAAAAACGTCCACATGAACAGGCTCTTGCATGTGGGGCTCTTGCACATGGGACTGTTGCAATGCTCCCAAACGACTCCCAAATTGAAAATTTTCCTACACTTTCCTACTAAGGTAAAACATCCCATTGCAGTCATTTGACCCATAGTGGACACCTAATGACCCTTGATGTTTTTTCATATCATTATCAATGTCTAACCTAACACCCATGGAGTGATTAGTGACCTCATTAATTTGGAGCACCCTACTTTTTGAATGCAAAATCATCGTAGGTAGTGACTTTTCAAGGCCTTTGACATTAGAAAATATCATGACCTTTTTAGGTGATTAAAATGAGCATATTGGATAAAAAAATTGTTAGTTATCAGGTAGCCTATTGACTCTTTTGGGGTCAATCACTTCAAAAATTCATAAATAATTCATACTTTGTCTCAAAAATATAATCTCAATTACTCTTCCTATTTTTCACACTTGTCTTTAAGTGAAAATGTTTTTGAAAAATTTCAGCAATGGCATTAGGGCAAACTTTAAATTCTGACCATAATAGGTTGTTTTACCTTGGCATACGGTTAACCCTTTAAAGTCTGGGCTTTAAAAAAGTGGATGTGCCTTGGTTAACCTCGATTGTAATTTTCAAAATATCTATTTTTGAAATTTGAAGTGGACTAAGAAAATGAAGCTCAAAAAGTTTTGTATCTATTCCATTTGAAATTTTTGAAAAACGTAAAAAATTGAAAGCATTATTGCAATTGAAAGCTCCATGTGTTAGAATACAAATAACACAATATGGTGTATTTTTCATTCATATTTTCTTTTCTTGAAATGATTTTTACCTCTAAATTTTGAAATTATGTCTTTCATTCTACCAGTCATTTACATTAAAAATTACAGATTATTCTAAAACACATAAAAATTTATGTAGTATTATTTCCACCCTTATCCTTAAAAACTGACAATAATTTGATTTTTCCATCAAAATTATTGAAAAAATATAACAAAAACAAAAAATGACTTTTTTCAATAGCAAAAAATATAATAAAATCTTATACATCAATTAAATAAAGTATAAATTTGATTTAATAAGTGATAACAATCACAATTTTTTACAAAATAAGTTGAAATTTTTCAAAGTGATATAGAATCTAGAGTTTCAAGTAACAAAAATATAAGATTATTGTTTGAACTCAATTTCAAAGGTTGAATTTAGCTTAGAGCATCCCCACCCGCATGGCAACTGTGGGGTGGAATTTGGCTTGCAAAATGGGAGGGCATCCATTTTGCAAGCCGGACGCCCCACCCATGGCTTGTTAAGAAGCCAAGGAGGACAATAGCAAAGGCAATAGCAAACTATAGTGGCGACTTTTCATAGGAGGCAATACCTACTCATATTGACTTTTTTTGCACTTTATTTTGTCTATACGGTTTGCAAGCCAAGCTTTGGCTTGCAAAACCACCCCTTTAGCAAGCCGCTAGAGGTTTTGGAGCCGGCCTCTTAAGAAGTTCATCCGTTTTGCAAGATGGATGGGGCACTTTTGCAAGCCACCTTGAACAAGTCATCCATTTTGCAAGTCCGATGGGGATGCTCTTAGACATGATGTTTGACCATTTCACAATGGATCACGTCCTTTAGGAGTAAGCTTAGTTCCATTCCCTATCATTTCCCAAGTACTCAAATAGCTGCTGCTGCAGTCATGTGCATTGACTCCCAAAGACTAGATTAGGATGAACCATAAGTTACAATGCCTCCCAATAAAATAGAATGTGTATGAAGGTACCCGAATCCCACGATGCCCTATTRCCCTTGGTGCAATAGGAGTTGGATACAGTATGCTGCAATCAGTGTCAGGAGGGATACCGTAATCCGTTGGAACAAGAATGTCTGAACGCTGCATTGACCACATTCACTGAACCTGGCTACAAATTATATAATACCCAGGTTAATAAAAAATCACGGTCAGCATTTCCCCTCTGCTTTTCCAATCCATTTCTGATGCATTTTCTCATTGTCTGTGAAAAGAAACCTCACTTCACTTTGGGCCATTTTGGCTCCATGGGTCAATCACCATTTTTCTTCTGTGCAATGCACCTGGACAATTTCACTGCACTGGGATTCCATGCACCTAGACAGGTCTATTTGGAATGACGAAAGGAAGAATGATATAATCTCTTAAAAAATGCCATTTTCTTGGTTGATTAGCATTAGTTGGATTATGTGATAGTTCTTTCTATGTTATGATTTAGGCATGAGTTCAATGCATCTAGTCAAGGTACATTTGAAGCACTAGTACTAGAAAAGGCAAATTATGAATGTGGGAGAGTTGAGAAGGTTGTGTGAAAGTATGAGATTAGGAGTAAATTGTGAAGAACGGACACTATTAGGGCAACGGAAAAAAAATGTTTTTGTGGTTCCAAAATTCAATTGTATAAATTTGTACTAGACTACTATGAGAATGCGTGGAAAAAATTTCAGAAACTTTAATTACACAGATTGAAAGATTGTAATGTTTGAAGTTAAAAATAAATAAAATAATAAATAAACAAATAGTTAAATAATTCCGATCATGCTCAATAGGGCCAACAAATTTGAGCTCCTCCTTCAATAAGATTTTTGCACCACACGTAAGCTTTTTTGGGACACTTTGCATCATGTATCATACAAACTATATACCAACCAAATTTCAAATTATAGGAGGAATTTTGCACATGCTGCCCCCAAAGTTCAGGGCAGCATAACTTTGATTTGAATATCCGATTGGAAATAAAACATATTCCTACCAACATGGTATATATTCACGCCTTGTGTCAAAATCTGCGTGTTAAAAAATGACTTCATATGTACCACTTTGAATTCACTTTTGTAAGTTCTATGGTCATTGGTTCTTTAGAAATCAATTGACTTATACGTTTGCTTTTCAATTAGATGCACAATGGATTGATTTCAACTACACCTCTAACTTCATTTGTCTATTTAGAATTCAACAATAAAACCAAATGGTTTGAGACGAAGAGATCACAATGTCCATAAGGGAGTTTGCTCTTAAAGCGCCCATGTTCTAAAAGCAATCATGATGCAGAGGTACAATTTTCTTTCTTCAATGTACTAGCAGTGTACATTTTAGTGACCACTGCATTCAACCTCAAAAAATTTGTAACTAATACCTTGAAGGTTTGAAAAATATGAAACAACTTGGGTCAGATGCCAATTCCTCTTTCTTCCTATAAAAATTTACTGAAAATTGTTTCAAGGAGTTKAGCTTCCCTAAAAACGCAATCAGCTCTTAAATGGTTGCTTTAAGAGCAATCTACCTTACATGGATTTAATTAGTGTTGAATCCGCAAACTTGAAAGCAATTTATTTTTCATTCCATCAAACACATCTAGAATTAGATCATCAAATAAAGGTTTGGATTAAGTTGATCATCAAGACAATATTTGTTAATATTAAAATAAAATGAAAATCAATTTAAAACTTATTTATAATAATATGAATACATATCATAATATATTGATCAAATAATTTTTTTTTAATATGGTGTTAATGATTATGTGATGCTTTAATAGACTCTAGAAAAAAATTAAATTATTCATGCATGAATATTTAGATATATAGATGAGCATCTTGCACGAGGTCTAGAATCACTGTCTATGAGTTTTCCAAATATCATGAATAGTTAAACTGAAATTGTGGTAATATGAAACACAAAATGTGCATGAGGTCATAATGCAATAATTAAATCTAAATTAAATAGCTAGAGAACATTCAAGTGTGCTTACAATAATGAAAAACAATGCAAATTCCTAATCGTCTAATATTTTACTTGATTATACAAATATTCAAGGTCTCATGATAAAATGTTAGATCGATCACTAAAAATGTTATATAGAACATAAATTTGATGTCACATTCTTTTTTTGTTGACATTCACAATAATGTCATATGTCTATGATAATAGTATGCAATCCCTCAATCATAAGGATGTATACTAAACCAAGCCACCATGGGTGAAGGGCATTTTAGAGATTTTCTTTGAAAGGTAAACTTTGAAGATGCTAAATATACAAACATTCTATGGTATATTAGACCTTCTTTTTTCTATTAATTTTTTTGAAAAAACATATTTTCAAAAATGTGCATTTATTTTTAGAAACATACACAAATCAATGTTTTATTTTCTAGCAATTTTGGTGCAAAATTGCACCAAATTTTTGGACCTAGCACCAAGCCTATAGGAAAGTTTTAGTAAAATTTTGGATGAAATTGCCAAATTGTGAATGAAAATAGAATTATAGATACGTAGTATCACATTTTCTATCCAGTACGTGGATGAATGTTGAAACTTGGAGCACCATCGTAACATTTAATATCGCCACTTTGCCACTTTATGGAAAATGAAAAAAAAAACTGACACAAATAGTGATGGTATATAGAATTTCTATGTGTAGTTAGCACTCATTTCTAGCGGCCCTTGCCAAGCTCATAGAACCCATGGTATATAGAATTTTTATGTGTAGTTAGCACTCACTTCTAGTGGCCCTTGCCGAGCTCATGGAACCGACACGGGCCTCTACGCATYCATTACCAAAGAAAAATACATTTGAAACAAGAAGGTCTCCAAAAATATGCCCACCATTCTTGTTTGTATGACCTTGGGATAACCACCGAGGAATTTTTTCCTTCAAAATTTCAATACCCCCAAAAAATGTCAATTATTTTGAGGGAATATTTGACAATGTATTCTCACTTTCATAATGGATGAGATCTCATAATTGTCACATGATATTTATGGAGAATATCACTCCATTTTGGATTAAGGTATGCCCATTTGAATAAACGATTATTTATGATCCAGATTTATTGCTTTTCATCCACATTTGGCATGGATGTAAAAAGAGCTTCATCACCACCACCAGTGGGGTTGACGATCGCTTTCAGTACTGCCCTAAAAAAAAGCAAGGTGAATCAGCCCCCTCGCTAGACCACTCCAAGTCATTCCATGGATGCAATTAAAATAAAAAGTTCACTAAGGTTGCAACACCGAGATGTAGCACTAGCTATATTCTAACATCTAAAAAACAAACCAAAATCCAAGCACAAGTGGACCCAAAGTAGATAGGTGGGGTTCAAAGAAGTTGTTACTCTTTCAAGAATTGGTCAATCACTTGCATGTGATCCAAGCTTAGAGTGCATCGCTTTGGATGTTTCCATGCCCACTTTGGTTTTAGTCTAGTGTCTATAGTAAGTGCATCTAAGTAGTTATTTTCAAAAATTTGTATTATATTCATACAAGCTCAAAAAAATACAAAACCAATTTTCTTGATGTCCCAAGCCATCTCCTAATAAGCGCACATCATTTTATTCAAAGGCTATCGTCAAGATCTACAAACAAGTGTCGCATCTAGGTGCTTCTACCTTATTTTGGGCTTAATTGATTTACCTTGTACACCCCTGGAAACTAATCGGGGGCCTTTGGGGGGCGTTTAGTAGCAAATGTGAATTGAAAATTTGCAAATTTTATCATGCATGAAACATACAAAAATTCAGCGCTTTCCCAAAGGGCCAAGCTAGGGGGTCAGTTCACCCCGGCCAGGCCTAAAAAACATACCCGGATCATCAATCCATCCACATTCAAGGGAAATGCGCCAGGTGTTGCGTTAAAATTTTCCCCTCTTTTTGGGTGTCTGGTCCTTGAATGCAATGATGGGGGGTTCTTCATGATGAACAACAGTTTCCTATTCCAGTCCAAGAAAATCAGTGAATCTGCACAACAGTACAACTGAGTGCATGCCTCTTCCTTGCCACATGGTGCACATGAGGTTCTTCACAAGTACAAAGGAGGAAATTCCGTTTTGTTTGTGGAAAAAAAAGGAAAAAAAAAGTGCAAAGGAGCCTGAATACACAAGGCACCCAAATGTGGTGTCTGCCAAACTTTGAAGTTGAAGAAAACCTTACTATGTTGCTATTTTTAGGAGTTTGTAGTTGGGTAGGTATGGTTTTGGAGACTTACCCACAAACTGAAACTCCTCATAACTTTTAGCTCACTAATCCAAATGGAATGATTCAAAGCCTTCCACTTATAGACAATTATAAAGAACCAATTTCAATTTTTTATTTTTTCAAAAAGTGATTTTTAAAGGAGTTTTTTGGATTGCCCAGATTGCCCGGATTGCCCAAAATTCGAAGAAAATCACATATCACGCAATAACTTTTTGACAATGTAGTCAAATGTTATGAAAATTGTTGGGTGTTACAAACCTCCCACGGCTTGTAACTTCAAATCACAATGAACTCAAAATACGAACACAAATATACTTATTAAAAAGAATGTTTCAAAGAGAGCTCAAACCACACAACCATAGAGAAAGATCAATCTCCTAAAGAGAGTCTCCTCACTCCCGAGCTCCGTCTTATATAATGGAGACTATTAATAAAGACTATTAGTCCTTAAAATAGACTAAGAATACTTTTCTATCTTTATCTTTCTATCCTTGGTTCTATCTAGAACCATCCACTAAAGTAAAAGTCATAGTTACATTTCTCCCATTATATCTTATCCAATCATCTCTTATCCAAATTATTATTTATCTAAATCTTGATCTTCTACTTGGAGTTATCTAACTTCAAGTTCCGACACACTTGTGTTTATCTAGTGCACTAGTTATCCACTACATAAACCCATTGTTTGCAGATATCTATCTCCAGGCACTCCAATGCCTTTGTCATCCAACTAGAGTTGTTTAACTCTAGTACACAAATCCGCCATCTAGAGATATCTCCAGGCAATCTCTGTTTATCCACTAGTGCACATTTCATCCATCAATGCATTCATCCATCAAAGGACATGACAAAAGTCATGACCTAATCATCATCTCTTTCATCTATCAATGCATTGATCCATCCAAGATTATGTCAAGGGTCCTGACATTGGGCCTTAAAGCTACTCCTTAGATAAATGTCGTGTAAAAATTGTAAAGAAAAAATAATGAAAAATCCATTCGTAGTGAGCTGCCCAAAATTGCAGTGTTGCCAAAAAACATAGCTTGGTTCTTTAGGGATTAAGGTCTAACTTTAGCATCAAAAATCCGATTTGGAAAATAAATGACTATGATTTTTCTACTCAAGATTTTGTGCAAGGGTACCCTGTGTAATCTTGACTTTTCCTAGTGTTGAGGGCACTTGGAAATGAGCCTCAAATACACTAAATCTTCGAGACGAAATCGCATAAGAAATTCATTTAAGAAAAATGTAGAGTAGATTTTGAGAAGCTATAAATTGATTGGGGTTATACATGCTAGGCCCTATAACCTCACGTATTTTGATTGACGAACTTTTTAAATTCACCATGCAAAAAGTGGATTGAATTTTTTTTGTAGTTTCAACACCCTCTTGGTTAAACATTATAATCTTTCCACTCAAAAATGATATTGCTGTGTTTTCTTTTCCAATGTAATCTCTAACATGTATACTTTAAATTTGCACAATTACAACCCAAAAATATTGATACAATTTATTGAAAGGTTGTTTTTTCGTTTAACTTGGATCAAATTTCTAGAAGCTGAAATTAGGCCTCGGGCATTTAGGGGTTAAGTGGTCAAAACGGTACAAGTTTCAAGGTCTTTCTTGCTTGGAATCATTGCTCTTGTAAGAGTGATTTATCATGTGAAAGTGATACACCTTCCTTTAATTATAAGGAATATTGAGTGAAAATTTATAATTGCTATGTAATTTAGGGGCAGTATTGCATTATTATGTATGACTTTACATATTTTTTTGGGAAGAATATGTGTATTTTCTATACCTAGTTCTCATATTTTGTCAATGTTAATGAATTGATAAATAGATTCGCACCGGTCCATTGCACATTGCTTTGTGCATTGCATGAAAATAATGAGAAAAAAAACACATTGCTCATAATAAAACTTACAGTTTATATTATGATAGATTTTGCATTTAATGTGTGTTGTATTATGCCTAAACTGCAGCAAGTTCTAAAACCAATCAGGCTCTCAAGGTACATTTTGCACTCTACAATGTTCAAACAATCTACATTTGAGGAGGTGGTCAATTTTAGATCCCATTGAAATGCACTTTTTTGCAACTCCAAAAAATCATAACTAATTCCACAAAGCTCCAAAAAATATGAAACGACTTAGGTTAGATGCCAATTCCACTTGTCTTTCAAGGAATATTTATTGAAAATTATTTCAAGCACTTTTACTTGGCCAAAATTCAACTTCAGTTCTTAGATGGGTGCTTTATGGACCTCCTACTTTAATGTGTATAAAAAAAATCCAATGAATCAAGGTCTAGTAATGTTCGAGTTGCCGCTACTAAAAATTGAGTTAACCCTAGAAGGATGCCACATTTGTGGTAGGTTTTAAGTTTGGAAATGATTTCATTTTTGAACCTATAGGTGCATTTTGTGTGTGTTTCTATATTGATAGAAAAAATCATCCATTTGACACTTATTGTCCTCAACGTCCTTCAAGGATTGAAACACCAAGAAGGGGAAAATCTTTCATGATGAGTAAGATAACTACACCTAATGATTGTGACCCCTTTTAAAAATCAGCTCTTACAAGTTTCTTGCCTAATAAATATTGCTTTTATTTTTAGGAGTCTAGATTTTTTTTTGGATATACCTACTTTCAATACTTTGAAAATCTATATTTTATTCATAAAGAGCCCAAAAAATGCATAAAATGCATATCTAAACTATTCTTTTGACTTTCAACAAGATTCAACAAAAATTTAGATAATTTAAAAAAAAAAAAAAAATCCAAATATTCATTGGAACATAATAAGGTAAAGTTAACTTATTTGGAATTCRAGTCATTTTTCTTGCAATAAACCAACGTTGTTGACTCTAATTTGTAACAAATCACCAATTTATTTTGAATCTCATTTTGCAGACCCCTCAAAAGCAATTGTCTTTAAATTCTCTGTTGGAAATTGAAATGAATTATTGCATAGCCAATTTGGAATAGGTATTATAAAAACTTTAGACACAAGTGAGCACAAATGTACCTCCTCTCAAGTGGTATAATTCTTCTCTAACTAAGTGCCCAAAATTTAAAAAAAATATTGCTTGAAGCTTTTTTTATTGGTGCAAGTAGTGTCAAATAGAATTTGTAATAGCCTTTATTTCTTCCAAATTTGGTAGGTGTAGAACTAATACAATTAATAGGTTGTAGTCACCAATAGTGATTGTTCTACACACTTATTATCTATCACCAGTTTTAGTTCAACACTATTGTTTTCTCCACTTAGGCTCTTCCAACCTCAACATTGASACATCTATTTTAAAGATTTTGTCTAGTTTTAAATTTTCACATAAACATCTACGAGATCTAAAGAATTTATACTAGCCTTGGAAGAAAGGTGCTTAAATATAATTTGAGATTTATAATTTGATTCATCAATGGAGTTGGAGTTGGGACTTCTTTRAAAAGGATAATATATCTGCATTTCCATAGAATGTAGTCAAAGCTAGGAATAGAATAAACTCCCTTGATTGGACCTTTATTCTGCAAATTACATCATTGAAACACATTGCTACCTCCTACCTTAACCCTTGAACGCCAAGGCGGCCGTTTTGTGTCTGATGAATGAAACGGAATCAAACCGTATAGGACTGAAATGCAACTATTCATCCTCGAAATTTGTTTAGGAAAGGGAAGTTCTTCTACAGTAGTTTGACTTGCAATGATTAGTTTTGCAATTTTGAAAGCTAGTGCTTCACAAGGTAATAGAAAAGGACGATTTGTAGGGTCACCCCTTCGGCGTTTAAGGGTTAAGAAATAATTGTGAAGTCTTTGTAATGAAAGACCAAGAGTTGGACTGAAAAATGTAAAACTCTTTGAAGCATCCACCTTCAGCCGTAGTGTGAAGTGCCCCTAATTGGAATGTCTCATTTTTCAAAAACAAACTAAAAATACTACATGACTCCTATTTTCCATACGGGCAAGAACTAATTTTAGCCGAACAATAGTGCCAGCATGGGTCTCCGTCAATTCCCCCTTTACCCAGAGTGTCATAACTTATTAATTCCTTCTTATTAATTCCTTCTTATTAATTCCTTCAAAGTGCATCTGCTTTCTTTCCACTTGCAAGTACTCTGTCCAGCCCGCCTGCCAAGCTCAGTTATCTGTAGCCACTTACACGGGCCTTCAGTTCCTGCCATGCCATAATCCTCTCCTGCCTCCAATCTGTTGACTCAGACTCGCAATAACTTGACCATTTTTTTTCTTTATAAATGAGACTGCCAAGGACACAAAACTGAAGGGAAGGGAACTGGAGGTGGGTCTGGTTACAATCCAAAACAACTAATACAATTTATCAAAATGTTGTGTTTTTGTTTGACTTGGAGCAAATTCCAAGAAGCTGGAAATAGGCCTTGGACATTTCGGGGTTAACAACTAATCACAGTCTACTTGATGATGCCATTTTAGCAGAGAAAAAAAATTAAAAAAAAGATATCTTTCTGTAAGTTAAGTTATCATATCTTTCCTTACTACCTTCAAGGTAGAACGAGTGCCCCATAGCCAATCGTAGATTGACTAATTTCCAACCAAGGGTAGAAAGCTTTTTTTCATCGTTTCAAGCTTGGGATTAAAAGCTCATGACACATGTCCCAAGTTAGTGCGCAAGAAAGTAGGAAGCAATTAGTGGAAAAGTAATTTTTTGAGTGATCGGAATTGGAAGAGTCCAAAGATTGGCAATGGGTCTAGTGCACTTTATGCCTTTGAAATTTCATAATAATTTCAATTCAAGCGATAAAACTACCAAAGTTTTTGCAATCCCTAGCATTTCTATCATTGCACCTCTAAAAATATTGCTTTGTGTTGCACTACATCAAATCATATCTAAAATTACTTAAGAGATCGGTTATGGGTGGTTCTGCCTTTGAGGACATTTTTTTGTGTGTGTGTGGCGTGGGGGCGTCCTGCCTGGCTGCCTGGAGCGGCGCTCCACAAGCATATGACAGTGGCAGATCCYTGACTCCTGAGTCGCAAATAGGAATCGCATGATCCTGCACAAGATTTGCTCACTTGCTCATTGACTCCTTGAGTGCCTGGGGAACTGCTGCCTGCTGGGCTCACTGCAGACTTTCGGGAACGGAATCGGGGTCAGTCACTCCACCTCCTCTGATGGACTTGCAAATGAAAGCCGGCGTACTTACTTGGAAACTCATCCATCCATGGCAAACTATACAAATGTACACCACCATTACAATTTTGACCGCAATGGGGCCTACTCCAATTCTGATTGCAATGGGATGACTTACCTTACACGTGAACTGGGCCGCTTTTTCTTTTCTTTTCAATTTTTGAGAAGTGCCAAAGTGGCGATGTACACTGAATAGGGGGTATTGAAGGGACCCATACTAATTACTTGACATTTCACACTATATAAATATCTACCTTCATTGTACATCAACAATGACTGAAGTGTCCGGGGGGGGGGGTACATCATGTTTCAAACATCTATATTTTCCCTCATTTAATCCCCTTAATTGTTTGGTCCCCTTAATACCCCTATTCTCTATGTAGAATGCTAAAGTAGGAGGTCATGAAATGGAGCAAATTCTAAGACCAATAAGGCTCTGGAGGTACATTTCACACTCTCCAATGTACAAGTAGTCTACATTTGAGGAGGTGGTCGGTTTTAGAGCCCATTGGAATGCACTTTTCTTCAACTTCAAAAATTCATAACTAAATCCACAAAGCTCCAAAAAAATATGAAACGACTTGGATTAGATACCAATTCCACTTGTCTTTCAAAAAAAAATTTACTGAAAATTATTTTAAGATGTTTCACCTTGACAAAATTGAGCTCCAGCCCTTGAATGGGCGCTTTATGGACCTCCTACTTTATAAGGTTTATAGGACTGTATAGACAATGTATAAACATCTCCGGCCTCTTCCAAATCAATACATATTTTATTCTTGGCTAGAGTTGTCTCTTTTGAATTGAATTAGCCCTTAACCATCGAATGTTTGGTTGGTGACTGTGGAAGTCATCCTTTTTGACACTACATGACATCTTTTACTTTAAAAAAACAAAAAAGTATTTATTGAAGGTCAAACAATTCTATATGATCTCCTCTTTTAGCGCAAAATTCCATAGACAAYYATTGTTGTTTAAGGATTAAAACTCATTTTCGTTCCTTGAAGGAGTCAACTTGAKAAATTTGCCATAGTGTTTTCCAGGTTGGGGATGGAGGAAAAGAATATGGCAAATGGCTCTACACACAATGTTGTTTTGAAGTCAATCTCTCTCCTTCGGGAAACATTGCAAAGGAGCATCCCCACCTAGATATTTGCCAAACTAGAGCAATCTCCCAGGGACAATTAAAAWTTTAAAGCAATTCAATTGCATTGGAGCTTGTGCAGAAGATGCAACAATTTTTTTTTAAAGTTGTTCATGGCAGCTCCCGCAATTTTTGTTCTTCTAGTGTACACAAAAGGCCCAAGGAGCACAAAATGTCCTTTGAATGTTAACCTTGGCCCCCTTTAACCCCTAAAGGTCATTGACTATGCTTTCACCAAAAACAAAGGGGTTAAATAATACCTAGTGATTGAAAGACCAATTGGAAGTTTGGGTGGCTTTACAAGACATCATTTGATAAATGAACTCTCTAAAGTTTTGATACAAGATGTAGACATGTATTCCGGTCTTGCATTCTTCCTCTTAGTTGGGTGCCTAGATCAAAAAGCTATGATGCTTTGATTTGTAATAAGTAGAGAACCATTTGGTAGCATGTGCAAGTTTCCCTTTTTTACTTTGAAATTTTACAAACATATCATTAATATGATATTGAAGGCAAGGATGAAAAAATAGACTATATGTAGTGAAAAAATACAATGGTTGAGGAATTTTAGTTTTGTTCTTGTTTTTTGTTAGGGTGAGAAAATATAAAAACACTGTTCTAACTTCAAGAGCTACAACTTGTCAATCTACACAAACAAAGTCCTTGAAATATTTCAACATGTTTTGATAGAAGTCTAACTAGTAACATTGAATTCATATAAAGCTTGTACTTGTTTATTTTCTATTGACAAATTTTAAAAACAAAAAAGAGTTCATATTTCATATTGCTGTTTAAAGTGAAGATTTTTATTGTTTTTGCCCATAATGTTATTTGGTCCTCTAGGAACTAGACGGTAGTCCAAATTTTTTAAATTGCGAAGATATGCTATAAAATGCAATTTAGAATAAGAGTTTCATGATGACTCTTGAATAGGAATTGTAAAATATGATTCATAGATCTTATTCGAATAGTTGGATCAACTATCATTACAACCAATATTTTTTAGTTCGATTTGAAGCCAAAATTTAAAAATAATCCTACTGAAATTTATTGTAGATTGAATGTTTGTGATTTTCACAAGATTTTTTTATATTAAGTTTAACACATTAAGTCCTAGTCATGGTGATTTTAAAAATAAAAATAAATTACTTTTTTGTTGAGGTTGTTTTCGAAGGATAATTTTTGAATCAAAACAATTACTTATTGAAGGAAGACCTTCTAGTACTCCTTGAACTATAGAGTATTTACAAAAATAAGTCTTTAGAACTYGTAYTTTACAAATGTTAAAGAACTAATACAAGAATTTTCAATGAAATCAACAAACGAAAAAATTTATTTTTGTGTGTTTGGGATGTATTTTTGTTCATCTATTATTTTAAACTTGAATCTCTAGTTTTGAAAGGGTTATGTTGGATGACCACTATCAATTGGGTCTACAAGAAAATAAAATTGAAGTTCCCAAGTATCTTAAAGAATGATAGAGTTTTCTTCCAATAATCAAAAGGGATAAACTAGCACGTGTAAGAAACATCCTGTGCGTCATCACAAGAAACAAAGAATTTAGATTCTTGATAACTCTTATTTTCCAAGACTTTAGAAATGTCCAGTTCACCAATAATAATGCTTGAACCTAAAGTCTTGCAATCCCATTTGGAGATACTTGGGATATTAAATAGGCAAGTAACTTTAATTTTTGTCATGATTTGTGATTTTTTTTTAAATATAGAAAAAAACATTAGCTTTCTAAGAATATAATTTTCATTTCAATACATATATAGGAGCTAAAGTTATTCCACCCTAAGACTCAAAAGTAATTTGTCAAGTAYATCTAAAAAATAACATGAAGAGAAAAATTTAAGAAATATTTGTTTCTCATAGATTACGATTTGGTCTTCTTATACATCTTTGAATCATTTCATTTGGATTGGTGATGTAAAGGTTAAGGAGCTTCTTCTTTTGTAGGCATTGATTGTATTGAAGTCATTGAGGAACTCAATTTTTTAGAAAACTGATTTTCATAAGGTTCAATTTGAGTGTGATTGTGATTGACCTTGTGGATTGGCAACCCTTGACAACTAGAGTGCATGTGGAAGTATTGACTTGGTGTACCTATGTAGAGTACCAACTTATCAATTATCTACTATTGGCACCACATTACGATGTTGTGTATGAACATTGTACAGAACTAAAATAAGTGAGTACTTGTTGCAATTGTTTAAACAATGACTACATAATATAAATGACTTATCCATGAATATTCATTTGATGAAGATTTAAGCACCATAAACAAGCAAAACAAATACTAAATACATCTATGCCTTATCTTTATCGACTATCAAAAGTTAATATSGATTGTAGGATATCATATAATAGTAGAAAAATAAGAAACTATGATTTTTCTTGGCTTAAAAGTGTGAAAATGCGTAAATATTTCTTTAGATGAACTCCATATTTAGCTTCCTTGTATTAGTCATGTTGAATCAAAATGTTGACAAATGAAACCACTAAATTTTTCACTATTGTAAGTACATGTAATAATTTGGCCCCTATCTTTGAGCTCTTAGTTTTGAATCTCATAACTTCGTCTAGCTAATTTGAGATACATTATTTCCAAATTGAATTTGATCATTTYGTGATAATCACTAAGTGAATCCTAGGATTTTTCCTACAATGAGAAAACTATTTGCCTTTGATTCACCATGACAAAAACAATGTGCCTATATTCATTTGTTAGCAACAATATAAGATCTGTAATCTTGTACGTATAAGTTATTCATAGAGCATTCGAAAAATAGTCTCAKGATAGTTTAATTATTGAATAATCATCAACACTCATAGAAAACATTATGATTTACGACTTGAAAATTGATATCTAGGGTTGCTCAAAATGGATGGTGAGCATATGGTTTCCATCCCATGAAATTAGGAAAATTCTGAACCACCTTTCTATTGCAAGGAAAATAATTTTGAATGTCTTGTATTGATTATTCATAGTGCTAGTTACGTAAAACCCTAAGTGAAGGAGTAGTTGTAGTGCAATCATTGGATTGTCATGAAAGACATCAATTAGGTTACGTGATTTTTTCATTAGTTGTTAAAGAATGAATGACTAATAAATATGAAAATCTAGATAGAAATTATATTGAAAACCTTCTTGCTACCACTAAGCATTATTCACTATGGATTTTAAACATGGTTTTCTTAAATTATCTACTAGCMAAAAAAAWTCTATAGACATGTTTCACATGTATTCCATATAWATCTAGATTTTTAGYAATGTGATGGATGAAAGATTTTGTTTTTTCATCATATGCTTGAAAGTAATAAAAAAATTATATTTAGTTGAAAGTATCCAATCTATTTATATTTGTAAATATCTTATAAGAAACACTAGGGATTATTTATGAATAAAACTATGGATAATTGAATGACACATGCAACTATAAAAAGATCTTTGCATGGCATTTTCAATTTGGCCAATGAGGAGAAGGGCCACAATAATACATTCACCCTTCGCGCTTTAGAGTGTTCGGGTCTCATGATTAGGTCTTTTGTTAGGACCTTTTTTTGTGCATGAGTGGAGCATTGTCACTGTCTTCGGTCCACCTAACTTTATTTTGTCGTTAGCTTGATTACTTATCATATACGATTCYGTTTTGACAACGCAGTTGGCGTTCAAGCTCACGAAGGATATTGTTGCGACTTACCAAATTTGCAACTCCGAATTTCAGTTTTCCCCTGATCTGAATCCAAAGCGATATCTGACTGCACCTTCTAATATCGTGTCTGAGAATGGTCTTGACAATGAAAAGAACGACCTTGTGTTGTATTTCAATCAGGTCCTAGCGAATGATGATGGGACTCGCAGGTTGGTGAAATTTCTTTCATGTGTTGATCATTCTAGGTTTACTTTGGAGTTTCACCTAAAGTGGTAATCTTTTTGTTGTTTGTTCAAGCTTGTGTTTCTTGCTCTTTCGTTTGTTTTTCACTCTTTCGTCTTTCAATCAGGGTGTTTGGACATTTGTCTAGGGCTTAAAAATTAGTTGCAGAGTTTCATATTTTTTTTCGCTGTTGTGTCTGTATTCGTGTTCATCGGAGTAATGGAATCGGAATAGATAGCATGGGAGATCTCTCTGCATGYATGTGTTTGTAGGATGATCTCACAAGCGTTTTGAATGTGCCTTGTTGCTTGGCCTCCTTTGCAGATATGTTGTGAAGGATCTTGTGGGTTCRGGAACATTTGGGCARGTAGCGAAGTGTTTTACGGAGGAGACCAATGAGTATGTTGCAGTGAAGGTCATTAAAAATCTTCCTGCATACTATACACAAGCACGGTTTGAGATCGGAATTTTGCACATGGTATGACATTTACTTTTGTACARCTACTACTGGTGTGAAGGGTAAAAAGATCGTTTTAGAGATCATTTGGAAGAGATTTATGTTAGGGTTTGCAATCGAAACCAAGTTTAAATTTGCTGGTAAAGAACGAGGGTAGATGAATATTACGAATATCTCGCAGCCTGAGTCAACACAGGTAGTTCTGATCAAATGGATGTTTTCGAGCCTGAGTTCGTTTCTGAATAGCGATTGGGAGATGTGCAAATTTTTAAATATCTCGATTTTGGGTGAAACTTATGTTTGGCTTTTGACGGTGGACAGTTGAACAAGGAATACGATCCAGACGACAAGCACCACATCGTTCGATGCATTGACCATTTTCAGCACCATGGACATCTCTGCATCGTTTTTGAGCTCCTTACTGAGAATCTGTTAGTATATGAGCTCACACTGTCTTTTGAACTGTGCAAGAGAGTGATTATACTTTTAGACAAGCTATTGAAAACATTTGAATAGCTTGTTTCGTTCTTCCCAATATATGCGCTGTTTCTTTGCTTGTTATCTGAAGATTTGAGTTATTATACATTAKTACTAACCCTTTTTTGACCTTTTTCTTCTTTTCTTATGATTCAGGTATGAGCTTTTGAAAAAAACCAATTTGAAGGGAATGTCACTGGTATTAGTGCGCATGTTCACCAAGCAGGTGCCAATCTTGTTCGCATCAATTACCGATTACAAATGTGCCTGTTTGTATTTTTTGACAATGATGATATGCTCGAATTGTCAGATGGTCTGCAAGTTTTCTTTACTCTCTTTATGAAASTACGACTTGTTATAATTTCTGTCTAAGGCTTCTAGTTTGTTCGAAGTATGAAACACTTGAATGCTCTGATATATTTTGTTCTCGCTGAGTTCAGTTGTTGAAGTCACTGGGTTTGCTCCGGCAAGCACGAGTTATACATTGTGATTTGAAGCCAGAGAACATTCTTCTTATTGAAAGGTAATCTTTATGTATTCCATTTTCTGTTTACSAAAATCCATTATTTATATGGACGTCATTGAGTGTGAGGCGTCTTTCTCCGTGGATGCATATYTGGTTTAATTAGTTGGAGGGTAAAAACCTCTATATTGCATACTTAACCATGTGATCGAAGTTACTGAATGGTCTTGACTAGTCYTTTTAACATTTTTTTGCCGTTTCGACATTATTTTTCAAATTGTGTGCTATTCTATTGCTCTTAGTAATATCTCTGTGAGTCAAATGTTTCTAAACTGCGACCTTGTAAAGTCTTCGTTCTCAATTTTTTTAAGTCTCCTTGTGACCTGTGTTCTTAAGTAGTCAACTGAAGTGTTTGCAGTTGCCTAGCTAATCCATTCTTTTGTTTTCCACAGCTTTCGGTCAGCCGATTTGAAGCTTATTGATTTTGGTTCGGCCTGTAAGGAAGACCAGACGGTGTACACTTACATACAGGTAAAGCACTGTTTCACATCAAAGTCGTGCGTTTTACTTTCTCTGAGCTTTCCTGTAAGTTAGTATTTTCACAATTTGCGGTTATCGTGTCAGTGCTATGTGTAGTTAATTAACATAACTTCTTGCCTCCAATTACTGTTTGGACCTTTGCAGAGTCGGTTTTACAGATCTCCTGAGGTGCTATTGGGTCACCGGTACACAACAGCCATCGATATGTGGTCGTTAGGGTGTGTGGCTGCTGAACTTTTCCTGGGTCTGCCACTCTTTCCTGGGGCCTGCGACTTTGATATGCTTCTATTTATGAAGGAGAAGCTTGAGTAAGATATTTTCCTCTTGAATTGAAGGTTACGTTTTCATGCTCTTCGCAATTCAATTTTATTGCCATATCTCTGGGGCCAAGCTTGCAATTGTATCTATTGATTTTGCACCGTCAGATGTTAGAGCTGGTGGACCATCTGTAAAGGCSTTTATTGCCGCTTTGAGCACTCTTGACTGGTGTATACGCTGATGCAGAGGCCACCCGTCTGATCATATACTGAGGAATGCGAAGTATACGAACAAGTTTTTTAAGCTGCTCACAGCCGCCCCTCATTCCGATCATAATCACTCTGCCTATCAGCTACTTACATCAGAGGAATATGAAGCAGTATGTCACTTAATGCTTGTGACTGTTGGATTTGATGAATAGACAATCGTGCTCCTGGTCTGGTTTGTTTCTGCTACTTTATATTAGAGCTTATTGACATCATGCAATTGATTGGTGCAGCGTCATAGGAAGAAACCCGAAATTGGGAGGAGGTATTTTCATGGAACTCTTTCAGAAACCATWATGGGGTATCCCACGAAGACCATGTCACCGGCTGATCAAATTGAAGGTACCACATTGCATTTTTTTGAAACAATACTTGGTGTCGTGGACAAAGACCTTGAGCTCTTGATAGCACAGAGTTTCATGTTCTCTKAAGTCCCTCACAGGTTCCCCTTGCATGTCTTTTTTTCATTGGACTGTAAGAAATCAGAACTTCTCATTGTTATGGTTAGTTTCTTGGCAATCATCTTTATGGTCTTGTGGTAACCTATAATCTGTGGATTTTCTTCTTATGGTTTCAGCAAGAGCTGACTTTTGTATTTATTTTTCAGAGATGCGAGCTCGAGAATGCTTTGTGGACTTTCTCAAGGGTCTGCTCGAATGTGATCCTAGAAAAAGATGGTCGCCTCAGCAGGTTACTTTATTTCCTTTGACCTAATTTGTTAAAAGTGTTTACCCATTATGTTTCTYCGTCGCATATTCATATTGTCCGGCTTTTCTGAGACATACCGGAATCGAAATGATGATTTTGGGGATGTTCGGATGATACTGTTGGACATCAACCTCTTAGCCTGCCTCTTTGAGTACAAGTCCCATTTCATCGGTTTTATTTATGTGGGGTATCTTGATTCTACTTTACAGGCCGCCCAACACCCATTTGTAACTGATGAACCTTTTACTGGACCTTTCGATCCTGTGCCAGAGACTCCAAGAACGGTAAGTGTTGTCATATACTTTATGTTACAGACTAGCAAATTGATGTTTGCTTAATTTTTGAAGTTCTAGTTCTGTGAACGCACTATATTAAACACCTTATCATAGAAATGGACGTGAACAGCAACGACCAGAAAGCAGCATTCGCAATCGACGAGAGAAAGGGAAGAAGGACAAATCATAAGAAAATCGAAAAGTTCGCTAATATGTGTTGTTCTGCAGCCTGGTAATCACAGTCTTCTTATAGACCATAGAGGGGCAGCAGGACACTGGGTCGGTGCTGGACTCTCTCCCCAAGTACGTTGGTTTTACTTCATTATCCGAACCTCTTAAACGAATACTATCTTTTGAGGCTCTATGTGCAGCATGCTTTACAATCCGAGTTACGCTTTGGTTAATTTTTCTTATTCCAAGTGGGATCTTGATCACGCGGTACCAGACGAAATGGATATATGTTCTCGAAGTTTCAATTTCTGATCCTAATTATGGCACTAATTCTGGTGACTTCGTTTATGGATCTTTTATACTCGGATCTTCGAACAATTTTGAATGGTAGTATGTCCGACATGAGATCTGGCATGAGGTACGTTTGCTCCCTTCGATAGCGTCAGTTTTCTGTCTGGAGTCCTTTCAAGTGATTAGGTGACGGAATTGAACTGTAGGTACCGGTATTGGATTCCCGAATGTTTTCATATATTTGTCAGGTAGCATAAGTTCCCTTATGCCCTTACGTTATGTGTACCGCATTTCACTTCTTGGCGTACGAGGTGTAGTTTTGAATACAAGATTTGGTGGACTGAAAAACTTGGTGTAGTATATGCATCATTCTAAAGACTTCAAGATTATATAGTCTTTTTGCATCAAAGGATATATGTTATATAGTCTTCTGTAAAACGTTGACTTAATAGAGTTAATTGTAAAGTTTGTCATGTGTTTGTGAACGGGTGTGTTTGTAAGGAAGGTATGACTAAGAATAGCAAAAAAGAAACACCGCACCAAACTCCAATCACACCTCTGTTTTGGTGCTCCAAGGAGTGTCATCATGTGTTTTTCTGAAACTTCAGCTCTTGGTCCCCACATTTAGAAGCTGATTTAGAAGCTTGTTGTATACTTTTTACACTTGTCAAATTGGATTCTATCTGTGGTAGTGCTCTATCATTGACGTTGTTATTGTTTGTGTACAACTTTGTAAAGCACTTGCAAATGAAACTCCCTTCAATCCTCTCCAAATGCAAAGCACAATGCTAACATTGATTTCTATTCTTTTGDCCTTCATTCATTTCTAAGGAAAAATTCCAATTCCCACTTTTATTTGTCTTTGAGGAAAATATCTGTGTCTCTCAAAGTGAAACTTCCCTATCCAACCTTCATTCTCTTGCCTATGTGAAGAATGCCATTGGCCTTTATTCCCTTCAAATGCCAACTTCTTTGTCCAATTTTCATTAMTGTATTCTGACTTCCCTATTCAAAAATGGATTTTCAATTATATTATACTCAAAATTTCCAATTCTTCTCGAATTGCAACTTTTGTGTCCCAAACTAGATTTCAAGTGCGTGATATTGTCCTTGCTTAAAAGACAATTCCCTTTTCAAATCTTGACAACATTGACTTAGATTTCTTCTTTGAAGTATGACTTTTTTGTTCAAAAATTAGATTTCAAGTAATACCTCCGTCTTTTTGGAAATGACTAAATTAGCACATGAGTTGTTCCTATATTTAGTAGCTCATGTAGTTATTGTAGATTCTATTAAGTCCCATTAGGTGTGAAAGAATGGAAGTTAACAATTAAGTTGTGCATGTTGAAAATTGAAATTGAAAATTTTGGAACTCCTCGAGTGGTATTGATTTTTGTCATTCTCTAAGCAATGTTGGTAGAGTGACGTCCATTGACATCCTTTCTATTCAATTCCGACTATGTCTTGTGATTAAATTCCAAAAGTTCTTAACAAGAGATTTATTAGTAGCAATTTTTGTATAATTTCGGGTTGAATTCTTTGCCTTTGTTTGGCTAGATGGTTGCATTTTGATTCTATTAGCAATGATCGAATTGTTACGTAGTCTCTCAAGCGTAGAACTATGGATTCTTTTGCTTCAAGGTACTCAATCTAGCTTTAGTTGTTGTTCATCAAGTTGTGGAGTGCCAATTTCAAATTTAATTTGGGACAAGTATATTTGAAAATCCTGAATTTATTTCGGAATAGCGGGAGTATTTGACAATGACAATCATTCCTCTCAAAAGACAACTTCCTCATGCAAAATTGATCTCGATTATTTGATAGTGGCTTGTTGGTCTTGTATTGGATTTCAAGATATTGATAGAGGCTCTCATTCCTCTCAAAAGAAAACATCCCCATCTAAAATTGGATTTTGTACAATTGTCTAAATTGAAAGAATGATTGACTTGATCCCTCTCAAAGAAAATTTTTTTTTTTTACAACCTTCATTCTTCTCAGAGAATAGTTTTTCTATCTACAACTTAAATTTCAAGTGTTTGATGATGACCTCTACTCCTTTGAAACAATAATATTCCTCTTCAAGGATATTCAAACTAGATGAATGATGTTGGTCTTCATTTCTCTTCAAGGATGATTTATTTGCCCAACCCTCATCTATTTCAAAGGACAATTTTCCTATTTAAACCCATTAGTTCAAGTGTTTGACAAGGTGAAAGCAAGAAACACTTGTTAATTATGTTGCATTTTGGAATATAATACTTAGTTGTACTTTAAGTTGTAGAGCTTAAGGAAAAAAATATTTAAAAAATAAAAGTTCAATGACAATCAAACAAACCACATGAAATCCACTTTTTGGACACAATTGTTGTCTCTCCAAACCATAAAAGACTAATCACTGCAAATACAAAAATGGTGTTTAGAATTCTTCTTTCAGCGACAGGCGTTTCTTGCAACTATCCCAATCCACAATTGCAATAAGTGCTTTAGGAAAAGACCATGTCAAAATAAAATAAAAATGGATAATGAATATATCACTGAAAATAGCTTATTGCCAAAACTTGAGACCAAACAAAAATTTAAGAAAATAGTTCTTTACAAAATAGATTGACAAAAAAATTTAAAAAATTTCAATGTTTAAATTATTAGAAAACAATATTTACATTCAAAACATTCAAAGAAAAAATCTCAATTCTTAAGAACTTTATGGAGATAAGATTCTACTATAAATATAATGATTATTTCAAAGTGATTTCAAGCATCTAGAAATTTGCACGGAAAATAGCCTTCTTTTTATCCTTGTGGAGGTTTCAAAGTTTTCTATTATTAATTGTGCCTTGTGCTATAGATGTTGTCTATTATAGGCTTTATTCTTGAAGTTCAAATCATAGTGATTTCAATATTTATTATATTGTTTTTTGTTTTATTTATTTTCAAAGGATCATTTATTGAATTGAAAAAGTTACTTTTTGAAGTCAAATCTATTAGTATTTTTGAATTATAGAATAATTGCAAAGTGAAGTCTTCAAAATCTATATTGTATAAATGGTAAAGATCTAACACAAGAATCTTAAGAAAATTGATGGATGAAAAAAGAAACATTTTGTGTCTTTAGGTTGCATTTTTGTTCATATACTATTCAAAATTTGAACAATTGGCCTTTAAAGGATTATGTTCTTCCATGGTCATAATGGAGCCATTTCAAAAGTGACAAATATAGTCAAGTGGTCACAAATAATTTGAATAAGCAGTTTTGTTCTTTCTACTACGGAGTACAATTTTTTTTTAGTTATGGTTTTTTTTAATCTTTAAGGCTTGTATGAATTGACATGTAATCTATTTATTAATATTCCAAACTTTACATATCCCATATCTTCCAACTTTGTTTTTACTTCAATGGCAAAGCCAAACTCCAAATTCTAACCACAATGGGTTGTCTTACCTTATATATAACTTTAGAAAATCAATATCAGTTTTTTTATTTGAAAATAGTGATTTTTTCTAATCTCCTTGAACTGCCCATTTACAAAAAAAAATAACATATTAGGCCATAACTTTTGACTCGTATATCCAAATGTCATGAAATTTAGTGCATATGAAAGATGTTCCTTGCCCCGACCTTCTATTAAAATTTGAGCCAAAAATATGGAAATCTCACAAAAATATGAAATACTGGAAACCATTTCAAAAATGTGACCTATCACTCTAAATACTTTTAACCCTTAAAGGCGAGGTTCAATATGTAGTGCTTGACCGATTGGAAAAACATTGTTCACGCACATATAGAGCTTTGGAAAAATCGTACAAACCAACACCTAATGCTACCCATTCAATGATTGCAAGAAGGGCAACGTGGTACAAAATAATTTCATGTGAAAATTTGTACTATCTTCATTGAATTAGGGCTACATAAAAATATGGAAACAATTAAAGACACTAAATTTGACTACCCATAATGATTGACATATGTGTGGTCACTTTCACAAAAACAACGGATGAAAATTGGCAAATATCCACTCACCAGATGAGTTTTTTTGTCATCCAAGGGAAAAAAACATCCACCTCGTCTTGCATGGGTCAATAAATTCAGAGCCAGTGCCTCTGCAGGGTAAACTTCCAACACCATCTCCGGGAAGTGTATTCACCACTGCATAAGTCCCATTGAAAAATTGGATGACACGTTGTTGTTTTTCATCCCCAGGCCAAATCGAGGTCATCTACATGTCGGTTGTTCTTCTCTGGACCTTATCTTCTCAAAAGCTCGCAGTCAGAGTTTCTTCTGACGGCGTCCCCAGCCGTTGTTGCTCTTGAGCTTTTTGGGTCACCGTCCTCCTCTCCTATTGCGCTCAAGATTTCTTAGACAAGTTTCACAGACAGTTTCTTCATTTCTATGCAAACGAACAGGTCGCCACCATGACGGTCACCGATTTTCGGATGTATGAGGCTCGCTACCCGGAGGTAGGTGACGTTGTGGTGGTCTCGGTAAGTAGATCTCGTTTGATGGTTTACTTATTTATTTTCATGGGATCAACTGCTCTGGATTCCATTTCTAGCTGCTCTTCTTATTCTGGCCCCTTGTAATCAATGTTTTCTACACCTTTGTTTTGTGAAAACCCTAATTTTTCAGTCGTTTGAGTATGAGTATGAATTGGGAGGGCTTTGTCTGTGGAAAAAACTTTTTAAAATTTTATGGATCGCAGGTGAAATACATCGTCGACATGGGGGCGTATGTGGCACTACTTGAACACAATTACATCAACGGTATGATTTAGTTCTCGGAACCTACACGTTGGCGGATTCGAAGTATCAGTCCCACATTCTGTGTAAGCAATCCGGGTACACCACTATTATCACCAAGTTTGAACATACTGTATCTTGAGACAAACTTAAACACATTGCCATATTAGACTTAGACATGCAGAAATTGTATTGCCATACTGTTGCATTTTGAGCAGGATAAAAGTTCGCCATTTACGTTAAACCTTCTGATGCATTCCTGACAATGTCCAGTATCTTCTACCTCACAAAGTTCTATGTAGGTTGTACAAACTGATGCTGAGGCCAATAATAAGATTTGCGTATTGTTACTTGGATGTTACAGGTTCAACGCGTGGGTTTGAGGATTTTGTGGCTCCTGCTCCCTCTACCTTGAGTATACCTCAACCTCCTGTTATGCCTTTGATCCAGAGTAGCGCCTTTCCAGTTGGTGAGTTTCCTAGTCCTTCAGAACTTCACAAGAAATTTCTGAGTATAACCTTCTAGAAGAAAGTGTTTGAAAATTACTTGGGTAAAATATTGGGACTAGATTAGCTGGACTCAAGTCATTTGCGTGGAATTTACCCACAGTAGCAGAAACATTCTGTGCATTACTGTGCACTCAGAATGTATTCAGTAAACACCAAATGTCTGCCTGTAAGTTGTTTCGGTCACGTTGTCCTGGTCATAACCCAACTCGAATCTGTCGTCCACTTTTGTTGATATGGCACTCTTCTGCTACTTTTAACGTTGACCTCCCATGCCAACTCASTGAACTCTGGAGCGATAAGACTGCATGTCTTTTCACGTGTCACCTTTTATAGAGGTTCTAATTCATTGTCACTGTAGATTTCCGTTCCTGGTCAAGTTCAAAATTAGGAGCTCTTATAAAAAATTTCCTTCCTTTTTTACATGACGTCTCATTAACTACAAGTAAATGTTGACATTTTTGTCAAGGTAATTCTACTTTTGGATATTCTAGGCAACTTCTTCTGCTTTTTTCATTCCTGTTTTGGTCAGTGCTGAATCTCCCGTCATAGACATCTGTCAATAAGTGTTCCATGTATATCCTCAGATTTTGACACAATGTCAAATGYAGTACATAAATATTCTTTATTTAATTCCTAAATCTTTACAAAAAATGACAAACATTACAATCAATGCTTGTCAAATTTCCATCCATCGATTAGTTGCATCCGGTTTCTTGATCAGACTTCCTTTCCTTGAAGTACTTTGAGCCTTCGACAACCTATTAGATTGGTTCGTTTTCAAATATAGGTAGCTTGGATCGCAACTTCTCTAAGCTGACCTACACTGGCCTATATCTTCCATCTCCCACGTCTATGCATTTTCTAGCAGATTTAAGAAATGTCTATAGGCTTCAATTCTTTATGCAGAAGCCATTACATGAAAATTGGAGCCACCTTTTTTGACGCTCTGAAGGAGATATTTGTCTGCATTTTCACTATGCACGTAACCACAGGGGAACCTGAAACATGCATAGCACACTGTTTGTTCAATTCTGGGTAGTCACATAAATCATTTCCAAAGAATTCAATGAACTTTTTACCAAAAATTATTTCSTGAACGACATCAGAAAGTTAATGGAACCTTCATCACGTGCAGCAAACAAGTACACTAATGATGGTAAAACAGCCATAAGTTTTTACTCTTAATGAATATTTTTATCAACTATAGGTACAAAGTTTTCCCAACTATAATACTATTAGGATCCATGCACTCTGTAAAAATATTCATGAAAAGTAAAAACTTATAGCATTTCTAAAATAGTTAGTATGGGTCACACTATCTACCATCATTAGTGTAGTCCTTCACCTTCATGTTAAAGCGTAGCCTTACACTGTTTGTGACTGCCAGACACATGACCTTCTCTTTTTAAACCTTTGTCGTTGTCGTCGAGGTAGTAAAACATTCTCCTACCAAACTAAATGATTGGCCACCTTCTACCCCGACTTTGTTCATCCTGTGATATCCTATCACACAAAAAATCACTGGAAATAGTCAGCAACACTCTTGCAATCTCCTGAGTCAAACTTTGCTGCCCAATTTTGATGTCTCCTAATTAGTRGGAAACATCCTTGCCTTTTAATATTTCTTTACATGTATTATGAAGAATGCTTTAATATGTTGCACTAATTTCAGGAACATTGACTGCTATCCATATGACACCTAACAATTGATAGCATTTGTCGCCTTCTAGCTGTCATGCATCCCCTCTTCTCCATACATTTTGGTCCTCTTGCCTTTCTCTATTTTACATGATCACTACATGGATAGATAGTACATGCATACAAATTTTCAGCAACTTGCACTTCCTACTTACRAATTAGCTGCCTCGATTGCCAATGAATCCCATTGCAATTTTGGGGACGACGACATATCATTTATCACTACAAATGACGAAAATAATTCTTCTTGTTCCTGCACTATGTACTGCAGCATGAAACCTTTCTGAATCACAAACAACCTATATAACATAACATTGTACATGAGGAACAACTTCAACTTTTAGTAGTTAAGTAGACATATGTAGAGTC
Organism: Pleurozium schreberi; assembly: GCA_006891605.1. Classification (NCBI taxonomy): domain Eukaryota; kingdom Viridiplantae; phylum Streptophyta; class Bryopsida; order Hypnales; family Hylocomiaceae; genus Pleurozium; species Pleurozium schreberi. The sequence goes on along the minus strand of VACF01001335.1, from coordinate 15,488 downwards.
TCTGGACAATTGAAGTACAATGCCTACAATGGTAACTGACTGCATCAATGACACAAATTTMTGATGAATTTCAGTCTTTAACCACAGACCGCAGTGCCCTGTGCTTTCACACAGTTGCCTAGGACGTATACTTTGCAATTTACATTTTGAGGTTCACTGCGACTGACAATACATCCATAGAAACTACAAAATTATTGGGGTTGCAATGACAAACCTTTGCCACATACTTCCGCAGTCTCTAACTCGCATTGTCACTTCTAACTAGTCTTAGAGATGGGCTTCTGCAATTGCCCACGAAACTAAACTTCCAAACTTTACTTCCTGCATTCAAGAAAACACAACAACTGAGTAGAGCGCTCAAATATGTCATGTGTTAATGTTCATTCCATATGCTTGCGGAATTGARGACGATGTCATTCACTTTGGTTATTAAGTAACAGAAACATGCAATCGTAACTCACTCCACAGAATTTAGCCTATGCTGCAATACCTTAGCACAAATACGTAGGAAAAAACTACAATTAATGTAAAAGACATCACTCGATGGTGAMCAATCATTCTTAATTAGCAACAGGAATGTCATAATGCCTTTTTCCTGCAGAAAAAACCACAACTTCTGCCATCTGCAGTGAATAAAAGATAAAACCGTGTCATTAAAAGGAATGCCGTCAACCTTCTAAAACATTGTTCACCATACTCTTCAAAGAATAGGAAGTCTCACACCCGGCCTACAGACAAAGGAGAACTCACAGTGAAACTTACACCTCCACCAACGGACAAGTACGGTGYGCAAACCTAATCATCATTTGTTCAACTAAGTCTCTTACCTCCACTTTTCAAATGAGAGACCAACGTACCTTGCAGTTTAAAGAAAATCCATTCTCCACAAACATTCCATCTTTTTACAGTRTACATAGTTTATTCAAGAAAATCGTCGCACATGAGAAAAGCAAGCTCTGTCAACAATAACACATACCCTGCCGCACGCTCTCCARTCTCCAGTCTCCAATTGCACAGAATTTCGAAAATAACGTCTTCGCATGATGTCTTCAACAAACATTTCATAATGACCTGACATCTACCGTGTTGCTCAGGTCCAAGCATGACAACAATTCACCTGTCTCTATCAAAAAAACTTCCATTATTTTTTGTGAACTAACTCACTGCATGTCCGAAATGTCTGTCAACACCAACTCCGCCGATTTTCCTTCACTACTCACCGTCCATCCCTCTCCACATACATCTGTACATCACAACACTTTCTGCATAGCACTTGCACTRCTACAGTCTTATGAAACCGAGCCTCAATAACTTTGTCCCTTTCATATAGTAGACAKGACTCTCGAACTAGTTCTCTTCCGTCCATTCCACTACGCGTAAACGACAAGTATTAGTATTGCATGCGTACCTGCTGTAGACATCATTCATTAATTATATCAAAGAGTAGACGTACACTGCAAGCTCCGTACTTTCATCCAGAATAGTCAACATAGATCTCCAATCATGATTATATATATTTTAAATCGGTTACAACATAAACAAAGGAAAATCTCCCATTGCACTTCGAACTTGCCTACATTGACACACTTACACTTTTAAGTGGAATGAGCGCCCATGAAGGAGAAGCCATCGTACTACAAGCCTCAGTTCAGCACGACTCCTATACCAGAAACGCACAATTGTGCACAGCTGTCATGCAGCGAAATTTGCTGCAACAAGACATAAGAAAACCTACTATGACCGCCAAACAATACTATGAACATACACACTGAAGTACACCACATACGTTGCTCYTGCAAATAGTCATCAAACTTTGGTTATTACTTATAGTGTCCACTACAACAATAYATAAACTAGGGTCCCCAAATTAGAAAGTGAATCGGCCATTTACCGCCTTCATTTTTCCACTCACTCACTCGCCCACAGCATTGTCTTCCRATGAAGAGTTTGCACTTGTCACACAAGATGGACACGTTGACTTCCACAAACAAAAGGTCATTTTGCTTTGCAATTCCTGTGAAATATCAGAAACCATTGCCTTGTCCACCGGAGTCCACAACTTACAATCATTATCARCAAATTTCATTCCCTGTCACTGTACCCTGTTTCAACTGGTGAGTTGGCATGTATGGCAGTATTTGATGATGAGGCCTTTGTGTTCTCTTTCTGCAACCTTTGAATCTCACCTTTCAACTGCTGTATGTACTCGTCTTTCGACAAAGCATCAATCATGCTGTACCTCTTCTGCCTGATATCCTTCCCAACCTTGCGGTTGTGTGGGTGACGTATACCATACTCTACTCCTCCACTACTACTCTGCAGAACCACACCATACTTAAAAAGTGTAATYAATAACACTGCTTTGTTAACCATATAAAACTCCCCCAATTCTAGCTATTACCATCTCAACAACGGAGGCTGCGACAATCCATACGTTCTTCTAGTTTTGCAATGATTGAACCACTATTGCATGCCATAGCAATCTTCTACCACCGTCATACACAGCGCAATTTTAAACTGCACCATGCAATCTATATTGTTTATCCCGCAGTGTTACATTACTCTTCATGTACTTTGTCGTAGTTTCCTTAGAAACAGTAAGAAAATGATATAGATTTAACTTCCGTCTCTTCATTCCCACTAAGGCCATATTCATTACATTGAGACTTTTCGCAGTCTCATTTTKATCTTTCACTYGAAGATAAACCGCTTCATCTCTTTACTATTATTTTTTTATAAATAAGTAACAACACCAACTTCTACAATTGCATTACAGGATCACTATTTGAGCATTTTTTTTTTAGTTTCAGAATTCCAATCTGAATATTTTCCAATTCCGTCAGGTCGGATTTCATCATCGGATAGTAGTATGTCCACTGAGTTCCTCTCTGTCTTCGGCAAATTTTGTGGCCTCTTCCTTTTTTGTCCTCCATACCCTTTGTTGCGGTGCATTTCTTCCARTATGTCGTCTGGATCTGGGGACCTACCAAACTGCTCGCGCAATTTTTCACGGATGCCGTTAATTCCAATTGGCCCTGTTCTTCCAAGAGTTGTACGGCATGCATTAGCATAATGACCCTGCTCTGATTTCTCCTCCCATTGCTTGCTGCATGCAAGATTCTCCAAACGCTTCCACACGTCCTCGTCAATATTTTTTGGCTGATCACCACCTCTCTTGATGTGGGCGATAAATTCTCCTCTCCTCTTAGTAACGGCTTTGCCCATTGATGCTCTCAAGTAATCGTCATTCAACATGCCCTAGTAGTCAAAATTCTCATGCAACCTATTCCTGAAAGTCTGCACGGCTTCAAAGGTTTGTTTTCTCACATGCGTGCATGAGGGATCCAACCCTGCTTCTAGCTTATTTATCTCCGCGATCCATGACGGCTTTCCTGGCCCATAAGGTGTGCCTTCGTCATTCACAGTGAGATAGAATGGTTTCTTTCCATCTTTTTGCCGTTGGGCCGTCTCTAACTCCAGTAAGGTTTGCTTTCGTCGACGTTCTCTCCYATCCATTGCYGGTRATGGATGCGCACTGGATTTGTCCTTCACTGCAACAGATAATGCCCATTCCCTTCTCCTACATTGTGTATCGTTTCTTGATATCCTACCATTTGACCTGGATGGTTYGGGTGTCATACTCCTCCTTACAAGACAACGATCTGGTCCAGTTGAAGGAGATCTCCTATATCGACTATCACTTTCTGATGATTCGTAGCTTTGTCGATGCACACGCTCCTTCGCAAATGACTTACTGTAGTTCAATTCCCCTATTGCAAAGACACAATTATTTCAAATCAATGAAACAGAGTGAGTCTTGACTTTATTAGGCCATGAAATCTTTAGAACCATAAGGGGGAAACATCTTTCACTACACGGCCACATTTAGTAAGCAACATTTTACAAATCCCCCCAGCTTGCCCTTTGTCAAATAAGGTATAACAATCATGCACGACCGGTGGGCTAATCAAACTGCAGAAAAAACAGTTGTAATAAAAATACATTGAACAAAGTTCTTGCCACTGTGTAGCCGGTCCATGGAAACTTCTTCTTCATAATACTGTATTCCACTTCCTTGACTCTTGTCATGGACATTGTCCTTGCGCCGTATTGGCGTAACTGGACTATTGCCATACCTAGGTCTCGGGCTCCGACTATGCGGCGTTGTAATCATCCTTTCATATTCCCGTCCAAGAGTTCCGCTRACAGACTCATGAACAAATCTTTGCTTTGACGTATGTCCATATTCAGCTCGGAGAGATTGCGGACGCAGATTTTCTCTCCTTCCATAGCACTGCAAAAGAAGTTTGAGAATAGAAGATCAAAAACATATCAGACTGCAGATATTAAGATGGAAAAAATAATTGTGCAGACATCCCACCGGCCTGTCCACATTTTCATTTTTAATAATGTAAGCACAACAAGAAATGATTCTTTTTCAATAATTTATGAAAATTTCAGCACCTTTTTCCAAAACTAAAACATTATAATCTTTCAATCTATACGGTCAAATGACACCAAATTTGTTCCACACCATCTAAAACATGGACACTACAATTTTGTACGGTTAAGATCTTCGTAACTGACTGAAAGTTATACTTTTAATACTTGCAAAGGGAGGATGCTTTTAAGCATGGTTGGAACTATGGCGATGAGAGGTTAATACAGATGAATTAAAAACTCACGTCATTGAAGTTCCTGTTCATGGGAGATGTATTTCGTTGTTTCTCTCTCTCCCAACATACCGCACGTCGTTCCTCGTAATTTTTTTCTTCTTGAATGTCAGGATCCTCAGGTATACGACGACGACTCTTTGCCGAAGTCAGACGAGGGGACAGTGCATCATCAAAATCATCAGTGACAGGCTCTTTACCGAGACGCACGCCGAAGATTGCCTTGGCATCGTCAATGCCTTCTTCAAGGAATACGGGGACATCYTGCTGCACATCGTTGTTCTCCTCTGCCAAAACTACAAAGCATACGTCACAAAATCATCACGCAATGACTATTTAATTTATGCAAATGCATAATTGAGCTATCTGGCAAAGAAAATGAATCGGAGATTTAGACTACAACTACTACACCACGTCTCGAAAGTGGTGAAAAGACATTAATCACAGGCACAACTCAAAAGGAAACTATTCACAACGCAAGTAACTACACAAAATAGGATACAACGGAGTATGTATTATGACCACAGTACATCAAGCATAGGGCGCCATATTCCGCATGATCACAAATTGTGGCATGGCTATTTCTATCACCAAATACAGAGAAGTAGAGGAAGACATTCAACGTCCCCAGAAACTTGTTAAAAAGATTTCTATTATATATTAGAAGAAAAGTTTAGTGCCTTGAAAGCACCATTTTATATTTATGGTCACTTCCGTTGAAATGGCACAATATAACATTTAAATGGCACAACATTTCATTTAAATGGAACAACATTCCTCCATTTACAACGCAAAATTACCAACAATTTAACAAAATTCAACATATTTTTATTTGATGCCATCAATGAATGTACTGTGTCACAATTATTCTGGGACCGGAATCTCTAACCTCCTCGTTGACGAAGCCCTGAGGTTGGTTGAGGAGAAGCCAAACCTCCGTGCGTTTCCTTAAGTGGAAGTGCTTCAACCTGTTCACGACCACTACTGTGCGTAGTCAACGGTTCGACTGAATGCTTCTGCTGCGGAGGGTCCTTCACAGATCTCATAATACGACCACATGCCAAAGCGTCTTCTTGCCTCTTCCGACGAAGTTTGTCCACATCTGGAATTGAAGTCTTTGATAGAGCAAGTACTATGTCAGTGGTCGCTRGAGGGACACGTTTCCTTCTGGTCTTCGCCTTTGTGGGTTTCTCCAAGTGTGCCACAGCTTGACCTCGACCTCGACCCCTCTTTGAAGGTTCCTTGAGCACAATATTCTGTTCCGAGCTCTCCATGACTTCCGAATTCGGCAAATGCTTTCTCTCCTTCCTAGAAGCACTTGACTTTCGTTGGGGGAACCATGGCTCCGTCGGCTATGCTGGGTGCGAATGCGGAATCCCAGTTGTTCACCATGTGTGTGGACTTCGACAGCTACACTRACTTCTTTCTTTATCCGGATGTGGTTCTCCTGATTGATTGTGCTACAACTGAAGCCAAATAAATTCTTTTAGTTTCTTGTACAAGGCTATGGTAAAAGCAGGAGGGTCGTGATAGAGCGGCGCGTTCTCAATGGCCGATACTGGTCTAAACTTGAAATTAGGGTTTCGAGAAGGCACAGTTCCCGATAAATTAGCATTAGCGGTCGATGAAGTGGGGAAGGCACTGTTTACTTCCTGGACGTGGCATTCTTGTATCAGAATAAAGTGGAACACTTTAGCATGGTCTACAATTCTTTGCTCTCCAAAAATAGAGGTTGCAGGTGAGTAGAYTGAGCCGCTACAATTTTGTTATTCTTAATCATTCTATTTTAGGTGTTTCCAAGTTGCTCATTAATGACATAGTCTGCGATAGTTAAACCTCATTTTAGACTTCTAAAATGAGGTTTTGGAAGTGACACATGCACTACTTTGGTTCATACAAATTCGCACTAAGGACCCCTATCTAGCTACCTTTCATTCTCACACAGATTGGTGCTTTCTTCCAAACTTGACGTGTTTGGAGGAAGCCTTTCGTAGCTGTACTATTGAAAATACCACTGATAAACTTTCTGTGAGTCCTTCTGCTGCACTTCAAGCGGAGGCCTCATAGAGCTGTGGACAGTAATTCTCAAAAGGAATACCTCTAACTCACTGAGAATTGGCATGGTTACTTGCTTCTGCTTGTTGGAATTACAGGTTCACCAACGCACTTGTAGGAAGTGATCGTGAAAGGGGGGACGATTTCGAGATTCAAAGTGCACATGAACTAATATTGTTCAACAGAGAGGAGCGTCAACCTAGTGGGCAGATTATGCAAGCTTCACAGCCATGCRAGGTGAGCCTCATTTTTGCATACAGAAGTTCTCTGATTACATTTCTAAGTGACCATGCTCTGATATTTATGCTGAACATAATTGTAAGTTATCATTGACTTAACTGTCTTCTCCGTGCATTCAATGAAGAATGAAAGCCACCACTCTAATGCACTATGCAAGAAGTTAGTGTCTATCTGTCCTCAATGATGAGCACTCTTATTCGTCTTATGATTACCACTGACACTGTCACCAAATTTAGTTTTTAGGCTGACCTCAACAATAGAAAACAAGGAATGAAACTTCATCATGTGAAACACAATCATACCTTTTGGAATGGACGGTGAATTCAAATTTTGAGTGAGAAAAAAGTGGTAGCTGATCAGGGTACTCTGAGTAGCTCTGCAGCTGAACGTGAGGGATCTAAGAATTTCCATTCACCTCCCATTACAAAATCCGCGTTCCTCTTATTTTTCTATGAAAGTTTCAAAATAATGGGAGGTAAATGAATTTTGTTTCCTAGTTTCCCAGTGTCCCTCTTCATGCGTAGTGGTTAAGTTCAATTGCGGCATTTGCTTTGGTCAATTGGTGCACAATGACAACTCTCTTTTGAGAGGACAAATCATTTTGAAGAACATGTAAAGCTTTAGATTTTTTTTACTTGTATGTTCACTGAACTGTTCATGAGGATGAAGTGCTACATAGTATTGAGTGGAGACTACTTCTGCGAATATTGCTAATGCATGGATGGCACAAAGTGATTTCTAGCACTCATATCGTTTTAAACATTTCCTGGCACTCATTGAATAGAAGTGAACGTTCTCCACAATCATAACAGAGTGTAGCGTAAGTCATACCATTTTCACCACCAATTAACCGTAATCCGCACTGTAAAAATGCAGCAACGATCGCATTGTAAATTCTGATCCGCAAAGCTGGTGTAAGCAAGGGTCCATTGTGTTGGAAAGAGAGTGTAAGTAATCTTCTCAACATTTGATATGAGAAGAACTGTAGGGTTGTTGTGCTTTATTCATTCTACTCTTCTTTGGCGGGATCTCAAAATGTTCCAAATCTGTTGCCGCAAACACTAAGGAAATTTTTGTACAAACCTGAACAGCCTTCATGCCTGTATAAGTTGCCGATGCTGCAAGAACGTCCAGAATAGCACTCAGTTTCTAGGAATGACATTGCGAGTGACTTTGCCACTGAATTGCTAAGATTAATTTAAAAAAGTCCATGGTGCATCAATAAAACATCTGATGTTGCCTATCCTCACTTGTCTGTAAATTCAACTAGAGGTGTTGAAGTTGAAGTTTCTAAACGACGTCTTTAGTGAGATATAAAGGTATTTTTGTGAAAATTTGTCATGCGTGATCCTGTACTACAATCATATTGTTAGTGGTTCTGTCCATATGTGAAGCAACCGTCATGAACTGTAGAGCCATGTGCTATGTGGGAAGTCATGAAGGCGAGTTTTGTATGTGTTGTTCACATTACAGGCATTATCCCATTCTGACATCTTATTTGATTGACTTTGTGTTTCAGTGGAATAGAAATAAGACGAGGTGCCGGCTCTATAATTTATAATAAACGGTGACTGATGCACACGGGAGCGTAACAGCCCGTTTCGACCATTTCCGAAATACTCTAAATCAGTGTGAACAGAGAGACGTGCCCGTGTTTGTTATAGTATATATAACCACCTCTGAGAGCTTGGCAAGCTCTGSAGACATTGTCTGTGCAATTTTCAATGCCAGAAAAGCATGTGGGTAACAAACCACAAGTTTCTCCACATTATTCAGGTACGTCGCCRTTGACCTTTGAATTCTGTTGGAAAATGAGATTATGTTACAAACAGATGTGTYAGTAGCTTTAAGAATGTTAGACGGAGCAAATCAATTTCATTTGTTTCTTGGAGTGACGTTTTCATAGTCACTACACATTCGAATGTCCCTATGAAGTAGTAAAGGAAGGGTTGAATTGCGTGCATGCTAGTGGAAGTTGGTGGGTGTTAGTAAAATCATTGAACAAAAGAGGAGACTATGTATACTGATTTCAAGATTTTGTGACATTCAGAAACRAAAAATTATTTTGCATTCTACAGGGCTACAGGAATGGGAAGTAAAAATGTCTTCTACTGCTCACAAGTTCCATTTCTTTTGCAGTCCAAGTCAATTGTTTACTGAAACTGAAGGACTTGGCTTGAATTGCGTCATTTTATTATACCAAAATCCATGCAATAGGTCTCTCCAGAGTGCCAGTGGTTTGAAATATGCGACGGAGGTTGAGTGCTGCTTTCCACATAGAGCGCTCTATAGCAAATCGATTGGGCTTATCCGAGTATCCTTGTGCATGCACACGATGTAGAGGTGGCCGCCTGAAGAAAGTGGACATTGTGGCAAGGCACCACAGAATACATGGACGTGATCAATACCTCATGTATCCAGTGATGGTGAGTGAGTCTGAACATCCATATGTTTGAAATTAAGACTGCTGACTTCTTAATTGCATTTTGTTGTTTCTAACTTCACTATCTGCCTATGCCAAATAGATAGTACGGACTTTACATCTGCATAGTCTGCATACATTGACAAGTGTGTAGTCCATTAGCACATCRTCGGGATATATGAAATATTTTCAAATGAAGCTGTAGAAATGATTAAAAATAATTATGTTTTGGAAATCTCATCTCCGAGTGTGTGACTCACTTCATTTGAAATGGTTCTTCTCAGACCTTTGACGGGAAAAATGTTCGCGGTCCAACCTCCCGTGCAAGAGGACAACCTGAACCTTATCGTCAACGACAACGGCAGGAGAGAGATAATGAGTTCACATGGCCGAGGAGGACTGTTGTCGACGTGGAGAACATGGCCAGAGATGCTTTTGGTCGAATAGACGAAATTCACGATGACGTTCTGAGTAACAACGATATGCCATCAGCAGATGCTGTTGACGACGACGAGGGCGTCAGAGAGTCGAATGAGGTGAATTTTGATTACTTGGCACAGGAATCGGCCCAATCCATTTTTGAAGGAAGCCCCCTTAATCGACTTCAATGCAGCATCGTCTTGTTTTCRCTTTGCAGTTTGTACTCCGTGCCACACACTTTTGTCGATGCTTTGTTGACATGGATTGCCGGAGATTTACTATCCACTTTGAATTGTTTCCCTCAAACATCGTATGAAGTGAAGAGCATGCTCATGAAGTTTGGCCTCCAACACCGTCAAGTACATTGTTGTCCTGGTGGGCATGTCTTGTACGAGGGAGATGAAGAAGAACTCATTRAGTGTCCCACATGCAGACAACCTCGTTATATTCCAGGATCAAATACAGTTCCCCAACGGATAGTTCGTTACTTTGACGTAATCAACCATTTGCAGAGGATGTTCAAGTGCCCAGAAGTTGCGAAGCACATGACCTGGTATGCTTCTCACAAATCTCAGGGGCAGCTGATGAGATCCAAAGCGGATAGCTTGCAGTGGAAAAACTTCGACCKGTTGTATCCTGATTTTGCGGAGGTCCTCACCAATCTCCGTTTAGGACTAGTAGGGGATGGCATAATCCCCTACAAGAATAATGCTATCAAGCACTCGACGTGGGTTTTACTCATCACGATTTACAATCTCCCACCTTGGCTTCTCACAAAGAAATTTTTCATATCCTTGGCTGTGCTCATTCCTGGACACACTGTTACAAGTGATGGAAATATGGATGTCTTCCTTCGTCCTCTAGTCCGTGATTTGCTGAAGCTATGGCAAGGTGTGTCAGCAATCAACATGTCAGCACCTGAGGGCCAGAGGGTATTCACTCTAAGAGCAATGTTACTCTGGACTGTCAATGATTTTCCCGCCTATGGGCTTTTGTCAGGCCAGCAGGTGCATGGTTATAAAGGATGCCCAATCTGTGGACCTGAGACCTGTGCCGAGCATTCGAGATTGCTACATAAAATGATTTACTTAGGTGCCAGACGATACCTTCCAGCGGATCACCCTTTTCGTAGTGCAAGAGCTGCATTTGACAACCATCAGGAGTGGCATATGGCYCCGGAAAGACCAAGTGGTGAAGAAGTTTTGCAGTGGGGGTTTGATAGAGATCAGTTCCTGAGAGAAGGGGGTATCATAAATTCGAACGATGACCCTGTCAAGCTGCATGGCGTGAAGCGGGAGACTGCTTTCTATGAGTTGCCCTATTGGAAGGTAATTATTCTCTTAATATTGTACATGTTCTGCAAATGTTATGTGAGGGGACTGTTGGGAAGGTGAAGGTCAGTGCAAGATTTTAATTACATTGTCTTCGAACATAGTAGAGCTTGGTAATAGTAAGAGTTATTGGTCAAATGTTGCTCTATAGAATTCATTGATATTTGAAATACAGATACATGTGAAGGAGTAGGTGTAAGGCGTTAGTGTGTGTAGAATGAGGGAGAGCTTTGTGTGTCCAAGACATAGAATATTTCAGGATCTGATGTATGCCTACTGCCAATGTGACTGCCAACGAGTTGAGTAGCTCACATTGTTACTAGGCTTTTGACCATGTTTGGCCGCTGATAATTATGATCTATGAGGCGCTAGTTTGGACAAGTGGAGATATATTTTGAATCTCTGGATTACTTTGAATAAAAGTTTTTTTAAACGTGTGTGAAATTAAACGTTTAGCAAGCTTAGCGAAATTGGTTTAGGGTTCAAGTAATTTTATAGCAAAAGTATGCTGAATGAGTAATGTCTGAAGTGACGACACTTCATTTCTGCTCTGTCATTTACCAGAAATGGAGGGTCTGAGTCATGACAAGCAGAAGGGATATAGATTCCGCACTGCGTACCTTATAAGGCAGCCTGAGATACGTTGTTGAATAATGCGTCTTTAAAGTCAGTTTTGTAGACTGCTACCAACTTGTGGAAACGTCATTCCTTGTTTTCTGGGGGCCCTAAATTTTCACGGAGTCAATACGTCGTGTTGTTGGTACCGTTTTACTGGTTGTAGGTCGTTCCATTTCTTGTTCCTGTATTTAATCATGAGGTAAAGCCTTAACTGTGCAAAATTTCTTGGCAAAGGTGGCTCATTGCTTTTAATTGCTTTTTAATTTAGGTTAAYGGTGTTCTGTGTTGAATGTGGTATGAGCATTTGTGTTGGGCAATTGTTGTTTCAGAACTCTTGAACTGTTGGGTAAGGTAGCTGACATGTTCAGTTTATTTTCATGGTTGCAGGACCATCTCGTACGTCATGGATTAGATGTCATGCATTGCRAAAAGAACATTTGCGAAAACTTTTTGAAAACGGCCTTAGGCAAGAAGGATTCTCCAGCTATGAGGGCAGACATGCAAGCTYGCAATATTAGGCCACACCTCCATATACAAGCAAATGGAGCAAACCACGATAAGTTTTACATGCCTGACGCCACATATGTACTGTCGACAGAGGATAAAGCAAAAGTGATGCGAGTGTTGAAGTCCTTAAGAACACCAACGCATTATGTAGGTGCTCTGCATACAAAAATAAGTGGACGCAAATTGTCGGGCCTAAAGTCTCACGACTATCACGTGCTTTTACAKCAAATTCTTCCACTTTGCTTTCGAAGGGTTGCTAATAAGTCGTTAGCAGCAGTCATCATTTACTTGAGTAGAGTGTTCAGGAGGTTATGCGCCAAGACCGTGAATGCCGCAGATGAAGAGCAACTAAAGCTAGATTGTGCAGAGACTATGTGCCTCTTGGAGAAAGAGATGCCGCCTGGCTTTTTCGATATTATGTCGCATCTACCTAACCATTTAGTTGAAGAGCTATTTTTGTGCGGTCCCGTTCACACTAGGTGGATGTATCCATTTGAACGGTACTTCAAGACATTGAAAGGGTTTGTGAGGAATTTAGCTAGACCTGAAGGGAGTATTGCGCAGGGTTATCAAGTGGAGGAAGCTTTAGGATTTATAACGGAATACATGTCAACCTATATTGTGACATCGCGAAGAGTCTGGGACGACAAGGAAGAGCMGGCAATGGTAGACGAAATTTTGGAGGGCAAGGGAAAACCAAGGGAGCTTTCTRAGGAGTTGAGGAACTCAATGCACGAATTTGTTATTGACAATGTGGTGCACCTCCAGCCGTACCGAGAGTAAAGTCAAATCTTTGCATGTGATGTATGGTAGAGGTAGATGCATATTTTGTTCTGTATCGTGTGAGTGGAGTGTGGAGAAAGGAAAACCACGGATGCTTTAGCCATTTAAAAGCAGTATGCATGTTACTGTACAGTGCAAGAGACATCAATGTGTATTAGAGAAGCATTAGTTCTAAGGTAGTAATTGATGTGCAAAGGTGCAAAGCTTGAATCTTGGAAATCATTGAACCAGAATTTGCAAATTTGCAAATTCACTGTGGGATTTTTTTTTGCAGGAGGTTTGAAGTAATGTGCCGGGAGAGAACAGAGGCAAGGGCAAAGTTTTGTAGAAGAGTGAATCGGAGAAATGCAAGGAGGGCTGTTCCCTATCCACCAGAATTGGAAGAGCTGCCAACATTTGCAAAGTGGCTGCAAAGTGACGTGGAAAGTGCTATAGAAGGAGGTGTTGCAATTTCACAAGATGTGGAAGATTCGTCAAAACCTCCGTTGCTTCAAGCAYAGAGGTTCAAAAGTATGTATGCATATGGCTACCACTTCCGAGTGAAAAGTGCGGAGGAGGGTGCACTCAAAACATGTGATTCTGGTGTATCAGCTGTTTTCCGTAGACCGTGTCGTTCAGGTAGGCATGACCAGAATCCAGTCGATGCAACACTGGAATATGTCGGTCAGATATTGGAAATTGTGGAGCTGAACTACGGACGACATTGCATTGTTCTCCTTGTCTGTGAATGGGTGAAGGCCAACTATAGAGGTAGAAATGCTACTGTGAAGAGAGACGAATGGGGATTCACCCTCGCCAATTTCAACTCACTAGTACCTTTTGGTTACGAATCTCTTGCTTTTCCAATACATTGCGAGCAGGGTTTTTTTTCAGAAGATGAAGACGAGCCAGGTTGGAAAGTGGTGTTGCGCACAGAGGTGAGAGGGCGTAGAGTGGACAACGAAATGGAAGAAGAAGAAGCAKAACTGTTTAGAATGGGTGCAGATTCAGACTTAGAGGGATTTCGTGAGGCAGGTATGATTCGTGAGACGAATCCAGAGCCTCGTACCACAGGTAGAARCATTCGCCTCAATGATGTACTTGGAGAGGGGATTGATGAAGAAACAGATAATTTTGATCGAGATCTAGGGGAGTCCTCAGAAGAGGATGACTGAAGTGTTGCAATGAAAGTGACACCAAAAACCTTCTGTATACAGTATTAATGGGCGTTACCTAGCAGCCAATGATTTGATTGAATTGAAGAGGCATTAATGCAATCAGTTGCGGATGTGGAAATGTGAAACCCCCTTTTCTATCAGTTTTCAGAACTAAGATTACATTGGCATATAGGTCTTTGACCTTTGATTTATGTTGACCATATTAGGAAGCCGGAGTTCTTCTAAATTACAAAACTTACAGAATTCAACAGAACCTAACCGTCTCTGCCCAGAACAGCAAACACTAGTTGCTTTTCTGTCAGTTTGGTCAGAATTTTCTAGTAGTGTGAGTGCCTCCACTGTAGAAGACCCTAAAAAACCAAGCAACCACATTTGGCAAGAGACTTTGTATTCATAACTCTATGAATCGCTTTCTGAATAAAGTAGCTATTCAAACTTCTTCATAGCTAGTAGCTTTTATTGGTGTAAAGCCTTCTTCCATGTGGTGGAAAGACAATATTTTATGTTTGTCAATAGTAACTATGATTAGTGACGATATTAAGTGCTTACGACTATTGACCCCTAAATGCCCGAGTGACCATTTTTTGGTTGCTACGTGACTTTGGGCAAAATTTTTGGGCAAAAAAACACTTTTTTGAAAAAATAATTATTTGTGCTTTTTGAAAATTTTGGGCTCTCTTTAAGCATTTATATTCAAAACTAAGATTGCTATGGTCAACAACAATTATCAGTGAAATAGCACAAAGTGTTTAGAATTTGTTTAGTGTTGAAAAACTTACCATTTGGGGAAAGTGTTGGTGTTCTCATTATTAGATCTTATGCATTTTTTTACAAATCAATAGAAACCACAATTTTGACCAATAAAAAAAATCAAATGCTAAAGATAGAAACTGTATTTTTGGTAAACTTTTTAAGTTATATCTTTAAAATTCATTTGGAGAGGATCTACAAATACTTTTATAATTTTGACCGCATAGATATTTTTTATTTTTTGTGCTTTACATTATCTTTTTTGATAAAAACTTCAAAAAACTTATAGAACTTATATTTTATAATACATTTGTGTTATGCCCAAACCCCTTGGGCTTTTAGGGGTTCAGTACTACTCACTAGAGTACTTCATACTACTGCCATAGTTCATCCATTCCCAAGCCAGAAAAATCATCCTTCCGTCAGCCAAAAATGGCGCGGGTTGCGCGTCTTCGAGCTTCAAGGGTTTTAGCAGAGTGTTCGGTGATGGTGGTCGTGTTCGTGTTTGGTGAGGTCTTACTTCGTTAGGGTT
>VACF01001334.1:0-21118 GCA_006891605.1 Pleurozium schreberi | reverse complement strand
CTATTACCCGCAGGGTAATGTTTGAGGGTAAAAGGGTAGAAGTAAATAAAAGCCCCCTAGATCGAGACATCACTAAGGTGTGTTCTCTAGCCCCCCTAGCTAATTTGGGGTCTCTAATTGCAAATCTGAATTCAAAAATTGCAAAAATGAAAAATTGCAAAAAATAAAACATTCCTGGGTTTTCCCCAATGGTAAATCTAGCCTGCGGGGCCCACTTTGTTGGCACAATTTAACGCTATGCATAAGTTTTTACTCTTAATGAATATTTTTATCAACTATAGGTACAAAGTTTTTCCAACTATAGAACTATTAGGATCCATGCTCTCCGTAAAAATATTCATGAAGAGTAAAAACTTATAGCTTTTCTAAAATAATTAGTGTGGGTAACACTATTTACCATCATTAGTGTAGTTGGACCTCACATCTTCACTCCAATCCTAATCTTGTTGTGCGGTGTGACTGTTGTTGCAAATAGGATTGGGAAACTTAGATTTCAAAACGAGAGTCATTGCCATAGCCTATGTCCTTTGGATAGATCCAACAAACCCAAGACAACTTTGACACCCTATTTCAACCCATTTTTAAATTAATTCATAAASTCAAGGATTTTCATGATCAAAGCATGAATCCAAGCAGCCAAGTTTAACAATGTGAAATCCCMAAAAATGAGAAGGAATTAGGGTTTCTAAACTAAGGAACTTCAAAGTAGAGTTAGAACTGCTCTTATGTTCACTTTTATTTGTCATTGTTTGTCGCTAGTCTTCCAACTTTGGCTTCTTCGTGAGTCCAAATCTCTATGAGTTTGTTCCTTAGGTCGTTTTAATTTTCTTTTGTGTGGTTAGGGTTGTATGCCTCCATTGTCTCAAGAGCAAAAAAAAACTTTGGTGCAACTTTGAAGCGGTCTTTCTAGAAGAAAAGTTACCACTTCTGTGGGCATGAGTTAATCTTCTATAGTGCAACACAAGAAAGATGTAGGGATTAAGATTGGGAGAAACAAAGGAAGGCATTCAAAGCTTTTACCAGCTGAGATAAAAGGCATTGGGTCACTCTCATCTTTGGAAATCAACTTGGAATTGCATCTCAGACAACAAAACAACTTTGTTTTTGAAATAGGTAAATTATTGTTTGACATCACTGTGAGTCGTTCTTGGAGAGAAGCTGAATTCGTTGCACAAGTGCAACAAAAGAAGCCACATTTGAATTGTCACTAATAGAAAATTCGGTGTCCAATTCAAAAAGAGAAAAAATACATATTTTGATTTGTACATTTTTGTTTCTGCAATAATTCGCACTTCTTTGTTGTTGTATTTCTCGATTTGGTAGAATTTTAAA
The DNA here is from genome assembly GCA_006891605.1 of Pleurozium schreberi. Classification (NCBI taxonomy): domain Eukaryota; kingdom Viridiplantae; phylum Streptophyta; class Bryopsida; order Hypnales; family Hylocomiaceae; genus Pleurozium; species Pleurozium schreberi. The sequence goes on along the minus strand of VACF01001334.1, from coordinate 19,786 downwards.
AAAAATTATGATTCAGAAATCCATCATGTAGGCAAAACCTGCCATATAGACTAGGGCACCACTTCAACAGACCTACCGTGCTAGGCAAGGCCGATGGGGCTTGAACTAACAACCACATTCATGAAAAAAATACCTTAGGTTATTGAATCAAGATTGGATCTTTATTAATATAATAGGTGGTTTGTTTTTAATTATTATTATTCACTTTATTTTCATTGATTTTATGTAAAATTATTATATGAAATCTTGTTTTTTGAGTCAAATCAACTCAAAATGATGTTGATTGATGTTTACAAAATGCCAAATCAATTGAGCAAATTTTTTCTAGTCAAATCAACATAATTATGTTGGAATATGTGGAAAAAATTTCAGAAATTTCCACCATGTAGATTGCAAGATATTAGCTTTTGAAGTGGCAAAAATCATTTTTTTGGCCCTGCTAAAAAACGGGCAGCTGCACTTCACAAGGTCTGATCATTATGAAAAAATATCCAGAATGGTTGTGCTTCTTTGGATTCATTTTTCAGGGCAAGTTGGCTACATACTTGAAAATTTTCAGATCATTTGGATTTGTACAATATATAGAAAAAAAATAGTAAGTAGAAAGAAGTGGACAATGATTCAAAATACTAAATTGTTAATAAATTAGTTATAAAATTAAAAAACTCCAATCCAAATGGTTGAATTGTTGTAATAAACAATCTACATCCAATAGTATTGTTTTTTTTCAAAAATATTGAAATTTCAGTAAAATAAAAGACTTCAAAGTTTTTTTTGGTGTAGGGATTCCATAACTGCCTGCAAACTAAAAAGCCTCATAACTTTCATCTCAACAATTGAAATGCAATGATTCAAAGTTTTTTGAGTTCATATAAATCTGAAGAACGAATTTCAATTTTTTATTTCTTAAAAATGTGATTTTTTCAGATCTGCCCGAACTGCCCAAGTTGAGAAACAAACAACATATTATGCAATAACTTTTTACTCATATTTCCGAATGTCATGAAATTTGTGCATATGAAAGATATTCCTCGTTCCCACATTCTATTAAAATTTCAGCCCAAAATATGCAAATCTCCAATCACACGTACTTGCCCAAAAAATCTATGTTGCCAAAAAATGCATGTTGGTCCTTTAGGGGTTAAATAAAGGACTTCTAAGTTTATTTTAGCATAGAGATTTTATTACTATCCACAAACCAAAATCCCACATTATTCTCATCTCATTAATCAATATGGAATTATTCAAAGCTTACCATATATATAAGTATAAAAAACCAATTTTAAGTTTTTATTTCTAAAAAATATAATTTTTTCAGAATTCTTTTGACCTATCCTAAGGGAGAGGCACTGAATGGCATCTATGTACCCAATGATGTCCCTTTCTAGGTCCTGCATTCATTCTAGAAGGTAAATGTAGCGAGATTGTAGACTACTTAGTATTTTAGGTCAAAGAAATAAGCCATGTACTACCTACCTACATTTATAGCCTGAAATGATTATACTCTGTAGAATTGGATGGCATTGGGTACAGGGATGCCATTGGGTGCGTTTCCCTTAGTTGCCTTAAGATTAAAAAAAACTACTACATATCATGCAATAACTTCTTAACCATGTAGTCAAAAGCTATGAAAATTGTAAGGCCTTAAAGCTACTCTTGGGGCACATTTTGTGTGAAAATTCCAAAGAAAAAAACTAAAACTCCATTTGCAGTGAGTTGCCTAAAATTGCTATATTACTAATAAAACTCAGTTTGGTCCTTTAGGAGTTAAGTTTGTACTAATCCTAGAAATCTCCACCTTCATACCTTGGAGGGACCTCTAGTATTGATTGTTGAAGTGATATCTTGTATTAACCTTGTTGAGTTCCTTTCGGTTGAATTTTTAGGAGTCCTTCGACTCTCTATTTTTGTGGTACTAATCTTAAAGCAACCCCCCACCATACCTTGGCAATGACACTTTGGGAGGCCTTTAGTGTGAAGTTTTGAGCTATGTACAAACAAGTGTTTATACTAACCCAAAGTGAATCAATGTCCTAGTATAATCTAACTCATGAGCTAGAAACAAAGACATTGCCTTGATTAGTCTGTATTTCCATGAGTTTTTGCCTAGACGCAAAGCTTTGAACTCCCTTGGTTTTAAAGGTCTTAGATTGTGTGTTTACAATAGAGTTTTGGGGCCTCTTAGGTGTTCATAGTTTTTAGATTTGGTGTTAAGACCAATCCTACAACAAATATTTGAACCCCTTCCATAGTGGTCATTCATAAAGTTTAGTTTCCAAAATACATTGGAAACCACCTAAAGATTTGTATCCAAAAGTTTATGCTAGGATCATCTAGGAGTTCCCACATTTCCTTAGTTAAAGGCCGCGCCATATTCATTATATTGAGATTTTTCGCAGTCTCATTTCTAAACCGCTTTATCTCTTTACTAGTATTTTTATATAAGTAAGTAATAACACCAACTTTTAGAATTTTATTATAGGATCATTTTTTGAGAATTATTTATTTTTGGTTTCAATTATTCTTTTTTTTTAAATGAATTTCCAATAACTAACATTTTGTCTCAAAATTTGCGAAAAGTCTCAATATAACGAATATGGCCTTGTTAGGTGAATGGGTGAGAAATTAGGAAGTCGACTTCCAATTCCATTATAATCCATTTTTTGGTTCAATTAGAAGCTAGCCCTAGTTCAATCGGAAGTCATTCCCAGTTCAATTAGAAATTATTCCCAGTTCAATTTGGAAGCCACCTTCCAATCAATTAGAAGCCAACTTACAATCAAGAGCATTGGCAACCAGGGTCTCAATACTCGGGGTATCGAAAATCGGGGTCTTAGTAGTCGCGGTATCAACAATCAAAATATCATTAATTGAGGTTTTAGCAATCAAGGGTCTCAACATTCAAGAGAACCAACAATTGAGGTCTTAACAGTTGGATAAGCTAAGATGCAAGGGGAGAATTAGGGTTGCAAAGGGAGTGCATGGACTCAACTTGAGAGTCCACCTAAAGCAAATAGGGATCACGACTTCCACCTAATTAGAGAATAAGTTGGAAAAAAAGGTTAGGCACTCAATTGCTATAACAAGGAAAAATAGTAGAAGGAGGTGATAGTGAAAGGAGTAGAGAAGTGGAAATACAAAACAACTCCAAGCATTTGGTAATAAAGTTCACAAACAATCTCTTTACACTCACTTAACCACCTCAATGTGCTAGCATGCTCTCAAATAAGAATCACCACTATGAAGAGATGATTGTGCTTAGGTAGAGAAGAAGGTAGGAGATAGAGATTAGGGAGAGATCTCAAGGATTTCACTGGCCACTCAAATGGAAGATTAGGTAGTTATTAGGGTAGTCCAAGCGTAAGGATGAAAGAGGTCTATTTAAATGCTTCAAAAAACGTAGTGGTAGTAATTATGGTCCTATCAAGGGCGTAAGAGGAATAATGTAAAAAGAGGATTACATATACTTTGCCACCAAGGCTTTTTTTTTGTGACTAGTACACCCCCTTTGGCTTCACCTCACAAGCCAAATTTTGGAGGGACAAACTAGTAGAGGTCAAAATTCTAACAATCTACCAAAATTTCGCTAGTAAGAAAAGTCTTGTTTGCTACTTCAGCAAGTTCAAAAATTTGAGTATCACTCACAAGGATTCCTCCAAGTTTTTGATATATTCTTGGAGTTCATGCCTCAAATATGTCAGCCAAGGAGGATTGACGCCCTCATTGCCTTGCTTTTTTTTTTATCTTGGGAGAAGACATTGGAGTTTTTTATTTGCCACACATGATAAAATTTACAAATCTTGATCTCATACTTGCAATTAGAGGCCCCAAATAAGCTAGCGGAATTGAAGAAATACGAAATTGATGAGGCACAAAATAGGGGCCCAATTTTTATATTTAGAGACACCCATCTTCATGTACAAATTCACAAATACAGAAAATGTAGGCCACTTCTGGCTACATCATCCTAAAGGATTTACTTAATTAATGAAAGCTGTTTTTTTGATGCGCAATCCGATAGGCCAGGGCGATCTAACCTCCTTACTGCCTTGTCAAAACGTAAATATATAAAAATTGTCCCTAATATTGTGCTGCATGAATTTTGTTTTTCTTCACGTTAATTAACCCCTAAAGGACCCAACTGCGTTTTTTTGGCAACATAGCAATTTTGGGCAGCTCACTACGAATGGAGTTTTTATTATTTTTTTTTGAAATTTTTACACAACATGTGTCTGAGGAGTAGCTTTAAGGCCCAACAATTTTCATAACATTTGACTACATTGTTAAAAAGTTATTGCATGATATGTGATTTTTAGAGGTCGGCGGGTAGTCCGGGCACCCCAAAAAACTTCTTCAAAAATTACTTTTTGAAAAAATAAAAATTTGAAATTGGTTCTTTACAATTATATATAAGTGGAAAGATTTGAACCATTCCATTTGGATTGGTGAGCTAAAAGTTATGAGGAGTTTTAGTTTGAGGGTAAGTATGGAGTCTCTAAAAAACATACCTACCCACAAACTAAAATTCCTCATAACTTTTAGCTCACTAATCCAAATGGAATGATTCAAAGCTTTCCACTTATATGTAATTTTAAAGAACCAATTTCAAATTTTTATTTTTTCAAAAAGTAATTTTTGAAGAAGTTTTTTGGGGTGCCTGGACTGCCCGCCGACCACTAAAAATCACATATCATGCAATAACTTTTTAACAGTGTAGTCAAATGTTATGAAAATTGTTGGGCCTTAAAGCTACTCTTCGGACACATGTTGTGTAAAAATTTCAAAGAAAAATAATGAAAACTCCATCAGTAGTGAGCTACCCAAAATTGCTATGCTGCTAAAAAATGCAATTCGGTCCTTTAGGGGTTAAGGTAGACTGCTCTTAAAGCGACCATTTAAGGGCTAGTCCATTTTTTTCATAGGTTTCCACGGACAGAAATATTTCTAGCTTATTTTCAGAGAAAGAAAAAAGGATGTGGAACTTAGCTCAAGTGGTTTCATATATTTCCAAGCATTTTTGAATTACATATGAATTTTCAAAGATTTGGGGCATAGACACCTATTTGTGACCATAGGTCTTCCAAAATCTGTCCAGTTGCAATTTGTAAAGAGATGGAAGGAAATGAAAGACGATGATTGGCTCTTGAAATAAAAAAGAACTTTTTCTTGATTCACTAAATGGTGAATATGGTTCATTTAAGGATCACCTCATATCCATTCTAGAGCTATTTATAGAGGCGGTTTCAAGGAGACGGTTGCTTTTAGAGCATACTACCTTATAGGGCCTCTGATTGCAAATATGAATTCCCAATTTGCAAACTTTGTTATACGTGGCAGATTAAAAAAATCCTGTGTCTTCTCCAGACTAAAAAACGGGGCAATAAGGGGGTCGGTTTGCCCTGGCCCAATCAGATACTTCGGCCCCCATAGAGCTTTCCATTCATTTTTTTTTGGCAAAGTCAAAGTCCTCCCACTTTCAATTTATACAGTAGTGTGGTGGTGGTTGGAAACTCAGAGTTGATGGTATTGCTACATTAGTTCACTTTTTACAAGTAATWAAAACTTGAGTTTTAGTTCATCATCATCACTATTCTCATCATCATTGTCATGTGGTTTAAGTTCATAAGCTTGTATGGACAGGAGGGTCCCAGTGTGTGCTGGTGTGTGCTTCTCTGGTTGGCTGACATTTGACATACTTTATTATTATTATAGCAATATCTGGGTGAGACCTGTATTTGGCAAAGTAGCTTGAATTTCATTACTTTGCTCTAATGACAGGAGATAATGACTTATTCAAATTGAGCAAACTCCTTCTGGCTGGCTGGCACATGATGAAAAATGGAAAAATTTGAACTTAAAGTTACCTTAACTTCAGTTACTAACTTACCCCCATCAAAGCCCAGCCGACCATCCCAATCATTCATTCATTCATTCAGGTCCATCAATAGTGCACAAATGCGTTTTTTTTTTTTTTTTTTTTCTTGAAACACATGGACACTTTCAAATGCATTTTTTAAAACGGGAAGTGCATGCCTGTGTGCAAAGAGAATGACAAACAAATGGGAGATGCCTGTGCAAGTCCCCACCAATCTATCCACACTCACTGATAACTTAACTACCATTGTCCCATGCTGCCGGTTCTCCAGTACAACATATTTTAGAGAATATTTGGGGACAACCTATTGGGAATTATTGGCATGAATTTCAGAGTACAACAGAGGGCTACACAAAATAGTAAGCTACCATTGTATTGTAGATAAAGTTGGAGTATTTTTTAGCAAGGGATGTGATTCCAAGATGAACAACTTTTTGTTAAAAGGCTACAGTGTTAGCTCGCTTTTGACAGTTGTTTCTCTCAGTCCGTTTCTCCCTTTTGCAGTAAATACCTTACGTCATAAAGTTGTTTTTTTGTTTTTTTTAATTTAATTTTAATTTTAATTTTTTTGAACAAGAGGGGGAGGACCCACTGCATTAAAAAAAAAACCCACGTTCAAAAGCAACCAGGCTCAAGAGCTGGAAGTGAAGAGAAAATGAGCAACAAGCAACAATGCCAAACAAACAAAACATAAAGGTGAAGAACTAAACAAATTGGCAAGAAGGGGAGCCCTCTTGTTCCACCTAACAACAACAACACCCCCCAAGCAATAACAAGCGACTGCAACCAAAGCTTGTCAAACGAATCCCAAATGTTGGCAGGTTGGTGAGGTCTCCGATTGGCTGCAAATTGGGCCTCTAAGGAAATTTTAAGTTTTAGACAAATGATATAATCGGATTTTTTTTCACTCACTTGGGACAAATAAAACACAAAAAGCAAACCTCTGACTGACTCTAAACTCGTGTCGKTGCATCATTGCATGGGGATTTCTTTACGAGAATTACGACCCCTCCGATGCCAATCATCATAGAGTGTAGAGGGGACTTTATGAGGGGCATGTTTGGGGGGGACCCTTTTGCCGTATCCCAGGGAGAGCCTGAGGGCTGCTGCAGCCGGCACTCCCTCGCCCGGGTTTCTTTTCCCCCTGCTTGGTGGCACCTTTGCAACCGAGATAATCATGTCGACTGAAGGATAACTTAAAAAGTTTTCCCCGCCGGCCTCGATTGATTGAGTGGTGGGGTAACTGAACTGAACTTATTTATGAATGAAAAAGCGCGCTGAAATTCTTCCCTCAATTTACTCCAATGAAGTGTAATTTATTGACCGCACGACTCACTGAAGCGGAGCTGCCTGGATAAGGGGCCAGTTCCCATTAACTGAAGGTATAACCACCTTTACCGGATCACTTAAGCGATTCTGGTGAGCAATATGAAGGAATGCAAATTTTTCTCTTCCAAAGAGATAAGAAATACAGGGGTTGTAAACTTTTTGTAATTATATTTCCAAGATTGAAATTACTATGAATTTTAGAAGCCAAAAAGTACTTAGAACCCATAGTCAATATCTACAGTCTTCCAATTCGGATCATAGCCGAGACTACTTTCTTGTTCGGGACTTCCCACATACTTTATGACACTTTGGAATATGTGTCATGACCTAATTAGTCCCAAGTTTTTTTTTTTTTTTTTTGAAACACATGGACGATTCCACTGATAAGAGGAATAGTACAGCGGACCAAGGAAACTAGTCCCTTGCGACACATTTTTTTTCTTCTTTCATTTTAAAGGTTTCAAAAACAAACCTAACAGCCCACAACGGACTTAGAACTTAAGTTCCAACTCCTAGGCCGAGAGACAGCCAGGCACAAAGAACCCACCACAAGCGGTCAGCTGAAATTAGTCCCAAGGCTTTGAACACGAGAAAAAACACATTCCAAGCTGTGGTTGAAAATAGATACATCCTACAAATTAGGTATGGGTCCCTGGTTGGGAATAGGTGGTTCTACCCTAGGGGCCTCGACTGGAGCTCAAGTTGCATGGGACGGGATGAAACTAGGTATTTAGGGGGGTTGTTGGACCAACAATTATGTGGCCATTCTTTCAGGAAGGTTTTGTTTTTCCAAAATAAAAGTGTGAATCAAGGAGCAAGAGAAATAGTACAGTCACTCCAATTTGCGAGGACAAGATATAACATTATTGATCTTCATTGAAGTGTTTGTTTTGCTCCCTCAAAATGCGAAAGCCTCCAAGGTCAAGTTAAAAGAAATTGACAACATTCTTAAATGCATCACTATAGACTTTGAGCTGTCCAAGATAGGGACTGGGCTAGCTCAACCTGTCCAATCGTCAACTACTCTAATACTGCAGAAGTTATGTCTACAATACCAATTGGATGCCTAGAATTATGACTAAATGTCATCCCGGGCATCTACGGGGGAATTATCATCCTTTGATAGGGAACACAAGCATCCAATTAATAATGTTATCGGGTAACCTTGGAGGGAGGTTAAGGGATAAATGCTACTTGGGCCTATAGAGCTAGTAGGTTGCTATGTTAGTTCATTGGTGGTGTAGTAATCCCATGGCATAGTTTTGTAAATGGTTCATGTTGTATGTTTAAAACGATTGCCTTGTATTTAAATGGCGCATAATATAGGTTCAAAAGTTTTCCTTAATAAATAGTGAATGGAATATTGAAATGAAAAATTCATTGTAACCATATTTTTATTCATTAAAAAAACAAAACACTTATATATACTATTAAAGTATAGTCCTAGAAGTAATAATCTTTAGTAGATAAACATGTATTTTTATTAATAAAAACACATGTTTATCTACTAAAAGTTTACTAAAAATATCCTAAAAGGTCATTGGTTATAGAACTATACACTAGGACTATATTTAAAACATCCCTATCTCTTCTAGTGATGGCCTCTCATTTGTTTATAATTTTTATTATATGCTACACTGTCCTTAAATTCTATATTCATCCATATCAAGGTTGAATTTGGTCCCYTCAAGCTTCCCATTCTATTTAGACACCATGTGGAGACAAGTATTGAACATTTGCATATCAATTYTCCAATTTGAAATTAATCATATTAAAACTTTTTTATTGAGGCAATATGAAGAATCTAGTCACCTTTAAGATCTATTCCTTTAGTACTCAAATTTGCACTTCATCAAAGATAAGCGGTTTTTTCTGTTTTGCAATTTGGACTATAAATGCATATAAGGTAAGTGCACCTAAAATCAACATGAATAACATTTGAGTACATTTAATCAYTAAGTGTTATAAAATATGAAATATTTATAATCATTGAATCTTAGTGAGAATATCCTTAATTTTGAAGATCCAAGATAGATGAAATAATTTTAACACCTGTACTTCTTTGACTATGTTTATAAGAAAGAAAAGAATTACACTTCTCAGTTTTAGAAATCTAAATTTGAAATATAAGACTATTTGCATACTTTYAGCTATACAAGTTCAATGTACACTTGTATGCCTACATATGGTTAAAATTTTCAAACATTTGACCACATGGACTAGMAGACTATAACATTCAAAAATGGCTTGAAAGTTTTTTTGACCTAGTTTGTGGGGATTAGCCAAATTTAACCACAATTTTTGTAAAATTTTGGTCTAAAGATTATTTGAAATTGATTGTATCATGTGTTGTATTATGTTCAATGACTTCCAACCAATTTGGAAAGTAATCCAATGAGTGAAAAATACCAAATTTTTTTTGCAAGGTTGTAATGTACCTAAATTTGGCAATAGACTCTAAATTTCTATTTCATTTATCATTGTCCAATACTTAATGCAATGCATAACACCAATGGTGATTACAAAGCCATATGTGTTCCTTGAATCTATAACCTCATTATTGCAAATCTAGTTTTGAACTAGTCAATGCAATTTTGGCTTGGTCAACCACTTCATTGCATGTGTGCAGGGTGATTTCTCAAGTTTTACATGTAATCCATTCATTAAGTTTTGTTTTGTTTGTTATGTTGAGATCTTCTAAACCGTGCTTCCCCTGGTCGCGTCCTTCATACTGTTGGAAAGCTCTCGGCAAGAAGGGGTGCACAGACTTGGTTTCATGATATTTGGACCTACAATGTGAAAGATATTGGATTTCAAAGTGTTTATGAATTAGAAATTTACAAAATTTACTTTTACTTTTATTTTGGTTGTGGTAGTGGCACAAGCACACTCTACTGTAGTGAGTTCTTAATCAAAACAATTCAAATCGCAAATTTTCAAATTTCAAAATCCTTTTTAAATTTATGTATTCGATTTTTGTTTGCCTTTCACTTTATGCTTTTGATTTCTGACAGCATGCCCCCGGCATGGTTGAGGCTGCGGAGTGAGCAATGAAGGGAATGAAAAAGCAAATGCGGGGATGAGATTAGTGATTTTTCCATCCGTTGAGGCCTGGGTTTATATACAGGCGAGCTCTCGTGCCACCTGATTATAATTCCTCATAGTTTTGTCGTGCCTAGCTGCTGCAAGAGTGAGTGGGCTGCTGCTGTAAGAGTGAGTCGTTGTTGCTGAGCAGTTTACGTGATGATCTCCAGGCACTAAGTGGCCATCAGGTGAGCCTGCTGGAAGGCAAAGCACATGCGGCCATGAGAGCAAGTCTACTTGCATCGCTTGTCTTCCTCCATATCCCTTTCAGATACATGAACTCCATCGCTGGCAATTGTTTATTAGTCAACCAGTCCCCCCGCGCAAGCGCTTGGTCGGTTCCCGCAGCTCCGCCCTTAGATTGGATATTATCGTTTGTTCTCGCAATCAATCGGAGCTGTTTTCGATCTCCTGCCATCGTGCGTTCATAGAGAGACGAAAACAAAGCTCAAGCGCTTTTCGAATTTGTTGCTCCGTGGTAGTTGTAGTGTCACGATCGCGCTTTCTTTGCAGATGTTTGTTGACAATGTTGTGGAAAACCTTTGCAAATGTTCAATTGCGAACGTCAGGGATGACATGTGAGTGAAACGAGCTGTGACGCAATTTTTTATTTTGCCATTTTGAGTTATTTGTCGTTCATTCCGAGGTCTAGTGATGCGGAATGTCGGTGTTAATTTGACGCCATGAAGTCGTTTCTACAGTGCAAGTGTCGTAGCTGATTCTTCCGTCGCAGCTGATTCTCATCCAATTTCGAACTAAGCCGGTGGTGAGGTAAACGCCGCCGGGGGTTTTTCTGCGTGCAAGTTCAGTTTGCGAACTGTTGTGTGCAGCTGTTGACTCCGCGGTAGTTGTGACGAATGAGTGAAGTGCCAAGCTTATAATAACTTGTCGAAGAAATTAGCTCGAAAGTACACGACTATCGCAGAGAATGAACGTGTAACAAGAGTGTCGGAATCGTCCGTCCCAGCTGGTAAAGAGGAAAAAGAAAAAAGAAAAAGCAACAGTCGTTCCCTTTTGTTAGCTGCGGACACCGTGAAGTTCGTTCTTATTACAAATGCTGGCTTGCATTCTATGATGCGTCGCCAAACCTCCACCTTATCTGCTTGCTATGTTCTGGAAACGATTCTGAGCAATTCGTCTGGAGGAATGTGGCGAATGCTTTACTCTTTCATTCTTCGCAGATACGCTTGGTGATTCCTCTTGCATACTCTCTTCAACGATGCTGCGGTGTCTTCGTAAGCAATCTTTCCCCCGACGTGATTCAGCCTCTAGTCTGCCAACATTGTGCATTTTGCCACTTGTTCTGCAGGAACTACCTTTCTGTTGAGAATCGCTTCTCTTTGCCTGTTGATTTTATGGCTCAGACTGCGGAGAACTTTGTGTGCTGCAATCTGTTTCGAAATGCGGTTCAGCGGGAAAACGGAGCTTCTCCGAAACGCGAAATCATACCATACAATTGCTGGCACAGGTTGGAAGATCCGGATGCACCTGAGACGAAAGAATTTGTCGCCAAGCAAGTGGAGCTGGCAGACAGTATGCTGGCTGAATGCGAGTATCGGGAGACAATGAAGAAGAAAGTCACGTCTCTGTACAATTATCCTCGCTATGGATGTCCGTTCAAACGAGGAAACTATTTCTTTCACAGTCACAACTCTGGGTTGCAGGCTCAGAACGTCCTTTACATTCTGGTACAGTATTCTCAAATTGTCCTTGAACTCGGTTATTTCTTTATCGTTTTGGAACGCAATGCTGTTGAAAGGAAGGTGTTATTTGTGACGAGTAAGTATAATGCAGTGCCATTTTATAGGGCGGTCTGGCGGTGCTCATTGTCCAGTGATGTTTCGCAGGACTCGGTGGACGGGGAGGCAAAGGTGCTGCTTGACCCTAACACATTGAGCGAAGATGGCACTGTGGCTCTTTCAATCAAAAGGTTTAGCGAGAATGCAGAGTTTCTGGCTTACGGATTGAGCACAAGCGGGAGCGACTGGCTGACGATCAAAGTGATGCGCGTCCAAGATCGGGTTGTACAACCTGATACCCTATCATGGGTGAGGTACTGCTACCTTGTGCCTATGTAATTCCATGTCGATGTAGTGTGAAACCAAGACGTCGAGAGACGTCGTTTTCCACCGGGGTCGCGCCATTTGAATCAGCGCGCGCATTTCAGTAATTGATTGAGGTGCTGTGACACTTACAGGTGAAATTTACTTCTATAGTTTGGACGCACGATCACAAGGGCTTCTTCTACAATCGATACCCGCAGCCCAAGTATGTTCTTATTGTCAACCTCATTTTCGTACTGAAAGTTTAGATCTCGTTACGGTTATGATGTTCTGTTTCGACTTCCCATTCTGCCTGTCTTGTGTGGATGTTTAGGCAGAAATTAGAGATTCTTGAACGAGTTGTGTATTACTCGTCTTGTAGTTCGCATTTCCAGTTTTTCTTTCCAGCCATTTGAATTCTGATGATCCTAGTATCCTGGTTGCTGTTTTGCATTTCAGGAACATGGAGGGCACCGATGTTGGCACTGAGACGGATATTAATCTATTCCACGAACTTTACTACCAYTTCTTGGGCACCGATCAATCTGAAGACATTTTGTGCTGGAGGGACCCGGAGCACGAACTYTGGTTATCTTCAGCCAGAATTTCCGACGATGGCCAGGTAGGGTTTGGTTGGCAAATTCACTTCCATGGTATATATTATCTTAGGCACCAGAACTCGATTTTTTGCACGAGTTCAGGGACTTGTTTGTTGGTTTACCATGCTTCGATTTCCTTTCAAGTTTCATGACGGACATCCTTATGCCTTGCAGTACCTAGTACTGTCCATCAGAGAAGGATGCGACCCTGTAAATCGGCTGTACTACTGTGAACTCTCAACGCTCTCAGGGGGATTGGCAAGCTTAAGAGACACAAACTCCATGCTAACTTTCAACAAACTTGTAGACAACTTTAAAGCTCAGTATCAATATGTGGCKAATGATGGCCCCATTTTCACTTTCCTCACCAACAAAAATGCACCTAGGTACAAGGTGACAAGAGTTGATATCACCAAGCCAGGTGATTGGTCGGACGTGATCCCTGAGTCGGAATTGGATGTGCTTACCACGGTAAGCTGTGTGAATGAGAATCAGTTGCTCGTTTGCTACATGCATGATGTGAAGCACATGCTTCAAATACATGATCTGCAAACTGGAGCGTTGCAACGGCGGCTTCCACTGGAGATTGGAAGTGTGACTGACACTTCAGGAAGACGGCAGGATTCGGAGATCTTTATCAATTTTACCAGTTTTTTAACTCCAGGAACTATCTTTAGATGTGATTTGAGTGAACCGATTCCAGAGGTGAAGGTCTTGCACGAGGTTGGCTCCGAAGTATTTGATCGTTCAAGGTTTGAGACCAAGCAGGTGTTTGTGACTGGTAAAGATGGAACTAAAATCCCAATGTTCGTTATATCCGAGAAGGGTCTACTTCGAGATGGCAACCACCCTGCTCTTCTATATGGCTATGGCGGATTCAACATCAGCCTTACCCCCAGCTTCAGTGTTTCTCGCTTGGTCCTCGCCCGTTACTATGGTGCAGTTGTGGCGGTGGCCAACATTAGGGGCGGGGGTGAGTATGGTGAGGAGTGGCATAAGGGTGGCTCTCTCCAGAAAAAGCAACACTGCTTCGACGATTTCATTTCTTGTGCAGAATACCTAATCGACAAGGGGTACACACAGTCTAACAAACTATGCATTGAAGGTGGTAGCAACGGTGGGCTACTTGTGGCTGCCTGTATCAATCAGGTAGWGTACGCACCAATTATCATTCAAACGGTCACTGTGTACTTGTTGCAAAATGATGATCACCTTGATAAGTTCGCCCTCTAATGCTTCCGTGTAGAGTATTCTCACCGTGTAACTTACCTGGCCCTGGTTATTGCAGAGGCCCGAACTCTTTGGCTGTGCCCTGGCCCACGTGGGTGTGATGGACATGCTACGKTTCCACAAATTCACAATAGGTAAGCTGTGGCAATGTTTGTTACCTTCAATCCATGGTGAATATCTATGTMTTTAAATTGTCATTGCTCGTTAGTGAGTTTTTAAATATACATTACTGCTGACTCTGAAAAGAGCAATAAACTGAACTTTTGGCAATGTGCAGGGCACGCATGGACCACTGACTAYGGTTGCTCTGACAACGAGGAAGATTTCCACAATCTAATCAAGTACTAACTTAGCCCTTCCACTCTGCACATTTCTCCTAAATTCGAAAAGAGCTGATAACATCTCATTTACTTGAACAGAGCATCTTTCAAGCCGATATATTYGATTTCAACATCTGTGAGCTAACTCTGCAGCTGCGTACAGGTTTTCGCCAATTCACAATGTCCGGAGACCTTGGGAAGAGCTGMGCGGAGTGCAGTATCCACCCACGATGCTCTTGACTGCTGACCACGACGACAGAGTGGTCCCCCTCCACTCTCTCAAGCTTCTTGCGGTACGCAACTCCCCACCAATCCTTTTATATAACTTGTACTAACAATTAGCATATTGCAGAAGTAATGGCGAAACATTTCTTACCGATACTGGTGTGTATCAACACGAGATTAATAGCTCTGGATTTTAACTCGTGTGCAGACCCTTCAGTATACACTTTGCACCAGCGTGACTAAGATCGCTCAAACAAATCCGATCATTGCTCGCATTGACCGAAAAGCTGGACATGGAGTTGGTCGACCCACTCAGAAGACGGTGGGTTCCAMTGATAATTATGTTCGCCTTCGTATGTCGACGAGCATTCAGAAATTCATTCCAAGTCCCTTTTTGCATTTCTAGAAGTTAGTAATTGTTCTAAGCCTTTTACGTCGTCTGTGCAGATCGATGAAGTGAGTGATGCGTACTCCTTCTTTGCCAAGATGACAGGAGCAATTTGGCTGGACTGACCCAAGTGTGCTGAGTCGTCAGCTACGATATCAACCCAAATCCGGAGTCACTGAGAACTGTGAGAAGTCCGACTACTAGGATCTTAGGGTGTCAGTTGAAGCCCTACTGTATATTACATAGAGATCCAGTAAAATACGAAACTGACGCTGCTTTTTAGTCACAGAGGCGAGGACGGTAATTGCGGCCACAATTCAACATTGGACCACTGCCACTTCTCCCAATGGTATCCCTGCTCCTGCAAACAATTTTGACCCATTCACGGTAACAAACAGAAGGCTTCGCTATCATAGTATGAATTAGTCTTTTTCGCTTAGATAGTGAAGCTTTTTTGAAAACTGACAGGCACCTGTGCCTTTATTCAGCGTTGATAATTGCATATATACGAAGTCCCAAATTTAAACCTGTGGGCTACATGACATCCCTCTGTCAGATTCTCATATCCCTGTTAATTTCTTATCACTGCAGCTAAAAAACTATGTTTATCCAATCTCTTGTCTACCGCTCAACAACACATGAAGGCCGGAGTCTTCAACAATATGAGCACTGGTACTTCTCTACACCTGACAAATTCAAAGGATGCACATTCCTTACGAAACCCTTCCAGAGTAACAACTGGGGCGTAAAAGTTGTGCAAAGTGTGCTCTAATGGCCACTTAATGTGCATAATGAGATGGAATACTCGTGAATATAATGTGAAGTAGAGTAGAAACCTGGAATTCGGCACTCATTAATTCTTGGATTGACATGAAATTTTAGCCAAACAAACCAAAGTAGTATGCACAACTTTTCTAAAAGGAATTCTTGAAAATGGACTTTGTATGAAGAAGAAACAAGCCTCCAAAGTTTACTATACTCCCCAAATGGAAGAATTTTGAACTTTGAATTGCTCCCAAACATTCAAAACAACTTTGATTGGCATGAAAACTTTATTACAATAACTATACTTCAAGGAGAACAAAACCCAACAAATTTTATTAAAAATGAGAAATCAATGAAGGAGATATAAGGCCCCGAAGTTGCAACTCTAAAATGCAGTTTGGTGGACTTAAATTGAAGTTGTGAACTTTGATTGGCATTCAAAAAATCAATACAACTTGGATTGATCTAAAAGTTCTACCACACAAACTAGAGAAGAGAACTCAACTTTTCCAATAAGTTTTATTGAATTTGGACCTTGGATGCAAAAGTTACATCACTTTGAATTAGGCTTGAAACTGTGTGAGGACACTTTCTGTCCCCTTTGTCATTTTGGGGTTAACCCTTCATCGCCGAGGGTCCAACCATGCTTAAAAGCATCCTCCCTTTGCAAATGTTAAAAGTCTAAATTTCAGTTAGTGGTGAAGATCTTAACTGTACAATGTTGTAGTGTGCATGTTGTAGATGGTATAGAATAAATTTGGGGTCATTTGACCGTATAGATTGAAAGATTATAATGTTTTAGTGTTGAAAAAAGGTCCTGAAATTTTCTTAAAAACACATTTGGAGGTGAGATTTGATTTCTAAACCAACTCAAATGAAAAAACTTTAATCTACAATGTGATTCCAAACTAGAATATAAACACTCTGGTGGGAAAAAATATCATATAAATGACTCATTGTGCCTGCAAAATGGATTTGAAATGTCAAAAAACAGTGAAACAAGTAGCAAAAATTCACATTTGTGGCTGAACCTCCTTCTCCTAAAATGGTTCTCACTCACTCATAACGTCTTGGATGGATCTGAAATTTTAACCACACAAACTACATTAGTAAGCACAACTTTTCCAACAAAAATGATGGAAAAAAGATCATATATGAAGAAGTTATGAGCCACCAAAGTTCACTGAAATGCAAACAATAATGGATTTTGAACTTTGAATTTCTCCCAAACATTCAAAACAACTTGTATTGGCATGAAACTTTTACCACAATAACTAGAACTTTATGGGGAAAAAACACAAATTTTTTTATTGAAAAGAAATATTTGATGAAAAAAATACAATCCCCCGAAGTTGCAACCATCACAATGTAGTATGTTGAACCCAAATTGGACCTGAGAACTTCAAATGACTTTCACAAACTCAATACGTCTTGGATTTATTCGAAAATTTTACCATAGATACTAGACTAGTATGCTCAACTTTTCCAACAAATTTTATTGAATTCCAACATTGGATGCAAAAGTTAGAGGGGCTTCAAAGTGGACTGCAGACTGTGTGAGGACACTTTTCGTCCCCTTCGGCAATGAGGGGTTAAGGTAGGAGGTCCATAAAACGCCCATCTAAGGGCTAAAGCTGAATTTTGGCAAGGTGAAACTGCTTGAAATAATTCAGTAAATTTTCCTTGAAAGACAAGTGGAATTGGCATCTAACCTAAGTCGTTTTATATTTTTTTGAAGCTTTGTGGAATTAGTTATGAATTTTTGAAGTTGCAAAAAAGTACATTGCAATGGGCTCTAAAACCGAGTAACCGACCACCTCCTCAAATTTAGACTGCTTGTACATTGGAGAGTGCAAAATGTACCTCCAAAGCCTAATTGGTATAGAACCTGCTCTATTATAGGACCTCCTACTTTAGTCTACCCAATTTTGTACAATGTACATGTGAATTGCAATCTGGCAGCTGTTGTTATCAACCACGTTCATGGCGAATTTTGTTAAAATGGCAATATTCCATGTGTGGTCTAAGAAATCTAGGATAGGTATAAGATTTTAGACCACACATCTAAACCATCTAGGATAAGTATAGATTTCAGACCGCACGGTCTAAATTATAATAGTGCCAAAGTTGGAGAATGAGTGCCTTTTCAATGAAATTTGCCATGCTTGTCTCATTAGTGGTTAGAATAACATATGAGACAACACCAATGATCCCTCTCATAAATTTCTAAAAGAAATCATACATGTGCTCAAACCATTAGGCCGGGAGATCACTCGCGATTTTTAGAAAACTACATGAGTTAAAAGATAGGGTCCATTTAATTCAAGGGGGGAAAATTTTATATAATTTTTAGAGCTACTATAGGGTCTATGAAATGCTATATACTCTAATATATATAAAATAGGGTATGTATAAACATTATATAGTAGGAATTTTTATTAATAAGTTAGCCTTGACAGATAGGAGTTGTACAATTTTTTTTTACTATAGTGAGTATAAGTGTAGACAAATAATTTTGTGTGGATGATAAAATGTATACAATCCAATAAATGTTGGGGATTTCCTCTATTAATTTGTCACTATTGTTAGATAATTTCAGCTTGTCTATGAAAGTGTCAATATTCCAACAATATAAGGGCATCTAAAAATCTATTGTTCTAAAAAAAAAACGTTGATTTGTAAATCTACAATGAACACTATAAGAAAATAGGGGTATAAATGACTTGTCCACAATGAYTGCAACAACAACAATGATTTAAGACTTCTCACAATGATTGCAACATTTACAATCATTGTTGTTGGTGAAGTCATTGTGAACAAGTCATTTATACCTCTATTTTCTTATAGTGGAAGGATGTATGACAAAGAATTGTCTTCCTATAAAGATCCATTAAAGAAATGTTTTAGGTTTGGAGGTACCTTCACTCATATGGGGCATAGGATTAGTGAGGACTTTGGACTAGCTATCTCACTGTTTTATTGGTGTTGTGTTTAAATACAAGGCGAATAGGACTTGCTTTGGTTATTAGATTGATGATATTGCTTTTGGGGGGGATTCATGTTACTGCTTTTTTAACGTTTTTGATATTGTGAGAAGTCTTAAATCATTGACAATGACAAACATTCAAAGAACAATCAACTTAAAACAATGACAGGTCTTCATACTTGGTTTGAATGTCATGATTGTTTGATGCTCATGTAATGTTGCATGTTCCTTTCTATACAAGATTGATTAAAATACATGGCTTAGAATTTAGAAATATCCAAAACTAGGGTTGAATTGCACATTTTTATTTATTATTATGTGAAATTGTATTATGGAATTAGCACCTCATATATCAAAAAAATTAAGTATAAATGTAAGACATTAATCTTATAGTGTATATTGTATATATATATGAAAAAATTGGATATATAAGTTTTAGATGTAAACTAGCCTAACTATAAAAAGCATTTAAAGCATTTATAAAAAATTATAGGGTATTGGAAATATGCTTGTAATATTTTTTTATGTAAAAATAGGGTCATCTTAAATACAACAATCAAGGTAAATAGCCCTACATCAAATAACCTCTTAACTCACATGTATACCTTAAATTATAAAGAGTGATCTCCCCGAGACCATTAGCCATCGGATCCATGTCTACAATGAAGGCTAGGCAAATGAAGCACTTCAAGAAACTTGTGCAATTTGTGCTTGGCCTCAAACTCAAGCATTGGACAACCATTAGACAAGATTTGGAGACTCCTTTGTGTTGAATTGGTTCATTTGTTATGGGACGGTTGTAGGCTGCAACATCAACTACTTGGCAATTTTTTAAACTCCTCCTTCAAAGTTTCTTCAAGGCTTTGTTCATAAAGATTTTTCATCGTGTGCAAACATTGGCCCCGTTTATCCTAAAAAACAAAATTGCACTAGATACACCTAA
>VACF01001333.1:0-18429 GCA_006891605.1 Pleurozium schreberi | reverse complement strand
AATGAAAATTCTCGACATGAATTCTGGTGATGGAGTCTGAGGCTTTTCTTTCTTGCGCTGCAAACTTAATCGATTCAGCTGTAACCAACTGATGAATACACACCCGCAATTCATGAAATTTGTCACCCAAGTGAGGATCTGGTTTGTGGGTAATTGGAGGGAGGCGTGGATGCCAGATGGGCGCGTAAACCCAACTGCCCTGAATTGGTGAGGAAACCGTTTAGGCGGCATTCGGGAGGCATTTGCAGGAAGGAAGCAGACGCAGCCGGAGCTGGAGCTCGGCTAAGTTAGAGGGGAACAAGTGGAAGGGGAACATGGAGAGGGGAACAGGGGAACAGGGTCGCAAGGTTGGGAACGGAGCCGTTGGGGGAAATTAAAGGTGGCGGCGACGACTTCCCTATTTATGATCAGGAGTCGGCTTCCACAGCGGCTGCAGAGGCGGGGTATCTGAAGCGCTGCAGTGGACAGGTATAGGTTCATCCCATCTGAGTAACTTTATTCCATGGTAAAAAAAAAAAGTGAAAAAAAGCAAGCAGCTATAGGGATGTAGGGTAATAGAAAAGGGGCAAAAATTGTCGCTTTAACCCTTAAAAGACGTTGAGGCTGTTTCCCAACCAATGGATAATAGAGAATCTTTCTATGTAAGACAAATTTGCAACTATTCATTTTTGGAATTTTGTGTGAAAAGGAGAAGTCTTCTATAGTAGTTTGACTTTCAACAAGTGCTTTTGGGATTTCTTTTTAAATTGATGGTTCGTATGATAGCAAAAAGGATGGTTTCTACAACCACCAATCCGTCCTTCAAGGATTAACCCATTAAGCACTATGGTTGATTTTAGAGGAGGGCAAGCCATTTTATTGTCCTAGGTTGAGTATGGGGAAAAAAAGGTGATGCATTCCATCTTGCGGTTGTGTTTTGAACCCCTCAACCACATGCTAACACAAATTATCTTGATTCATATCCGTAAGCCTTCAGTTCTCAATTCTCCTCGTCCTTCTCCTTTTGTCGATGTCCAAAATTATTCTAAAACTTTGGCTTCCATTGAGAAAGTGTCAAGTTTGAACAGAAAGTGGTCAACCAATTCATAATAGGTTAATTGACGATTTGCACGGTAGCTAAAGGGATTCCTTCTCCGACCATCAATCCATCCTTCAAAGATGAAGAGTATATATTTCAAACAAATTTTCATGAAAAGATGAAGGAAGACATGTCAAATGTCCTTTGAACTCTATATTTTAGGCTTATATTGAATTTAATATGATTGTTGCAACATAATAGGCATGATATGCAATCTCAATACATAATTGATGGCATTACATGTGAAGTGCTTGTCTTTGACACATAAGAAACTTGAAAATAAAAGTGTTTTATGTAGTTTGATAGAAATAATGGAAAGCAAGCAACTATATGGTATATAAGAGGGGGAAACTTTCCCCTCTAAAAACAAACATTTTCAAACAATGTTTTACGGAAATAAAAAAGGAAGACACACCTAGTGTCCTTTGAATTATACTTTTTGGACTTGTATTGAATGAGGTCAAACTTTTGCAATAGAGTAGGCTTAGGATTTTATTTTTGTACATAGGTGCTAGCATTACATTCCAATTTTGTTCGAGGTCACATGCGGCTCAAATAGGGGATTGCCAACTTTGGCAAGTGATAGTGGGAGATCGACTATGTGGATGAAGTTGAAATTTGGAGGGGTGGTGCGCTTTGAAAATAGATTTATGATAAAAACTAGTCAAGATTGCCACTTTTGGAGCTGGGTGGTGGCTGTTGTAGTAAGAGGTGGTCTATTGCTACAATTGGGGCAAATTGTTCCATTTGTTTAGGTCATTTGATTTCTTGTACTCTCTCTTTTAAGATGTTGTAATCGAATTTTATGTTGATTACACATACTTTGTCTTGTAATGTTGATTGCATGGTTTCATTTGGCTTGCATGGAGTACCTAGTTTGGAAGATTAGGGTGTAATTTTTAGGTGGACTGGCACGTCAAAACCGTTTCAAATATATAG
The DNA here is from genome assembly GCA_006891605.1 of Pleurozium schreberi. NCBI lineage: Eukaryota > Viridiplantae > Streptophyta > Bryopsida > Hypnales > Hylocomiaceae > Pleurozium > Pleurozium schreberi. The sequence goes on along the minus strand of VACF01001333.1, from coordinate 16,412 downwards.
CAGATTTAGGTGCTTTAGCCAAAACTAATCCTATTTTAGCTATTACTCTGTCTATTACCATGTTTTCATACGCGGGAATACCCCCGTTAGCCGGATTTTGTAGCAAATTTTATTTGTTTTTTGCTGCTTTAGGCTCATTCTATGGAAGCAGTGCCCAAATATCCTCCCAAAAATAACATCTTAAACTCTCTTTGGTGATTTAGGACTCTAGATTCCATGAAGTAGGAATTTTGGATTGAACGTGAATGATGTGAAAATGGCTATGCTTAATGAATTGCCATTTAAATGGTCAATGCATGTGTGGAATGCAATCTTGGTTGCCTGAATGAGTTATGTTGTAATTCCTGGGGAAGACCCAATTTAGGCCATTTGAGCCCTAATTTGCACATTTGAGTTAGATTTCGGCATGAAAAGTTGTTTTGATCCACTCGAGTTTTTATAACAAGTAATTAGATAAATATGAATTGTTCCAATGCATTTTAGAGCTTTGGGGGCAATTCGGAGAGTTTTTTTAGTAGGATTTTTTACAATTGCGTTCACGCCAAGCCTCAATCAATGGATTTAGACCAAATTAACATAAAAATTACTTTTCCTCATCTAACTTGTTTTTTTGGACCACATCAACACATTTTATGGTTGGTATAATGTAAATCGACATAATTATGATATTTTTTTAGGAATTTTTAGGAATCCCTTAGAATCTTATTGAAATCTACTTGGATTTTTGGACATCTATTTGAATCTTTGAAAATCTTTTGAAAATCTATTAGAATATTTTGGAAACTATTGATAATCTACTCGAATCTTTTAGAAATTTATTACAATCTTTTGAATTTTTTTCAAAATCTTTTAGAATCCTTTAGAATTTTCTAAATCATCTGGAATCTTTATATATAGAGAGTATGAATTTAGAAGTCAAATTTTAATCAAATTTTTTATGAGTATTTTTGGATTTTGAATTTGATCTAAATTTCAACAATATTCTTTATCTACAATTCAAACTTAAAATTTGATTTCCACTTTAAAACAAATTGTGATTTAACCCTTGAAGGACGGACCGGTGGCCATGGAAATCATGCATTTTTGATACCTGGGTGTTTCTACCTTATAGTACTATTTAGATCCATGCACTCTGTAAAAATATTCATGAAGAGTAAAAACTTATAGCATTTTTAAAATAGTTAGTATGGGTAACACTATTTACCATCATTAGTGTAGTATGCCTTGTGCCGCTGTCGGTTTGTCACAGGCAAAATAAAGGTGAAAGTAATTTTCTAATTTTGGATTCATAAAAACTTTGAAATTCAATAACTTTCGCATTATAGGTTCAAATCAGGGCTTTTTTTCTGGACCACTGTCCCCCCTGCTGCCCTCACTAGATAGGCCAGAATTTGGAGGGATGAAACTAGAGAGGTCAGCTTTCTGACAATCTGGCAAAATTTCGCCAAAAATAAAAGCCCTGGTTCAAATGTCACAAAACAAATCATGTGTATCCCTCCTGGTTGAGGGCTTTCCGATGATACCAAGCATGCAATAGGAAGATGCTCAGTCTAGAAGATCTCAACGTAATAAACAAACAAACAAAAATAGCGTAACTTTTAAGGTATGGAATTGAAAATTCTTCCCATATGTGAGGGGCATGATTTCCATTGAGAGGTGTCTTGTCCTAAAAACGACCTTGAACTTGACAACCAATATAGTCATTTTCTCTTATTAGATTGATGAAATCATTGTATTTTTTCATTCGTAAAAGATAGGAAAATTCAATGCATCACCTAACATATCACTTGGATTTTCTATGCAAAAATGAGGAAGAGTCAAAGTCATTTGGAATATTTTTCATAACCCCTTCTTCAAAATAGACACATAGTGGATTAGGAGTTCTATACATTGTGATCATCTCATCAAGTAGTGCTTCTAGGCATTTGATGCATTTGGATGTCTCTATCTTAATTCTTTCTAAGGGTGGAACACAATTAGATTCTTGCTTTGTGATTGTAGGTTTGTTACGAAATTGGGCATAATGCAATTTTGCTTTCCCTAAAATGCTACACAAGTCTTTTATAGAGTTTGAAAATGTAATTTAAAACTCCTTTTTTTGGCTATCAAGTTGGTCATCATGGAATATCAATTTTTTATATCACTAGAGNTCATGATCAAACATTATAATCTTTCAATCCGTAAGAGAGATTGTTGTGTTTTCTTTTCAAATGTAAACTCTAACATGTCTAGTTTGATTTTATACGGTTACAATTCAGAAAGAATTGATACAACGTATCATAATGTTGGCTTTTTGTTTAATTTAGAGCAAATTCTAGAAGTTCAAGAAATTGCAGGGTCATTTTGGGGTTAATACTCCTATTCATTGTACATATCCTTTTTGTGCAAAACTTGCAGTAATGGAGTTCATAGGTTGGGCCAATTTGAAGAACATTTTTTGAAAAATAGTGTTGGAAGTTAACATCTATAAATGGCCATTCATTGCACTTATTTGACATGCAAAAATCTTCATTAGTTCATAGTCCAACACCATGCACCAAAAGCGTTTCTACCACTACCTTGGTCATGAAGGGTACATTTTTTGAGAGTTAATTGGTAGACTTCCATAGGAAAACTCAAAAAATAATTTATAAGTCGCAATTGATTGGGGTCATCCAATTGATTGTGTGGTGTATTTGAGTGGATATCGATAGTCATTCAATGTGCCCAAAGATTCAATCAACAAACTGAAAGCCAAATATCCTTCTTATTTTATTTTATTTTTCAAAGCTCAAAGTTTTAAATATCATTGTGTGTGCTCGCTGTTACAGCCACTTCATGGTGCATCATGGAAAAACTATGTGTAAAACTATGCACCATGGAAAAAAAATTTAATTAAAATTTTTTCAGTTTTTAATTCAACCCCTCTCCCCTTTCAAAAATTCTAATTTTAATTTTTTTTTTGGGCGGGGGCTGAATTTAAAATTTTAAAATTTTAAATTAAATTTTTTTTCCACTCCTCACCCACCCTCTGTCACCCTCCCCTTCTTGTAATTTTCAGGGGTGGGTGGGAGGGCACACAATATGGGATGTATTCCATATTGCACTTGTATTTGTACCGTATCAATACCCATATATATTCCAATCCGTATCCATATCAATACCGTATCAGTACTGTATTAGTACCCAATCCCATCTCTGTATCCGTATTCAAATTTTTTGCCGACTGGACGTAATGGGATCTTTTCCGGATTCAGTCACCCCATACTGTTGATGTCACGTTGCGGGTGGGAGATTCCAAACCAATGATCAATAGACACATGATCTAAACGAGATTGATCCAATTTTTCAATGAAAGTGAACTTGATCCAATTATTCGATGAAAATCATCGAAAAAGGGCAAAAAAATCATCTGAAAGGACAAAAAATTCATCCAATTTCTCTAAGAAAATCATTCACATTTACTTCAAAAAGACGCGATGCAGCCCCAACTACTCATCCTCTTCGCTGTAGCTAAACTTAAAGCCTAGCCCCAAAGCCTAGCCCCAACTGGTGGCACAAAAATAGGGCTAGAACGTCTAGCCCCCCTCCTTTTTCATACAATGCTAAGCAGGGCTAAAATTGGGGCTAGACCACCCAAATGTAGCCCCGGCTATTGTGCCCAAAGTTCCCAGTGCTATCAATTGATCAATTTACATTGTAGACCGCCTGCTAGCTAATTTGGGGCCTTTGATTGCAAATATGAATTCAAAATTTGCAAATTGTATCATGCGTGCAAAATAAAAGATTTCAGGGTTTTCCCGAGTGGGTCAGTTCACACAAGGACAAGGGTCAATGAAATTGGCGGACTTACCAATGTCAGATTTGATTGAAAATTTGAAACCTATTGTCCACTCACAGCATCTGGCGTCGAATTTAAATATTTGAAAAAGAATCAATTTAGGTCGTCTCTCCCGGCTTGCCACGAGCGCCGACACAATCCACTTCGAGGTTCTGTTTCTCCAATTTGTCCGCACGGAGTCGCTCTGCTCTCAACCTTCTTGTTTCTTCTTGAGGCGGCCTTCCCATTTTTTCTACTCGCTCGAGCGCGCACTCAGTCGGTGCCTTGCTCAAGTTTCGCATCGCTAATTGTAGGATTTCAGGGTTTTAGCATCTCAGTTCATTCCGTGATTGTTGTTTTTAGACGTTGTTTCCAGCCCTTCTAGTGGAGTTGTGGTTGTGGATGAGCTCTCGGACACCGGAGTTTTTATCAGGAGCGGCGTGGGAGTGTCTTATTCTTTTGACGGGATGCCGCACTGGTGGACACTCTGCATTGAAGCTTACCCTCTCAGGTACCTCGCCTTTGAAATTCACTTGCAAACGGTATTTGGTATCCGGAATTCTTGCCTGCAGCCCTGACCTAAGGTGCTTATAGAGCAAAGCAAGGTGAATTACTCATAAGTTATCTTTTGGGAAGGTAAGGTAAGTGAATTTCTGGAAATTTGACCTAATGTAGTATTTATGTGTGCAAATGACATCCATCTCATGCGCAACTAGAGAAGGAGCATAACTTCTTACCTTCAAGTTTCTCCAGCTTGAGAATTATTCAGCAATGCATAATTGTTGTCAAGGCTTTACAACGTCCTCTAATCAAGAGATGTTTGAATGCTGTTTCACTATAGAAGTTAGAAGTTAGAATTTGCATACTTCCGAGTTCTAGCAAATAGAGAGAGTAGAGTGCTTATTGCGAGATAGTGACGGAGAACAGGAATCACGGTCTTGGTTTTGGCTCCTTTTGGTTCAGCGAACTGACAATGGACTTATTGTTCAGGCGTTTGCTATTGCCATTGCCTTCGCAATCGCCATTGACTTTCCTGAGGCGCTCTTCACCACCATTGCCATTACGTCTATCTTTTCCTCGTTGCCGAGGATCCTTGGCAACATTGGGAGAATCCAGCACTTGTAGCTTTTCTGCTCCTCTTCCTCGCCCTCCTCTTCTTTCTCGTTGCTTCGCGTCTTCATCCTCTCCTACATATAGCTACACCCCCTCTGCTGCCATGCAATCCGTGCGCATTTCTTCCAATGGTGACATTGCTGTAAGTACCCTCAAATCCATCCCTCTGCTTACCTCCTCCTCATATCTGCGTCGTTACAGGGATGATCCAGTTTGCATTTTGATTACAGGATGCGTTGATGGAAGCTCTGCTTTGCTTCGGTGCAGCGACTTGTAGTATTGAGGATTCCAATTTGGGTGCACCTCAAGAACAAGAGGTCCTCCACACCTTCTCATTGAATTACTTTGCGATGCCCTCTTGCCCGCGAAAAATCTATATTTATGCACTTTCAGCATTTAGATTGTACTTTGGGTAATATGTAAGGAAGACGATACTATTTACKTCACTGTAAGCATTTAAAACAATTTGTAGGAGTGTGATGTTCGGGAGATCAGTGTAGAGCTGTGGAGATCTCATTGGGTACAAATCTGCTGAGATGAAAATTTTGTCAGTATGTATGAATTTCTTGTGCAATTTTAAAGYGGGAGGTTGTCGACCACTATAAGTGCAGTAGACAACCCTATTTCCATTGAGAGATGAGTGGCCTTAGACATTTAGCCAAGTCACGCCTACATCAMTTGCTTATTGAAAGCCAACCAAGTGTATGAGTAGACGAGTTGCTGTTGGTAGCAGGGTCAATGTAGGAGACAAGATCAGGTCCCTAACGGTTTACGATACTGTACCTTACTCCTGTTTGTTGACGGTGTGTTTGCTGCAGATATATTCGGACGGACCAGTTCCTTGGCAATCAGGCAAGCGCCAGCTATGGAAAGAGGTAAACAATCCTTCTGTGGATGCGTGTTTCTCTCACCCCGAGTCCCCCAACGAGCAAGGATTCCTCTATGATTGGTCTCCAGCTCTTGACCATCTTTGTCAATTCCGTTCACACTCATCACTGGGAGCTGATGAATCCAGTTGGACGTGATGGCTTACTGTCTTTGCACTCCATGATGGAAGTGATGCTGTTGTGCTTTTGGGGCGCCCCTTGCAAGGTTATGCTCATTCTCTAACTTGCTGTAGTCGTGACACTTGCACTCTGAAGATCGTAAGTATGTCTGTATTGAACAAAGCTATGTGAGCTTTCAACTTTACTAGTTTGGGTAATTTTCCATTGGTATGGAGTGTGATCGCAATCATTATTATCGCTCAATTCCCAAGGCAATTGTTTTCCAGCTCGTTTGTGTTAACATGTACAGTATATCGAATACACTCAAAATCACATGTTTTGGGTTGCAGAGTTCGATCACTGCTCTATTCGCAGCAGGTGATGATGTAGGCGAAGCCATTGCCATGGCAGCAAATTCCGTTGGACTCAAGGAAATGCCCCTTTACGAAGTGAAAGAGCTGGAAGACTGCGATTGGGTTTTGGAAGTGGAGGTACTGTATGTCAGACTGTCTTTGTTTCTGTTACTGAATGCAACCCTTAATTTATGCTTTTCGTGTTACCAAGTTGTTGAACTCATTGTGTGAATGGAAATTCTATTTGTTCTACTCTGTGGTTAGGAACTTCGTGAATATATTGACGGAGATTTTCACTGTTTTAAATGTGATTTAAAAGTGCACGGAAGTGGACACCCTATAGATGTAATCAGTCTGGACTCTATTGTCCGTGTTGAAAGTGTGACACATGGAGATCAAATGTATAATTTGTCTTACAATCTTGTTCTCTCTCTCTGTGTCTTTTGGTGCAGAGCCAATTTAAGCCGATTGAGGTTTCACAAGGCCTTTGGATTGTCCCCAAGTGGAGCCAACCCCCTGTACGTATACCGACCTGTATGTCTCACCACTTTTCCTATTAATCTGTATGGTTATTGCTGACTGTTGAGTTTATAAAATCCTCAACCCTGCAACAGATCTCCCTCTTAATGTGACTGGATGAGTGAATCTTGAACATAGATTAGATCGTTTTCTAGGACTATTTCCTCTTGGAAACTCACAGCTGTGTTGTGCTGCCAGTATTTATTCCAGATTAAGCCTTATTGCTGGAATTGTTTGTTTTCTAAACTTCAAACTCCTTTCCTTGACATATCTACAGGATGCGAAGGCTCTGAACGTAATCATAGATCCAGGGCTTGCCTTTGGCACTGGAGAGCATCCAACTACACGTCTCTGTTTACAGTGGCTGCATCGTGTAGTGAGCCCTGGGGATAGAATCCTTGACTATGGGACGGGCTCAGGCATCCTTTCCATTGCAGCTCTAAAGGTGAGTGCCCGTGATGTGGATCCTTTACTTTTTCTATTATCGTTTAACCCGATTTCCTCTGAAGCTGGTACCTCCACGTCAGTCATCATCTCGTATTTTGGTCAAACATCTTTGTGCTATCTCTCCTATATCAGGAGTTTTAACTCCGCAATAAGGGTTTATTCATTTTCGTTAATAAATACAGCTATGCTAACAAAACGATTTTACAAACAGATGGGAGCTACATATGCAATTGGCGTAGACATTGACCCAGCAGCCATCTCATCAGCGGAGTATAACGCTTCCTTGAACAATCTTGAGCCTGATACATTACAAGTGTATGTTGCCTCTGCTGATGGAAAAGATCCCGTACCGAAGGATTTTACAGGCTTTGACGTAGTGGCTGCCAACATATTATTGAATCCACTAGTGGAGCTTGCTGGACGAATAACAGGGTACTGCAAACCAGGAGGTCTCGTAGGGGTTTCTGGAATTCTTGTGGAGCAGGTTGACTCTATTATGCAATACCACCTTCAACTGAATGTTATCATGTGAAGGATCCACATTAGTACCGCCTTTTGGTTTTAGTTTATCATGGATGATGGTTAACCAATTAAGACAATATTTGCATATATTTGTATATATTTGCTTAATCAAACGAACTGCATCCTAATCCATTCTTTCGTGATTGCCCGAGGCATCAAAATCTGGTGTTGACAATACTTTGCTTCTATTTTTAAAAGTTTATACTTTCAAAAAAGTATTTTTGAAGTCTAGTTTTAGCATCCCAAATCCGATTTTGAAAATAATTGATTATGATTTTTCTATTCAAGAAATTGTGCAAGGGAGCCATTGCAATCTTGACTTTCTCTAGTGTTGAGAGCTCTTGGAAACAAGCCTCAAATACATTAGATTGTGTAGAAAAGATCCCATCGGAAATTCATTTAAAAAAACAATTTAGAAGAGATTTTCACTACCTTGAAATTGATCTAGGTTAACACCTCAACGCCCAAGGGGCCCAAAAGTGGCCTCACATAGTCTAGCAGTCCACTTTGAAGCGCTCTAACTTTTGCTTCCATTGTTTGATTTCAATAAAAACTTGTTGGAAAAGTTGCGCATACTAGTCTAGTTTCTATGGTAAAAATTTTAGATCAATCCAAGACGTATTGAGTTTGTGAAAGTCATTCGAAGTTATCAGGTTCAATTTAGGTTCAGCACATTGCATTGTGAAGGCTTCAACTTCGTGGGATTGTATCTTTTTCATCAAATGTTTGTTTTCAATAAAATTTGTTGGGTTTTGTTCCCATAAAGGTCTAGTTATTGTGATAAAAGTTTCATGCCAATCCAAGTTCTTTTGAATGCTTGGGAGCAATTCAAAGTTCAAAATCCAAAAATTTTGGCATTTCAGTGAACTTCGGCAGCTCATAACTTCTTTGTATGTGATTCTTTTTCAATATTTTTTTGTTGGAAAAGTTGCGCTTACTAATCTAGTTTGTGTGGTTAAAATTTCAGATCCATCCAAGACAATATGAGTGAGTGAGAGGCATTTTTGTAGAAGGAGGTTCAACCACAAATGTGATTTTTTGCTACTTTTTTCATTGTTTTTTGACATTTCAAATCCATTTTGCAGACACAATGAGTCATTTATATGATATTTTTTTCCACCAAAGTGTTTATATTCTTGTTTTGAATCACTTTGTAGTCTAAAGTTTTTTCATTTGAGTCGGTTTAGAAATCAAATCTCACCTCCAAATGTGTTTTTGAGAAGATTTCAGCACATTTTTTCAACACCAGAATATTATAATTTTTCAATCTATATGGTCAAATGACCCCAACTTTTTTCTACAACATCTACAACATGCACACTTACTACAATATTGTACGGTTGAGATCTTCATAACTCAGTGAAAATGAGACTTTTAGCACTTGCAAAGGGAGGATGCTTTCAAGCATGGTTTGACCTTGGGCGTTGAGGGGTTAAGCATGTTATGTCCTTTAACATCATATTGTTTTGGTGATAGACTTTTTAGATTTGACATGTAAAAAGAGGATTGAAAGACTTCAAGTCTCTTTTGCAATGTTAACACCCTCATGATCAAACATTATAATCTTTCAATCCATATGTGATACTGTTGTGTTTTCTTTTCCTATGTCATCTCTAACATGTCTAGTTTGAATTTGTATGGTTATAAATTTTTTTTAAACTAATACAATTTATAAAAATCTTGGCTTTTTGTTCAATTTAGAGCAAATTTCTAGAAGCTCAGAAAAGACCTTGGACATTTAAGGATTAAGATAAGAGCACCTAAAATCACCTCTTTATGTTTGGTGCCACTTACTCCAATGGTTGGAAGGATCAAAAAAAGATTCTCAAAGTGCCACTATCTCCCCCAAACCACCACAATCTGAAGTTAGGAGCACCTAATGATACTTGCCCAATTCCTCTTAAGTTTGCTCCGTTATGTACCTCATTAAGGAAAAAAAGGAAGTGGAATTTGATCCTAGGAGATTGAAGAACAAGAAAAGGTGATACTTTTGAGTGCTAACTTTTCACCGTCCGAAGTCCAAAGTAAGGTGGACTCTCGCTCCTCCCCAAAGTGGCCAGGGCTAATTGACCCCCTTATTGCCCCCTATTTTGTGGGGCGTCAATTCTGTATTTTTCCACCTCCTGTACTGAATTTGGGGGCTTTGATTGCAAGTATGAATTCAATATTGGCAAATTTTATTATGGTAGAGGGACCCATTACTAACCGGCGCCCCATACCGGCGTCCCATTACTAATCAATCAGGGTGTTGTATTTCCGATCAATGTTTGGACAGATTTCCATTTTCTCCTTGGAATGCAGTTTTTTTATTTTTTCAAGGTTTGGACCAATAAGTGCATGACACATAAGTGAGCAAGAAAGTAAGAAGCAATGAGCGGGAAAGTAGTTCTTGAATGATCGGAATTGGATGACTCTAGATGTTGATCATGGGTCAAGCCCAACTTTGGCCTTTCAAAATTCATAGTAATTTCATTGTAAGAGATAAAATTACCAAAGTTTTTGCATATTTCATCATTTCAGTCAATGCACCTCTGAAAATATTTGCTTTGCCTACCACTACCCTAGATCATGTCCATAATTGCTTATTTGATCGGCTACGGGTCCCTCTACCATATATGTGGCAAATAATAAAATTCACTGTTTTCTCCAGGGGTAAAAAACGGGGCAATAAGCGGGTAACTGATTCGCCCTGGCTTCCCAGAGAACCGGGGCTCCCCAATTTCACATTCAATTATTCTAATGCAAAATTATTGCAGCACAATTACTGGTTACTGCAGCATCAGATCCAAGCCAAGTAGCCAGATTCCCAGCTAAAMCCCCCAAATAATAATGCAAGCCAGGCTTCCCAAATGGTGAACTTTCTACCGCCAGGTGACTGGAGTCAGTGAGGAATTTGACTCTTCCTGTACTGTACTGCACAAGCACCGTGTTCAAAGTTCAAACCGCAATGACGGAGACTGGCTCACTGGCTGGCCTCGTTTAATTTGAAGCTCCCCGCCGGACCCCACATCGCCGCTACAGTGCTACACGCACCAAAACTCCAGAATTCTCGGACCCTGAAGATTCAAACTGCAAATCTGAAGTGCTCGCAGTGATTTGATGAACTGGGGTCACCGATCCTCCAGAGCGCTGGCCTTCTTCCGATTCATGCTTGAATTCGATTGGAGATGCAGTGATCGAAGGTACATTTTGGCTCTGGATTCGGAAACWCCGGAGATTTTGATGGTAGAGAGGTAGTTCAGTGAGGATTTGGCTGGGGRAGTGCAAAATGAAGATGAAGACGAAGATGGGCGAGGGCTATGCTGGAATAGGTTTACTTGTGTTGTTGTGAATGTATCCAGCAGGTTTGTTTTGTGACTCTTTCTGTTGATTGACTTTATTCTGCACATTCTGATCTATATATCTCATATGTAAACTTCAGAATTTTCAACTGTGGCATGACTGAACATTTCCAGAAATTCAGTAGATGCGGCATTGACGAAGAAGGACGTCGTCTTATGGTTATGGAGGAGCCACAACAAGGTGCGCTTCTCTGCTCGTCAAATGCAACGTGCTTCTCTTACGAAGATAACGTCAATTTCGTTAGATTTCAGTATCTCAATACTTTGTCAGTGCCTTCAGAACATCCATCCTGAAATTTAAATCCATACCTGTTCTGGATGTTAGATCTTTATGTGCATATATGTCACAATTTTTGGCGCCGGAATCGTACCACTTTAACGAAGTTGACGTTAGATGCTCAAACTTATTAGTCCAATTAAAAAGAGTACAATCTCCTATTGCAGTGAAGCTGTTCCAATAATTTTCTTTCCTCGAGAAGGGGCATTATCTTTTGAATGCAAGGAAGTTGGGAATACAAGTGCACCGTACCCAGTAAATGATATGGGAATTTGAATATGGGATGTTTTTTTAATACCGCATTTCAGGTCACAGAAGTTGTTGCTCGAGAGGAGTACAAAGTGACAGGGAACTCAACAAGGAAGTTGTGGCCACTGGAAAAGGAATGCCCTGCATGCCGGGACAGCTCCGATGATGTCCTTGGCTGGGACGAGGAGGCAGTGTACTATTACTTAATTGATTTCTACAGAGCTTTCGTTCACGATGGCGAACCGGTAAGGGAGGATCGACTCTCTGAAGAAATGGAAGCTGTTGAAAAGTCAGTAGGTATGCCATATTGGGCCGCTGGGAGCATCGCCATTGCTTGCTGTGGATTCGGGTTTGCCAAATTCTACCTGCGTGCGCTCACACAGAAATACAAGTACGTATAATTTCACCTTGAACTCACCTTTCTGTTGCCGATCTTCGTCTTCACATGTTCCTCAAGATTTTTACAACTTATTAGAGATTCTAAGACGAACCTGATTGATGTCTTTAATCGACCTTTAGTTGATGAAACTAGAAGTTCCATGCTCAGTTTCAGACTATCACCATGTTTTGACCATGCTACGCTCCTTTTCTTGACTGAATTTGAACTTTGCTTTTGTGGATTCAGGCCTTTACCACAACGCCCTTGAGAGGACAATTTTTATCTATGAATCATGTAGGTAGCTCCAAGCAGCCAGAGCAGATTTTTGGGTGTGGGGATTGCCATCGTTCGAAAATGTGATGTCATACAGATTTAACTGAGATTCCACCGCTGGCATCATGTTGTGAATTCATACCTTAGCAGGGTTGGCATGTTTGCCAGCTTGATGGTAAATTATTGATTATTTCGAGGCTCCATGTTGTGCACGCTGTTGCCGCTCATGAGAGCTTCCCTTGGTGACTGAGAGAGTTTAGACGAAATTAATTTTGGGTTAGTAGCATTCAGCAAATGAATGTGTTTCAGTGTGTAAATCGATTTTTTTTGCGCTTAATTGTGTTGCGAAATTCTTCTCTCGTAACCGAATTTGATAACAATATGCAAGCGGGTCCCTGCTCAATCTCTTTCCGCAATTGATAAATGCGGCTTTTCATGTGGCTGCCTCCAATCCATACCTTAACCCCTAAACGCCCCAGGGTACCAAAAGTGTCCTCACGTCCAATCCGAACTGCTGTAACTTTTGCATTCAATGTACAAAGTCAATAAAATGTGTTGTCAAATGTGTGCTCTCTCTTCTAGTTTGTATGGTAAAATTTTAAGATCAATCCAAGATGCACTGATTTTTTGAAGCCATTTGAAGTTCCCAAGTTCAATTTGAGTTCACCAAACTGCATTTTGATGGCTGCAACTTTGGGGGTTTGTATCTTCTTCATCCAAAATTTATTATCAATAAACTTTATTGGGTTATGTTCCCCTTGAAGTTTAGTTATTGTGGTAAAATTTTCATGTCAATCCAAGTTGTTTTGAATGTTTGGGAGCAATTTAGAGTTTGAAAATCCAGACACTCTCAGATTACAATGAACTTCAGTGGTTTGTATCTTCTTCATACAGTGTCTGTTTACAATAAATTATTTTGATGAAGTTATGCATACTAGTCTAGTTTGTGTGCTTAAAATACTAAATCAATTCAAGAAGTTATGAGTGATTGAGAAGCATTTTAATAGATGGGGTTTTAGCCCTATGTGTTTTTTTCAACTATTTTTTGACATTTCAAATCCATTTTGCAAGATATACTGAGTGGCTTGAATGATATTTTCTTTCACTGATGTGTTTATATGCTAGTTTTGAATCACTTTATAGTTTGAAGTTTTTTCATTTGAGTAGGTTTAGGGTTAACTTTGACCTCCAAATGCATTTCTCGGAAAATTTCAGCATCCTTTTTCAACATTAAAACATCATAATCTTGCAATCTATGTGGCCAAATGACTCCAAATTTGATCCACGTCATCTTTAGCACATACACTACAGGATTGTACGATTGAAGTTTCCACAGCTTAGTGATATTTAGATGTATAACACTTCAAAAACAATGATGTTCTTTACCCTAAAAAGGCCTGGGCCTTTAGGGATTAAGTCAGGTTGTTTGTGTTTTGGTTTCGTTTGTTTGTTACGTTGAGATCTCCTTGATTGTGTGTTCCCCGGTGGCATTATTGGTACTGTCGGAAAGCCCTCAATGAGGAGGGATGCATGGGCTTGGTTTCATGGCATTTGGACCTACAGTGTGAAAGTTATTGAATTCCAAAGTTTATAAGGATTCAAAAATTAGAAAAGTACTTTTACTTTTATTTTGACTGTGGCAATGGCATAGGGCGTGCTAGTCTTTATGAAATTATCAGCATGACAGCTTATAACCCTAGAAGGACCTTTGCGGCCAAATAGTATATTACAAATACAGTATTTTGATACAAGATCCTAGTCATCCTACGGTTACATTTGTCCAAAAATGTTTTTTTTGTAAAATTTGGTACTTGCACTAGAAATGGCAGTTTTTGAGCGTTTTTGGTGAAAGCATAGTCAAAGACCTTTAGGGGTTAAATGCAAAATTTTGCAATCTACATGGAAATTTTTTTCTTGAATACCTTCCATGCATTCTTTTAATAGTCAATTGCAAGATCTCTTGACTTTGTTTTTATTCTTTTGACTAAAAATGGAAATTTTGAGCAATTATTGACAAAAAAAATGATTTTCAAACTTTAAGTTGAAAAGAGCAACAACAAATTTCTAGAAGGCAAAATTGTAAAAAAATTAATGAATTTTGTACAATACAGGTGTTTGTGTGCTACAAAAATGTATAAAAAAACAAATTTCTTGAAAATTTTAGATCAAGATATGATAATTTATAGTACTTTCTACTTCAATGTATAATTGTAACAATCATAATAGTGTTGGGTTAGTGAAGATGATAGATGTAAAATCTATACGAATAGTTCACTAGTTATAGGTCATGGAGTATAGTAAATGATTACATTGCTTTTCTCTATTAGAATGGACAAACAACTAGTATCACTTGCAAATTAGTCTTTCTACCAATTTTGGAGGTAGAAATTAGAAGAATAAAATACTTTCACATTGTACACTAGTTTAAAAATAGTGTGACTAGTTTACTAGTATTACAYGCATGATATATCAATGTACAATTATTTTTCCTTTTTAAGACAGACAATATCTTTATAAAATGACATTTGTCTAATCAACTCTTAGAATTAGTTTGGACRCTCAATAACTTTGTATTAGAGCTTTAACCACTAAATGTCCAAATTAGAGTATATTACTAAACTCACATGTGCTATGAATTATGGCTCTTGTAACCTTTTTGATATTCTTTTAAAAATAGAATGAATTAATATCAAGATACAAAAATCAATATTATAGTCAAATTTGATAAGTCTATTTCAAATCTATCAATTCAAATCTATTTGAAGTATTATCTCTTGAAATATTTTCTTAAATAAAATTTCAATATTTTTACTATTGGATATTTTTGGATTGCTTAGAACTATAGTGTTACAAACCTCCCAACAGCTTATAACTTCAAATCACAATAAACTCTAAATACAATTACAAAATACAATTACAAAATAAACTTATTAACAAAAATATTTTCACTAAGAGCTCAACCATCCAAACATAGAAAGACCAATCTATCTCCAAAATGAGTATGTTCACCTCCAAGCTCCATCTTATATAATGGAGAATATCAATAAGGCTATTAGTCCCTTAGACAAACTAGGATTTCTTTTCTACCTTCAGTCTCTACCTTGGTTCTATCTTAAACCATCCGCTAAAGGGAAAGCTCTAGTTAGATTTCTCCAAATGATATTTTATCTTAATCATCTCTTATTCAAAATTTGACCTTCTATTTGAGGTTATCTAACTCAAAGTTCAAACTTATTTGTCTTTATCTAGAAGTTGTCTAATTCTAGTGTACTAATCATCCAAGTGGAGTTGTTCRATTGCACCGCATAAATCCATTGTTTGAAGTTATCTATCTCCAATCATTCTATTGTACTTGTCATCCAACTAGAGCTGTCATTCCAATGCACAAATTCACCATCTCCAGATATCTATCTCCAAGCAATCTCTCCTTATTGACTAGTGCACATTTCATCATGAATTAGCTTGTGATCATCCATCATTGCATTCATCTACAAACAATCATGACACAATTATCATAAATTCTTTCATCTTTTAGTACATCCATCCATCAAAGATTGTGACAAGGGTCATGACATATAGCTTTGATATAATTATTTAAAAGGCAAGAAATTTAAGCCAATATGTAATCATTAGTACACTATCATAATTAGAAATTTTGCAACACTTGAAAATATTGAAAACTTGAAGACAATTATTCAATGATTGTAAAAATCTTATAACTTCCATTCAATATCCAAAAATATTGATTTCTTTCCTTCATTTTTTAAATTTTTTTCAAAATGAATATGAGTATGGTTCATCCTATAGTTCTGGATTATTTATTCAAATTTAATATCTTGAAATTAAACAATAGAAACTTGATTGACATAACACTCAAAAAAGCATATATATGAGGGATTTATTACAATGTTTGTAATTGCCATCATTAAAATAATGAAGTTCCTTCTTTTTTCCTTGAAAAATGTAATTAAAGAATATTCATTTGATTTAGGAAATTAAATTTGAAGTCTTTATGAAGTAACTAGAAGTCATGTACTTGAATTAAAAAAAATCTACATATAGAAGTGTCATTAGCAACCTTCTTCATTCTTTTGTTCATTTTATATTAAACTTGAAATTGAAGACCAAACTAAAAAATTGAAATAAAGAAACAA
>VACF01001332.1:0-228433 GCA_006891605.1 Pleurozium schreberi | reverse complement strand
ATTACTAACAAAAATTGAACAACAGAAATCCTACTACATAAACAGAGTTCAGTGTTGCACTTACGTCGCTCGCCATCTCTGCAAACTAGCTCCAAGTAGCTACCGTCTCAACACCGAGAGCACAAGCACCTGCAAGTCGCAACCACAAAACAGGAGACTCAGTAAGCATAACCTCATCAGAAACCAGAAGTGACATCCGCTAACCACTCCCACAACCATTTCTTCACAAAGAACTCTCAATAACCTCCAAATTCTCTAACCCATCAAATAACTTCCAAAAACTATCCACATCTTCCGAATTCCGTCAACAAAAACGCCCAAGAAAAGAAGAAATCCTAAGCATTCCACCAACTTGATGCTAATCACGAACCATCACCGAGAACTATTCGCTATTTACTACTACGCAGCCAGCAAACAACCAGATACACACAAAAAACGAGATCCACAACGAAATTACGGGCAAAGTAGACCATGGTTTGCTTACCGAAATATAAGCTTCTAAACTTCTAAACTTGACAAGGAAAGCTTGCTGAGCAGCTAACACGGATCAAGAGAATCTGCGACAACAGCCAAGAGTGGGATCAAGCAGCAAGCAGCGAAACAATTGCAAAGAATAATGAGGGCGGGGAACCAGAGGCACAAGAGAAATATGAGAGGCGAGGAGAGAGGAAGTATCCAACAAGGGCTAAGGAACACTAATAGAGTTACACTATTTACCGTATCGGCGTGGCAGTGTCAGAATAAGATCGGGGGGTACGTGGCGACAGCAGAGCGCTCCCATTAATTACGTGTGGGACCGGAGTAGGCGCCATCGACGTCGCCGACTGGCACCTCACCCCCCACTTCGTATGCGGTGAGATATTAAGCAAATAGTCATTACTGTATTAAAATACAAGACCCATGTTAAGTATTTTAATTGGACCATTTGAATATTTTATTGGACCGTGGAAGGTTTTCTATTTTATTTTTGGGTGGCCAGGATGTGTGTCCTTTGGTTGATGGTTTGGCATTTGGGGCTAAGTACACATGCCCTTGGCMTGRATGGTGAATTTTTTATGGTCCCCACACRTTTGGGAAAATGTCAAAATATCCAATTTTTTAACCCTCAGTTTGGGGTTTGTGTACGAGTGGCAAGTACCTTCGCAGATGGATCCTGTAACATTCTTCCATGAGGGGGGTGTTGGTGGTTTTGTGGTGATAGCCATTTGAATTCRGACAYATGRTGGWGAAGAAGGAATATGYGTACAACRCAATAGTGCATGTGTTGCTTTRAAKTGCATGAACTTTGTGATTGGTGAGAGGAAGGGAGACCACAATTTTTTTTGTGGTGGAAGGACAACTTGACAATTTTCACAAAGTTTGTGGTCGATAGAGTGATGGTGCAATTGATATATAGTTTTCAGAGTCAATGGAAGGTCTATCTTGTTTTTTCTCTAGGTCGGCAACTTGTCGGTTGAACTTATATGAAATATCTAAGTGGCTTTACTTAGAACTAGTCAAATGGTTGATGGTTGAAGTGGGAATGCGATAAATGTTCT
Source organism: Pleurozium schreberi (assembly GCA_006891605.1). Taxonomy (NCBI): domain Eukaryota; kingdom Viridiplantae; phylum Streptophyta; class Bryopsida; order Hypnales; family Hylocomiaceae; genus Pleurozium; species Pleurozium schreberi. The sequence continues at coordinate 226,895 of VACF01001332.1, read as the reverse complement.
AAGGTAGATTTCTTTTTATATTTCATGGCATCTTGGGTGTCCCTCTTATTAATGTGGTGTCAAAGTAAGCTTCTATTTTTATTTCGAGATGAACTTTCATGTATGGACTTATATCAAATACTCAGTAGTTGGTAGGTCTTGACAATTTTTGAACATTATAACATTTTACAACAGTAATCAGGTCTTGACTTGGAATATGTGTGGCGAATTTGATACCCTTATACTTTATCAAATTTTCAAAAAGAGTAGTATGATACCGTGAGTGTCTTTGAATTGAATGAAATTTGGAAAGGCCTTTATTATAGTATGTAATTCACAAAAAAAAATAGGATGTTTTTAGTGGCTTGTCAATTAATGCTTAAGAAACGAAAAAAGATCCCACAATTCTTTTCTAATATAAATTCTAAGATTATAAATGTATTTGCATGAATTTCACTATAAATATTCTAGAATTTTTGCCAAGTGTCCCTACAATATTCATGTTTAGTAGACAAAATGTGATAGATTCAAAAATTAATATATGAAAACAATTTTAGTCAAAAGGTTGCGATATCTAGGTTTGGAGAAATTCAACATCATCTGTGAAAGCATTGATTGTTAGATGTAGGAAAAAAAATTCCAATTCACACACTAAATTTTTGTCGTACAAGTGTAATGAACCATTCAACTCGTATGTAGCTTTATCATTCTCCACACATAACATTTGTCACCACGAGTAGGGACGAGGCTCCATGGTAAATTGAAGAAAAYTCAAGAGTCTTTAGAAAAATATGTCCTTCCAAAGGTGAAGTAGCAAACTTCTTTGAGTCACACAAAGGAATAACTTCTTCTGTTTTTGAATCTTCAACAATATTTTTTAGGCTACTCCAACGTGGTAAACAATTTCATACGCCAAATAGGAAGGAAATTTTGGTCAACTAACTAAATCTCAAGATTATTTCATCCCAATGTTGATACAAAGGATGTAAACTTTAACTCCTAAAGGACAAAGCACATTTTGGGCAGAAATTGTCAAAAACTGCCACTTTTTAGGGCAACAAGAAAAAATGATAAAAAAAAGTTTTTTTCAAGATTTAACCATACAAATTTGTACTAGAATTCTATGGGAATATGTGGAAAAAATTTTAGAAACTTTGACCACGTGGATTGAAAGATTATAGTGTTTGAAGTTAGGTGAAAAATATTTTTTCCAACCTTACTTGACAAGGCTTGGAAACGTTTACACCTTCTAGAATGAGATTTTTACACTACGCATGGTTATTCTCTTGACATTTGCATCTTGTACCATGTAAACTATATACCCACCAAATTTCACAATCATAGGAAGAATTTTGCACATGCTGCCCAGAGCTGCTCGAGTTGCCCACAAAGTTCAAGGCAACATAACTTTTGATCCGGGCAACTGATAAAAAAAAAATAGATTTTTGGAGAAGAAGGTACATAGCTATACTCTACATCCAAATTTCATGAACATCCGACCAAAAATGACTTCGTAGGAACCTACTTGAGATTTCTTGTGTACGTTGAATGGACACTTGGCCCTTTAGGGGTTAAGCACGCGTTCAATAAAAATTAAAATGTTTTAGAAAAGCTCTTTAAAAGGATGTACAATCTTAAATTGTTGATTTAGAATCCCAATTACACATATTCAAATTTGTTCAATTAGGATAAAAATTGTGCTAAATTCTCCAAAATGGTTGATTTGACATACAATTGGGGACATTTATTATTAATATTTCATTTTTTTTAAATGATAAGATTATTGAAGGTTACTCACAATAATGCATGTATTTTGATTTCAAGTTTTGGATTTCCTAGAGATATACTTGAATAAACATTGTGGCAAAAAATTGCAATTGGAGGCTTATAATGGAGGATAGGTTACATTTTTCTTGCAGTCACCAAATGGGATGTAAGTATTTTACTTTGTGTCTCATGCTTTTTCAAAATTGGATGAGTTTACTATGAAGTTCCAACTACATATATCTTATCCTATACTTGTAATTTTTGAAGTTATTAGAAAATTGAGATCATGTGGTTCAATTAGTCTAAAGGAGTAGGATGCACTTATTTCAATGGCTATTACATGAATTTACTTGTACGTGGTCAAGGAAAAAACTCAATAACAAATTTAGCTAAAGATGGATTGAATCCCTTAATAAAATCAAAGTAAAAATTTGGTCTCACAAAGTAGTAGTTTGGACATGCTTGTGCATTGCATTGGGCTTGAGTGTTACGTACAAAACTATACGCATTAGAAGTGTTTGAATTCTAGAAAATTTTGAACTTCTTTTATGGATTGATATGCAACTTTTTGTAAATTTGTGAAGGGCCATATTCAAGTTTTTAGAAGAATACAATGTCTTGCTCTATGATCCTATTTTCTAAGTCCTACTTGCATTCTTCACTAGATATGATGTTGCATGCTTGCATGCAATCTTTCATATTAAAACCAAGCTATGTAAGACCAAACTTAGAATAAAGATGTACAACCAATAAGATGCTAGATTAGGTCATTATTGTCTTTGAAAAAGCCATGTGACAACACTTGCATCATTTTGTTTATTCTACACCAAAGAATCAAAGGCTTTTATTGAACAATATTGTTCCATATTCAATAGTCTTTATGGCATATACAATAGTGTATTCTATGGTAATTTTCTAATGTTCTTCCAATATGCTTGTCAAAACACATTGGTAGGATAAGCTACATTAGATATTTTGGAGGGCATTTAGAAGACTGGGAGTTCCCGGGATGTGGGAATGCATTGGGAACTCTGGGAACTCTGCCACATAGATAGTCTAATGTGGTTGAGAGACTGCCACGTCAAAGAATATTAATTGATTATTTTTTTAATTAAATATTAAATATTGAATTTTTTTGAAAAAAAATCAAATTAAGTTAGTTTTCAGTTTATTTATACATTCTAAGATTTTTGAATTTTTTTTTTAAATTCAAAATTTCAAACTAGTAGTTGTTGGTTCCCAGAATTGACAAGGGCAGTTATACCAAAATAAAGTGCAGCTCAGCAATGTTCTTCAGTCCTTGCAGATAGTCTGCATAATTGACAAAAAAAAATGCGCACTCTTTAGATGGTCATTGCTGACTAACTTACTGGTAACTTACATTATACTGGCACAATTTTCATGGAAACCATTGCAATGCCTAGGTGTCATTCCACCTTGATATTATTCTTGTATATTGATTTGTGTGGCATAATGTAACGTTGGATGTGTTACCAATGAGGGAAGAGTCCCTTTTGCATTCTTGAAAAGTGGCCCTGCCATGAACAAAATTGTCTTATTGATGGCTCCTCATCCAACCCCAATTTTTGAATTAATAGACAACGAGTCCCTTCCATGTATCTAGCAAAGTATATGGTAGAACCACCCATGGCCAATCACTTAAGTGATACCCCTATGCTTTAATTAAAGTAGTATAAAGTAATTTAAGTTTTTTGCAATGTAGAAAGATGGAAATCACAAGGATTGCAAATTTTTTTTGGTAATTTTATGCCTTGAATTGAAATCACTATGAATTTGGAAGCTAAAAGTTGGTTTGAACCCATACATAATGTATAGAATCTTTCAATTCTGATCAATCAAGAACTACTTTCTTGTTCACTACTTGTGAAGCAACCCAAAAGCACCACTTATCTAAAATTGCCATCTTCACACTCTGTACATCTCCAAAATCAATTATGTACGTAATCTACGTGGAAGAAACACTTTTAGAATCAAATTTTGACCCTTCATAACTTTTGCATATTGTATCCAAATGTTGCATTCTTTGGTGCATCGAAACCTCCTTTCACTTACCAACAAGATAATATGAAAATCTGACCAACCTAATAATAGTAACTAGGCACAATACCAATTTGTGGCGCTTTTGGGTTGCCTACCTTAATTTACTTTAACGGGAAGCAACAGGAGCCACTCTAATCCAGAAGCTTGTGACTAACAAGCGAGCTAACGAGCACTTCATCACATTGTCTTCACTATTTTGTGAGTAATTATTTTGAGAGTAATTCATTCAAATTTTGCATAGTCTATCTCAATTTTGTCATGAGACAGCAGTCTGTAGCATAATAGTGGTGATAAGGTTCATCAAAGTGGGCCATATTTTTTTAAACCAAAAATTTAAAGCACTTGATATACTAAAGAAAAAAATATCTACAAATATGGGCAACCATTCCCATAGATTTTTAAAAGCTCTTGCTTGGTAAGTGTGGAAGCTCCTCCTTACTTTCAAGTAAGTTACACTCCGTTCAATGTTGAAGAAGTATCCACTTGAGGAGGTAGAGTAAGTGAGTGGCATAAGGTAACTCAACCTATGACATGCACAACTTTGGACATGCCTATTGCAATCCCAAAAATTTAGCTTGCAGTACATTTTACAAGACACATGTTTTGTACACCTTTAGTTAGGTGTCCGATGTTGAAGCTCTCATATCATTTGCCTCTCAATTGATTTCATTTCCAATCCGAGACCTCCATACATGTACAACATGCATCATTGTTAGAATACAAAAAATTCAACATGCCTCAACGTACAAATTATACGGAACCCCAAACTAAACTTCCAACGCATTGTCATTGTGATGTCAAAAATTAAAAGTCTGTCTATGTCAACTAGTAATAGCTGTAATATCGTGAAGGTCGAAACTCATTGTCATACGACCGGCCATTGTAAGGCTCATACAATACATCGCCATAGCCGGTGGTGTAGCTTGGGTACGCATACATGTCATCGTACGACGAAGACGAGAGTCTCGTGCCACCCTGATCAATTAGAGCCGGCACAAGTATGTCAGAAGGCTCCACAACGTTGATCAGAGTTGCCTGGCCAACAGCTTGACTCACGAGGTCCATGATTGAATGGGGGCTCAATCTCGTGGAGACGACCACTGTGGTGTCGGGAATGTCGCAAATGACATCGTACACCCCTGCAAAAAGCCATCAATGGCAGAGTTTAGCAAACCCTAAAATTTCAAATCAATTTGAGATTGTTGCAATACAATCGGTGGCATCATTTCATATGAGGTAGGAGGTCCTAAAATGGAACACGTTCTAAAACCAATCACACTCTGGAGGTACATTTTGCACTCTCTAATGTACAAACAGTCTTCCTTTTGAGGAGGTGGTCACTTTTAGAGCCCATTGAAATGCATTTTTCTGCAACTTCAAAAATTCATAACTAATTCCACAAACTAAGCTTCAAAAAATATGAAACGACTTGAATTAGATGCCATTTCCACTTGTCTTTCAAGGAAAATTTACTGAAAACTATTTCAATCAGTTTTACCTTGCCGAAATTGAGCTTCAACCCTTAGATGGGCGCTTTATGGACCTCCTACCTTAGGGCAATTCCTGACGATGAGCAGCGTATACCATTTGAGGAAAATGAGCAAAACCACGTAGGCAAAATCGCCTAATTGAGCAAGATACCATAATCACGGTGTAGATTCCACCCGGAAAATGAATGGGACATTTCCCACTGGTGATTTCGAATTATGAACACACGTGTATGTTAAGAGAAGAGGAAATTCATTCTTTCTTGATGGAAATTTTTATTCCCTCTGTCTCAAATAAGACCGATGTTTCCTTTGTAATGAACACCAATCTTATTTTGACACAAAGGGAGTATGAGTCTAGAGTCCTTCCAAAAATGGGCCCCTGTGGTTGTTATCCACCAAGAGTATGAATTGTTTCCTGACCTCCTCTTTACTTGGCAATAACCATTCCATTACGATTTATTGATACACATACAGCAACACATTTCCATGCAAAGGATTGAGGATGACAATAATCCTAAAGAATGTATTCAAAATCTTTATATTGTGAAGATATCTTCAATCATAGAGGATAGTTAAACTCAAAATATAAATAGGCAATTTAATAAACCCACACAATAATTGCATGGAAAAGTGCAGTTGTCCTATAAGGTAGGAGGTCTATGAAGTGTATGGGCTCTAACAACATCCTTTAATGCATAGGTATATTTTACTTTCTCATTGCACCAACAATGTGCAAGTTGTGTATATTTTAGGAGGTGGACACTTTTAGTGACTAGTGTGTTTAAACTTCAAAAACTCATAATTAATTCTACAAAACTCGAAAAATTGAAACAACTTGGGTTAGGTGCCAATTTCATTTTGTCTTTCAAGAATATTTTTCAAGAAATCTAATCTACCCAAAGTAGTTTTCAGCTCTTAACCCCTAAATGCCCAAGGCATCCAAATGTGGTGTCGACAAAACTTTGAAGTTGAAGAAAACCTAACTAAGTTTTTATTTTTAGTAGTTTTTATTTTTGATAGATGCCTATTAAAGTCTATCTCTAGCATCAAAAATCCAATCTGAAAAATAAATAAATGTAATTTTTCTACTCAAGATTTTGTGTAAGGGTACCCCGTGTAATCTTGACTTTTTCTAGTGTTCAAGGCTCTTGGAAATGAGCCTCAAATACACTAGATCTTGGAGACAAAATCGCATATGAAATTCATTTAAGAAAAATATAGAGTAGATTTCTAGAAGCTATAAATTGATTGGAGTTGTACATACTGGGCCCTATAACCTCATATATTTTTATTGACAAACTTTTTAGATTCACCTTTTTTTTGTAGTTTTGACACCCTCTCGTTTAACATTATAATCTTTCAACTCATAAGTGATATTGTTATGTTTTCTTTTCCAGTGTAATCTCTAACATGGCTAGTTTAAATTTGTACAATTACAATTCAAAAAAAATTGATACAATTTATCAAAATGTTATTTTTTTTGTTCAACTCAGAGCAAATTTCTAGAAGCTGAAAATAGGCCTTGGGCATTTAGGGGTTAAATGGGTGCCTTATGAACCTCCTACCTTATTGATTCATCCTAGTAATAATTCTTCCACTAATGGACATATATTCATTTAAAGACACTTTCAATAATCAAATATTATGTTTTTTTCAGTGAAAAATGAAAGTTTTCAATAGCTAACCTTCAAAATTGTTTGAATGTTTTTTTAAATAGTCAAAGGAATATAATTGCCTGGACATAAATGAGCGTGACATTTCAAATCAACTATATATGGTCGATTACACAGTTAGGGTCAAGAGCCAAGGTGGGTCCATTTCTAACTAAAAGTATACGCATTTGCAAATCGTTGATTTTTAAAATATAGATAATTTTTGGATTAACCCCTAAAGTCCCAAAACCATTTTTTTGTCAAAAAACACTCAAAATTGGCATTTCTATAAATTCATCCAAGAAAGATAAAAATCATTTTTTTAGAATCAAACCATAATATCTTGTACTTCACTAGTCTGAGATCATGTGGAATATTTTTATGAAATTTAACTATATAGATTGAGAGATATTGGCATTCAAAGTTGGAAAAAAATAAATTTTAGAATGTTGATTTGCACTTTCAGATGACTTTAACCACCATTTGTGGAATTATTTTGTAGTACAAAATTTGAATTTAAATTTTTTGTATCTTGAAGAACTGAATTGAAAGTCTAGAAAAAGAAATTAAAAAAACACACACTTGATTTTTGTTCTTAAAAATATTGATAAGTAGAAGTAGGTCCAAATTTGAATAGAAAACTGAATTGTCAATAGCTCTAAGATGGGATCAAAACACAATAATCCAAACGGTGAGCTTGTTCTAGTAAGCATAGTTAACCACACAATTTTTTTAAATTTTTGTCAAAGTTGCATTCAGAAATGAATCCTATAAGTTATTTCTTGAAGAAGATGCTTAGATTGCCCAAAAAACAAGATTCATTAGGAAAAATTTGAGGTGTCCGGAAGGCCGTGAGTTCTAAAAGGACGCAGTGCTAATATGGAAAAAAAAAAAAAAAATTGAAATACTGCGTGGCACTACTAGTGCCACGTCGGATTCTCAATAAATAAATAAATAATTTTTTTTTTTAATTTTTAATTTTTTTTTATGAATTTAAAAAATTTAATTTAATTTAATTTAATTTAATTTAAAAAAAAATTATGTAATGTCACAGGGCCTTGCGGTTGATTCATTCTAACAGCCTTTTGGAGACCTCATATTTTTCCTAATGGTCCATAACTTTCTCATCACTAGTCCAAATAGAATGAATCAAAGCTTCTCATGTAGACAAAAATATAATACTCTAGAGAAAAAATCAACAAAAACATATTTTCAGTATTTGTGATTTTTTTTGTGTTGCTTGCCGACCTCCATTTTTGGCTTATTGTGCCAGAAATTTTGCTTACATGCACCGATTGAAATTAAAATATATAATTTAAAAAAGCTTATGTGTTTTTCTAGCTTCACAAAAAGTTTCAAAATATTATGATGAATATTGAGAYCGAATGATCTTACCCGCTATCACATTTTGGCTCATGTAGGGCCAATGAAATTTTAAGGATTAAACACGTAATCTATACATTAAATTAGGTTGTTTGATTGTTTGTTTTGTTTTGTTATAGTAAAATCTCCCTAACTGTGCGTCCCTCAATCACATTCATGGTACAATTAAAAAACCCTTTTAGAGGGGAGGTGTGTATGGACTTTGTCTTGTGGCATTCTGACTCATTGCAAAACAGAGAATGAATTTCAAAGCTTTTAAAATTTTATTTTTTCATTTAATTTTATTATACTATGAAAATGGCACTATGCATACTAGTTATTACAAAATTTCAAAATAGAAGTTCCCTAGGCCACCAAAATCTAGAGAATCAACAATTAACCAATTGCAATAACGTATGAGAACTATTTAATTGAAGTTTACATGACAATGTCAATAAAAATCTACTTATTAGGAATAAGTACATGGATGGTGTTGGGTGTTTTCACTTTACTATGCTATGCATTAAAGTTGTATAGGCATGCCAATGTTCATGGCCAATCACAAATCCTTGAAGCACAAGCACACATTTGCAAAGTGCACTTGCAAAAAATAAGCTCTCTTAGCCAAGCTAGGACCATTTCTAAATTCTTGGTCAATAAAGATATTAAAAGAATTTATTGACTTTGTGTTGAAGGCACGGTTGAAGGGGAATAAGCCCTTTTAAAACRCTCCTTTCATCCCACATGATACTAATATTTTTTTATAGTAATGAAAGGATTAAGGCTTAAGCAATGATTTTTTTAATGCATGTCACAATCAAATGATTTTAAAAGTGAATTTGCAATGTATGCTTTCAAGTGCAAAACAAGTGGACATAGTTATTAATTGCAATAAAAAAAGAAGTTGCAATAGGTACAAAGTGCCACACTTGAATAATAATAATAAGCTTCATGGAGAAAGAAGACTTCATATGCACCTACCTTGACCTTTGTGTGTGTTTAGATTTGCACAAGAATGGCTTGGATTCAATAGATCCAATAAAATGTTCCATGTGTTTTTGGTCTTTGATCCAATCAACTTCAAATTGCTATAAAAAAATTCAATTTTTAGAGAGAGGAGGTGGTGCGTTAATTGTAATTTGGAGGGGGGGTTGCATCTTTTCAAGAGATAGTAAGGCTAAAAATTTTCCATATTTTTTCATTTTTTTATGTATTCAATTTAAAAAACTTGTAGTTAACATGTTCAAGTACCAAAAATGAAGTCTTAACAATCCTTTGCAGGGTTGAAATTTTCCTAATGAATTATACCCACGCTTTCAACAATGATGATTTCTACATGGCTCCCTGCATCCTTCCAGGATTAAATGTTCATTTGATAATGCAGATTTTTCAAAAGTTTACTTAACCCCTAAAGGTCCAACTACCCTTTTTTGGCAACATAGCAATTTTGGAGAGCTCATTATGGATGGAATTTTTATTTTTTTTCTTTGAAAATTTCACAAAACACGTGCCTCAAGAATAGCTTTAGGGCACAACAACTTTCATTACTTTTGACTCCATAGTTAAAAAGTTATTGCATGATACGTAACTTTCAACATTTGGCATGCAACTTGGGTAATTGAAAAAACTTCTTGAAAAAACATTTTTTTGATAGATAAAAATTTAAAATTGGTTCTTTAGATTTAAATATACTTGGAAAGCTTTTAATCATTCCATTTTGATCAATGAGATGAAAGTTGTGAGGGTTTTAGTTCGTGGGTAGGTATGGGGTGGCAAAAAAAAGTTTCAAAAATTTGAATTTTTCTATATTGAATTTTTTTTTCTCATAGTTTATATTTTTGTGTACATGGAAAGCATTGATTCATTCCATTTGGATTTGTGATGAGGAAGTTATGGACAATCTTGTTTTTCAGGCAATTGGAGCATCTTCTTGAAAAAATAACTTATAGGATTCAATCTTGAATGCAATTTTTACAATTTTTAGAAAAAAAATGTTCCACATGGTTTAGTTTGCTTGCTTGAACAATCTCGCCATCGGGATTAGTGCATTTTAATTCCACCTTAGAAATATTAATAATTCAGATTTTCCTTCAATCTTGTACCTATTCTTATTTAACATTTTTTTAAAGAATAAAAATTAAGTTTTTTTTTCCCTCATATTATTAACTCAATTCTCCACTAGAAAGATTTAAAGCTCAAAATTCTATAGTGCAAAAAATTAAAGTTATGAAGTTTCCAAGTCAAAATAATCTAGTCTTGCAATATGCTGCAAAACCTGATTTTTTTCGCTTTAACCGCCAATATCTTGCAATGTGTGTGGTCAAACATTCTGAATTTTTTTTCACACATCCTCATATTAGTTAGGTGTAAGATCCTTCGATTAGATTTTCAAAAAAAACAATTTCCGATTTTTTTAATTCTTTGCTAAAGAAATGGCAGTTGCTAAAGAAATGCTACTCTTTGAGTGTCTTTTCACAAAAAAAGGCCTTGGTCCTCTAGGGATTAAACATGTGGCTTTGTCCAGATTATAGTGCCAGGCACCGTAATGTCCCTATTATAGTGCTGCGCATTGCAACAAGGACATTATGCCCTATAATGGCAACTCGTTTGTAAAGAGCTCAAGCTCAATAGTGCTTAACGAGAATGATAAAGATATGGGGGTGATTGCAAGAAACACTTGTACTATTTGTTGCGTTTTGGAATAGTACTTATAAATTTTTCTAGAGTACTTTAAAAATAGAAAACCAACTTTTAAAATTTCTTAAAAATATAGTCAATGTATATGCCTGTAAGATGAAGATAACCATCGAAGGAAATTTGTAGAAAAATTCTCTAGCTATGGGTACCAAAAAAGTGCCAAATCTCAAGAAAATAGGTGTTTTGATTTGAAAATTACTTATAAATAGTAAAAATATGTAAATTCAAAAAATAAAAAATGGCCATTTGTAACAACTTTATGGAGATGGTTATCCACCAAAAAATCCACCAAAATAACTATTTATGTGTTTCAAAATGCAACATATATACAACACTCTTTAGACCAATATAAAACACACTTGGAACATGGTCTTGGAAATCCCTTGCAATCACCCTGGGACAATACAGAGGGAACTGAAAGTGGAAAAAAACAATTGACTTCCTCCTTACAATGAAATCCCTTTCATTTGCTTCAAAATAGATTAATAAATAAATAAATTAATATAATTAAATTAACCCCTAAAGTCCCAAGGCCTTTTTTCAATCAAAAACCACTCAAAACTGCCATTTCTAAAGCACAGAGCCAAAAAAGTTTTAAAATGTTTTTTTGGCATATTTGATCGTAGGATCTTGTACTAGAATTGCATAAGAATGTGAGGAAGAAATTTCACAAACTCACGCCGTGTAGATTGCTAGATATTTGCATTTAAAGTGAAGGAAACAAGTTTGTTTTGCAGCTTGCTCAAGTACATTTTTTGGCTTTGAACCTTCATAACTTATGATTTTTTCTCTATTGATTTTTAATTTTTTCTTTAATATGATAAAAAGTTGAATTGAGAATCTAAGAAAAAAATTCAACAAAATACACTTAATTTTCACCCATTAAAAAATTGTTAAGTAGAAGTAGGTTCAAGATTGAAGGAAAATCTAAATTGTTAATAGCTCTAAGATGGAATTGAAATACACTAATCTTAATAGTGAGATAGTTCTAGCAAGAGATTTTAACCTTGTGGAGCTTTTTTTTTGAAAAATTGTGAAAATTGAGGTAAAAAATAAATCCTATAAGTTATTTTTTCAATTATTTACCCAAAATCTAAGACTGTATAACTTTTGCATAACACAAGTCCAAATGGAATGAATCAAAGCTTCCCATTTAGGAGAAAATAGAAATTATTTTTAAAAAAATTAAGAAACAAATTATTTGAAGTTTTCTTAGTAGTTAATTTTTGCCCGCCGAACTAAGAAGAGACTTTTTGTTTCATAACTTTTGCTCCCGTACTCGAATTGAAATAAAAATTATATATTCAGAAAGCTAATGTGTTTTCCTATCTTCTCTCAAAATTTCAGAAAGTTTGGACATATATTGAGACCATAGGAACCTGCCCGAATTTCATTTCGTCTTCCAAGGGGACAATGGGACTGTTTAGGGGTTAAAATTGACCTTGGAAACTCTAAACTCTGAAAATTCAACCCTTAATCCCTAATTGTTTTGATTCATCTCCAAAATTATTGATTTGAGAAAAATCACTATAAAATGCTATTTGAAAGTATATTTTGGAGTTGATACACAAATAAAACTTGTAGACTAAGAGTTGTAGATTCCATCCATATGGATAAGTTCACCAATACTGTCACCAGTATTTTTTTATTTTTTATTTTGAAAGGAAAATTTCAAAATTCCTTCAAAATTTGATAATAAAAAAAAAATTACCATTTGGGGAGTAGAATTTATTGGAATTGATTTGGAATGAGGTTCTCTTGACATGGTGATTTTCTTAAATTTTTGAGTTTTTAAATCTATGACCTCATTTAGTCAAATCTAGTTTTCAATGACAGTCAATGCAATTTTGGCTTGGTCAACCACTTGACATATTTGCACATTGGTAATTATAGAAAAATATGTACTCTAGAAACACCAAATATCCAACCCTTCAATAGGACAACTTGATATAGTATCTTCACAATTTAGAAAAACTTTAATCCAAGCAATTAGGAAGATGAAACTTTAGTTTCAATCTCTTCATCGTTCAAAAAATGGACGTTGGAGCGATCTAGGATTAACCTTTAAAAAAAAGATTCATGTACGGACTTGGTCAAACTTCATTAGATTTGTGCCTTAGAATGTACGTTTTAATACTTAATGATATACGGTCTACAATTTAATTCCATTTTTTTATAATTAAAAACATCAAATAGAATTTGACATGATTTTAAGAAGAAGTTTTAGTACAAAAATCATTAAAATTACAAAAATGTTCAAAATAACTGTATGAAATCTTTAAGAAAAATATAGATAATAGTGAAAAAAATATCATGGTGTAATTGGTGTATTATTTGAGCTCACACCAAAGAAATTTGATAGAAAAACTTCAAAAGTGGTGTGTTTTGATGCTATCTTCAATGTGTCACAAAAATTATGATTTCAACAATTTTGAAAAAAAATTAAAATGGAATAAAAAGGATATTATTAGAGCTACATTTTCTTAGTTAACCCCTAATTGCCTAATTGACCATATGTAGTCAATTTGAAATGTCAAGCTCATTTTTGTCCGGGCAGTTGAATTTCTTTGACCGTTTTGAAAAAAATTCAGGCAGTTTTGAAGATTAGCTATTGAAACTGACTTTCATTTTTCACTGAAAAAGAACATATTTGAGTATTGAGAGGTCTTTAAAGGAGTATATGCCCATCAATGGAAGAATAAAGCTTGCCAATTTTACTTCATTTTTTTGGCTTGTAGCAAAGTTTGCCAATTTCATTTAATTTGAGATCCAAGAAATTGTACTTATCCATTTGCTTTGAAAATGGTCCCAATGGAAAGAATGACATGTTTTCATGATTTTCACCATTGAAAATTTAATTATGCAAGTGTTAATTTGGAGGTAAGGTAGAACCGCCCATTACCAACCAATACCCCATAGCCAACCATAGATTGACTTATTTCCAACCAAGGCTAGAATGTTTTTTTTTTTGGAAAGCATCAATTGGATTCTTTCACTTATTGAGCGTGATGTACAGTAAGTTTTCCCCTGCCAAGCAAGTTTGAGCAAGAATGAAAAAGTATAATTTCCTATTCCAGCTACCAAATCTTTCATGATCGAAAAGTCTAATTAACTCCAAACAATTCTGATTGTACATATTCTGCACTGATGATATCCTAAAAAACTCAAGTAGTAAACTTTTCAGACGGAAGAAATTGTTTGAGATCGAACACGATTGAGAAATGCAGCAAGTGCAGTACGAGCACGTTGCAAGAAATATTGGAATACGAAAGGCGGAAGATTCCATATTCCTGTAACCTTGGCCCCCCTTTGACTAGTTCGACCACAACTTTCCGTGATCACACTATACTCGCTCAGCAACAACTGAAATTAAAGTTGAGATCGAGTGCAATAACTTACACAGTTGCAATTGGTATGATCGATCAATGACAGATATGTGGACACAATTCACGGACAGACCCACGGCAGGCAGGCAGGCAGGTTCACATGCGGAACAGTTTGATATAGCTTGATTTAATTTACTCCAATGAAAGTTCCTCAGGACTTGAATTTGCGAAAGTAAAAGTCCTGCACGATGATCAAACCTCAAGAATGGCACCCCTTGTGACGTTTGTGCAGCTGCGTGTCCGCTAACTCACAGTTTGCACTCATCAGACAAGACTTTGACAAACGTAAACTCAAATCGATGGCTGGCTTTCACAAACTTAAGCTACAGTAGATTAGATTTCGCTGCAAAGTTCCCACCCAATTTCCGTTCCTTTGGTACGTTACTGTAGGGTACCTACTGTAGAATCAAGCACTTGAATCACGGAAGGGTTCGCCTGTTCTTTCTCAAAATATCAAGGTGGGCAACAGGGCATAAGTTTAAGTTTAATCCCAAGATTCTAAGAGGGGCGGCACAAACTTTTCGAAAAAGCGCGTGACGTCCTTCATTGTGACCCAAGCAGGGTGAGCACTGTACAGTACGATCGATGAGAACTGCATTCGATCATGCAGCTACTGTACACTGAATAGTGAAATTAGGTTGCCCTCACTAATTTCTCGACATTCCACATTATATAAATAATTACTGTACATGTACAAGAATGCCCTATTTTTGAATTAGTTATTGGCGTAGTTGGAACCCATGAACCTCCATGTGTAGAATTGGAAGTATTTGTAGAATTATTTGTTGATTTTGATGACTTGTAGAGTAACTTTCTTGGGGTAAGGCAACCTAATTGGAAAGGCAACCTAATTTCACTATTCAGTGTACATGGCAGTTGTAGATTATAATAGAAATTCAGAGATTTAAGGTCTCCAAATGTCTCTCCAATTGCAATAAACAATCAAGACATTCGTTGCCAGTTGAGTGCCAGCACCTTACTGTGCGAGGAGGGGGCGATATTCGCCGAAACTCTGCACTGCTCTAGGTGAGTGTACCCCGTTATGGATATAGCGTCCCTTTCTCTACACCTGTGGAAGATTTTGGGGTTGAAATGTTAATGGGGTGTAGATAAGGGGATGCACTTATGAGAAATAATAATGGATATGCGTACCGTAAACTTAGTTTGCAACAAACTCTGCACGGAACTTGCAATTGGTGGAGTGAATTGTGATCGCCCTCGTTGTACGTGACTTATCCTCCATATTTGGRCCAACCCTTTTGGCCAACCCTTTTAGACCTTGCGTCATCTTACAATGTACTAGACAATTTTGCATGACACTTATTGAATATCTCTAACGATTAAAACGGCTGCAACTAGATAGGACGAAGTACCTAATTGTACTTGATGAACAAATTATTTTCAACACCAAATTACGATGTTACCTAAATTTTAGAATCTAAATGAATAGGAATCTCAAATGTGTCACAACTAGGTTGGTAAGTCTGAAAGTGTCCATGATAGGTGTAATTAACTTGTGAAGGGCCATTGTTTCTCAAGTGTCAAAATGGATTTTGGCAAGACCTTATGACCTCAATTTTTGGTGAAACTATTTGAAATATTTCCATTCTAATTAAGATAGAAAAATTGATTAGCTTTGTGGGAATATAATTTTTATTTCAATTGGTGCCTGGGAAAAAAGTTATACCATAAAAAGGCTAGAATTGAACTCAACAAGCAACACAAAAAAACTTCACAGAAAGTCAAAAAAAAGTTGGATTTCTTTTTCCTAAAAGTATTATTTATTTGTCTATTCGTGAAGCTTTGATTCATTCTATTTGGACTAGTAATCAAAAAATTAAGGACAATCTTGTTTTTTGGGCAATCTGAACATCTTCTTAAAAAAACCACTTAAGGTAGGATTCTTTTTTTAATGCAATTTCAACAATACTTAGAAAATATATTGTTGGAAGAGGTTAATTTTGATTGCTAGAACAATCTCACCATTGGAATTAGCACATTTCAATCCCATCTCAGATTTATTAATGATTTAGTTCTTCTTTCAATCTTGGACCTACTTTCACACGACAATTTTTTAAAGAAAGTAGAATTCAAGTATGTTTTGGGTGAAATTTTTATCCTAGACTCTCAACTCAACTCTTCAAGACAATTTTTTAAAAATTGAAGTCTGTCGTGCAAATTTTTTCACAAATGGCAGACAAAGTCACTTGAAATTGCATATCCAATTCAAAAAATCTATTTTTTTTCAACTTTCAATGCTCATAGAGAAGAACCTCTCTAAAGTAATAAAATTGGGACTAGTCTAATACATCACATAAGAGAGGTGGTTGCATTAGGGTGGAGCATGATCTTCGTATGTGGTTCATATTGTTAAGCTAGGACTAGCAATCAATGTTCTCTGATAGCACTTTATTGAATTCAAGAAGATTGAATTAGGGAGGTTCTACTCTATGTTCCAATTTATATAGTCAAACTTCATGAAATTTTTACCACATGG
Organism: Pleurozium schreberi; assembly: GCA_006891605.1. Taxonomy (NCBI): domain Eukaryota; kingdom Viridiplantae; phylum Streptophyta; class Bryopsida; order Hypnales; family Hylocomiaceae; genus Pleurozium; species Pleurozium schreberi. Next base: position 210,004 of record VACF01001332.1, on the reverse strand, counting down.
TCTCAAACAAGTCAAGTACAAGATCTGACAGTTAAATTCTTCAAAAAATGTTTTTTTTCAATGTTTTTTCAATTGAATACAACAAAAATGGCAGTTTTGAGTGGTTTTTGACATAAAAATGACCTTGGTCCTTCATGAGTTAAATCTTATATTGTACAGGTATGAAATATTCCTAGAGAAAGATCACAGGACACTGTAAGGTAGACTGCTCTTAAAGAGCCCATGCTCTAAAAGTGATCATGATGCAGAGGTACATTATGCTTTCTTCAATGTACCAGCAGTGTACGTTTCAAGAAGGTGGTCGCTTTTAGTGACCAATGCATTACAACTTCAAAAACCTGTAACTAATTCTTGGATGGTCCGAAAAATATGAAACAACTTAGGTTAGATGCCAATTCCTTTTTCCTTCCTGTGAAAATTTACTCAAAATTGTTTCAAGCAGTTTCAGCTTCCCTGAAAATGCAATCAGCTCTTAAATGGTCACTTTAAGAGCAGTCTACCTTAAGTGCATTTAAGATACCCGATTGATGTCCACCACCTCTCATTATGTCTGTAAACAATGTGTATGTTACACTAATGATGATAAATAGTGTTACCTACACTAATTGATTTAAAACAACCATAAGTTTTTACTCTTAATGAATATTTTTACCAACTATAGGTACAAAGTTTTTCCAACTATAGTACTATTAGGATCGACATAATATTCTTAACCTTCATTTGGGGGGTCCCTTTTGCTCCTCAAAATCTGCCCCGCCCCAGCAACCAATCAATATCTCCAAGTTTGACAGCCCATTCTCTCCCAACCAGACTTGCCAATCCACTGGAAGAGATTATAATCTTGTTTCCCCCCAAGGTATCTAGGAGGGCATTATACCTCCAGCTGGAGGAGGACGTAGAGCCAGTCAAGAATGTTATGCATGCACTTTGTAAAAATATTCATGAAGAGTAAAAACTTATAGCATTTCTAAAATAGTTAGTATGGGTAACACTATTTACCATCATTAGTGTAGTGAGAACCTCCACAACTCCTCCTAAAATCCTCCAGAAGAAAGATTATCCTCCAGAACTTCGACGATGCCGGCAATCCTCTCCATTTGCAAAAAGCTGCTTCCAGAAGCCAAACTCTTTTCACTCTCAGCAGATTCATTATAAGTGAAGTTTATAACATGAAAGAACATGAAAAAGAAGATTTTTCAAGTGCAACGTGGCAAGCACCCAACCCGAAGGGKAAGTACAGTACCCATGGAAGCAGGCCGTTACCACGTCGCATCCCTGTCATWGGGGGCGGCTCTCTCTGTCCTTACGGACACTATATTAAGGACTCTATCTTTACCCCCTCTGCAGATATTGTTTGTAAGTTTAGTAGTGGCCTTGTCCTGCTCGCTTCCAGTCTTCCGATTCATCGTTATCAGGGTCCATACATCTGGGGAAAGCCAGGGACTGAAGTTGTATGCATTTTGTAGTTTGAAAGTTTGTACTTCAATTCCGGTGGCTATTAGGGTAAAGAAATTTAGAGAATTCGAGCCTTGATTACGAGTTGGAATACCATTTCACATTACATTTCAAGCTGCTGATTAATCGAGTTGGAGGAGTTGAGCTTGGGAAATTTTTTATTCCGCGGCGGATTGATCGAGGTACATGCCAGACTTTTGAGTACAAATTCTTTTGCTTCTTTTGCGTGTTCTTTGTTGAACATGKGGTTTCAATTTGGTATCGGTGCGCGCGAAGTCTTGTACAGTTTGGTAACTTGTATCGTGGACCATGACTGCAGTTCAACTGCGGAGTAGCAGTTTTCAGACTAGAGATTTCTTTTTTTGAAAAGTATTCCTTTGGTTTTTTCCGTCTTGTGGAACTTCATTTTATTAAATCGGCACTCAGATTGGCTTCCAAGGTTTATGTTAGGTTGCAGCTTTTTCAAGACCTTCTCTTCATTTAGCATAGCGGTACGTTATTCTTTAGAAATCCTTTGAGGAGTCTGTTCAAACTCCTGTGTCGTGAACAACCTCCTGGTGCAAGGTTGGGCAGAGCTTTAAAAGGCCGGGCATTAGAATAGATCTGCAGGAATAGCCTTTTCAATTGTCTAAATCTAAAGTTTGCTCGTTGAAYGTGAAAAAATTCTTTTCCAGATATGGTCGATACTTTTATGTTTTGGTGAAGTTGCAATGGCTTGTTCAGATACGCTGTCAAGATCATTCTATAATCAACCATTTGAAAACCGTACACGAGGCTTCAACTTGAACTGAAATTGACGCACTCATGTACAYATTCAAATGATGTATGCGTGTCTGTTTTGATTACCAATTGATCTTCACTATCACTAGAACACGTCGGTTTACGACGGCACCTAACTTACTCGTTGTTTGGTCTTTGGAACCCTCTAAATTGGCACAAAATCCGTCCCCAGTGGTTATCAAAAYATTTCAGTGCTACTTCAATTAAATGATGTATGATTGATACTGCAAATACTGTCATACCCGTGAATCAATCGAAACCCCACGAAAGCAATTGACAAYCAGCGAGGAGTGCAAGACTTTTGTGACGGTTACTTTGTGAATCATTTAACAGCAAGATAATTGAAAATTTGTATGTAAACGAGACCTGATCAGCGAGCTGGTGTTGTGCGATGCAGGTGAATTTTAAACTGATGGCGGCAACGCACTCAAGTCGATCGTCTGCGGATGAAACAGAGTACGACCCCAAAATAGAATTGGTAGAGAACTCAACAGCATCTGATCAAAACACAAGTACYGATAKTCCTGCCWATGGMGAAAGTTCTGCGCATCAAGCAAACGCAGCTGCAAAAGCTGAAGTTGCCAAGTATGATGGTGACGACGATGTGGCCCTTGTGATGAAGAGGAAAATCAATGTTGGGGACATGAGGCGGGTGCCTGAATTGCAAATTTCGGGATGCCGCGATGGCCTGGACGAAACTGAGAGTGATGACGATCTTTGCAGCTCTTCAGATGATGACGATGGGGAGACTTATGATCCTTTTGCATCAGGCGTTGTGCCTCCTGTTCTGCCGGTACGTTATGTTCTTAAAAATTTAAGGCTGGAGTTTCTTCAAGTTTAAGAAATGGACAGATGTGTCTGTGGTCATTGTCCCAGGGCGTAAATGCATCTGCTCTGTAATGTAGAGGAACCTTTAATCGTCGAAATAAGCCTTTCAGTGTCTTCCGTGTGGTAAATTTCCTTTCAACCAGACCACCAAATTGTAGTGAAAGATGTTGCAYATARAAATYTCTGCTCCTTGACAAAWATGTTTWRAATTTTTAAAAGCAACMCATTGTGGGCTCCTACAATGGGTCCTACATGCAATGGATCRCAGACTCASTASGAAACAACAAGRTTTGGAACTTTGATGTAACCTGAGAGTGATGCATGAATGGTGGCACTTATTTACATAGCGGCAGTACTTCTCAATGACTTGGCTAGATTCATGTGACTGGGATTTATTATCATTTTCATAGTAACTGTCAAAGTAATCTAAACATTTCGTCTTCAAATGATTGCAGGATATACAGCTCGGAGTGCCCATGGAGGATGCGAATGACGTTCAGAGAGTGAAAAATGCTCTTTTGATAAAAGGTATGAACTTGCCCGTCTGCGTCGCTCATTGTCTGATCATTTCTCGTCTTTTTATGTAAAAGCCCTAATTTATTCACAATTACTYCGTTCAAGCAACAGATATTATGTTAAGATTATGGTGTTGGCACGGCGGCGGCTGTTAAAAAAGTGGGTTTTTTTGGCGTTAGAGCCCCAGTCATTAAGGCTTCTGTGCCGCTCAAATGTGAAGATTGAATTTACAAAATGTGGAACAGATGCTGATTAGACCTACGATTGGTTTCAGAGAATATACCCGGGGAAATTCCTTCAGAGGATTTTGTACAGTGAACATACCCATGCGCACTAGAAATTCACTTTGATGTGCTGACATGTTGCGAAGAAATCTGAAGTGAATGAATGAATCATCGTAACTAGAAGCATCCCTTCTTGTGTTGGTCTGTGAATCCTGCCATTGGTATCAAATTAAACTGTGCAGCAGATAGAGTTCTTCTGACTGCAAATCACACGATCGTGATAACCGAAATAAGTGCAACAATGGAAATCATGTCTTGTTCCAATCAAAATAATTGCATTAGTTGAAATGAGTTCTTGTTTCAGTCAGGGAGTGCACCCAATCTGACTGGAATTCGTCGCAAGTGATGAGCTCCAGCTAGAGAGACGACCACCCAACTTGGTTGAAAATCTGGAGCTTCTCACAATTGACCAATTCCAGTCAAATTGGAAATGGAAATACTCCTTACCTACAACAGGACTTGATTCTCTTTACTGTTGTGTTACAATTTAGACGCAACTGTTTTCCTTTCATGAWGATTGTGTTGTAAAATGCAAATCCTCATGGCAGAGAATTTCGCAGCCCAAAAYAAKKAAACATTTTTTTAATTTGTTSTGATGCTAACATTCAGAATCTCTCATGCACCCTAAACTAACAAAAAAAAAGCATGGTGTCTTGTTTTTTAATTTGCAGGAGTATTGGACGTTGTATGCGACGAAGAAAGGCAAATTGTGACCGTGACTGGAATAGTCCCGCCGCTTCGCCTCCTGAAGAAAGTGCGCAAAGTGAAGAGCCAGGCTCGACTAATCTCCACTTCCAGTCCCTTCGCATGCTTCGTCAATCCCAACCCTCAACCGTCGTCGACCTACTTCGCAGTCCATGAAGAGCTCAGAGACGACGACGACGACTCCGCCGCCGCACCAATTGACATTCCATCCTCTCGCTCTGGCGTCCCGAACTTCGTGATTGTCCAACAACGTCCCCGGCCGACGTTCCAGAGATTCAACTTCCACAATGACCCGCACAGTCCTTACTTGCGAACATTCAGTCCCTCCGATCTCAGTCCTGTTACTAGTCCTGCTGTTCCGCACTGTTCTGGAGACCGCCGTAGCTGCTATGATCCAGCTTTCTTCGATGACGATTTGTCGCAAGGGAGTGGGTTCATCTTCACGTAAGTTCAAACGATTCTTGCCGGACAGAGATGGACAGTAATTTACTCATGGAATTCTCATATGAAAAACACTCTAGTTGTAGACTTCTATTATTATATATGATCCCAAATTTTTATAATATATTTGACGAGAACAGTGAACTGGGTTGTGTGCAATTCCAAGCTTCAATTCGAAATTGACAACGAAAACAAAACAGGATTGTGGATCTTATTAGTATTGGAGTGGTTTCAATTCGAACAAGTGTGTGATATTATATGGGATCAGACAAACTTCGCAATGTTGTCGRTCACGAACTTAACTTAATTTAGTTCCTCCGTATTCCAGTATTTGTGAAATTGGAGAATGATTTCATGGAGTTTCATGGCGGGTATGGTGAAGGACTGAAGGTAGGAGATTTGAGAAACTGTAAGTTAGCAGACGGCAGTTGAACACTTGAAAACCCTAATTTGCACAGTTGATTGGACACTGCAAGGGCACAATTTTTATGCTCTGAAATTCGCTATTTTTGAGATTGTTGCAGAGCGGATGAACTCCTAAATTGCCCATGGCCGTTTTTGAGCTTCTAGGAATGTGCACTAAATTGAACAAAAACCCTACATTTTGATAAGTTGTATCAATTTTTTTTAAATTTTTACCGTATGATTCAACTGGACGATGAACAGATTGAAACAATAGTTTCATCCTCCTAACTGCTTGGATGAAAGTTCTTCTAATTTGTAGAGATACTAGATCAAGTTGTTGTTCTATCTAAGGGTTAGATTTGGTGTTACTAGAGTACATGTTTTTCTAAAATTACCAATGTGTAAGTATGTCAAGTGGTTGACCAAGCCAAAATTGCATTGACTTTAGTTCAAAATTGGATTTGCCAAAATGAGGTCAACATAGATTGTAAGAACTCACAAATTTCAAAAAATCACCATGTCAAAAAAAACTCATTTCAAATCCATTCCAAAACGTTTACTCAAAAAAATGCTTATATTTTGCTTGTTATTGAATTTTGAAGGAATTTTGAAATTTCCTTTTCAAAATTTATAAAAAAATATTGGTGATAACATTGGTGAATCTAACCACATGGATGGAATCTACAACTCCCAGTCTACAACTTTTATTTGTATATCAATTCCAAATTATGCTTCCAAATAGCACTTTATAATGATTTTTCTCAAGTCGTCAATTTTGGGGATGAATCAAGACGCTCTAGGGTTAAAGATCGTATAGGAAAAAAACATCAATATCACTTATGGATTAGAAAATTATAATGTTTGATCATGAGGGTGTTAAAACTATACAAGTGATTTGAAGTGATGAAATCTTTCAATCCTTTTTTTCAAATGCGAAATCTCAAAAGTTGGTCCCCATAAAATATGAGGTTGAAAGCCTTAACATGCATAATATGAGGTTGAAAGGCCATAACTACAATCAATTTATGGCTTCTCAAAATCTTCTCTACAAATTTTTCTTAAATGAATTTCTTATGTGCTTTTTTCTCCAAGATCTTCACTAAATAGTATGTATGTGGAGGTTCACAAGTTCCAACTATACCAATGACTAATTTAAAAGTAATGCATTCTTATACATGRCAGGTTCAATAAATAAATAAAAATTCATATTGTGTGGAATGTCAAGAAATTAGTGAGGGGCCACGTAATTTTACTATTTAATGTAGTATATTTGAGGCTCATTTCCAAGAGCCCTCAACACTTTTGAAAGTCAGGGTTGCAATGGACACCCTTGCATAAAATCTTAAATTGAAAAATCACAATCAATCATTTTGATGCTAAAACTAGAAATCAAAAAGAAATTTCTAAAATATAGACTTTTAAAAATAGAAATTTGCTTAAGTTTTATTTAACTTCAAAGTATTGTCAACACCAAAATTTGGTGCTTCGGACATTTAGAGGTTAAGACCGTGGACACTACTATAAATTTCCAATGGATGATGTTGAMTTCTTCTATATATTAGGACAAAAAGTGCAAATGTTTATCCTTGGAATTTTGTGTGAAAAGGGGAGATCTTGTACAATTAGTAGTTTGGCTTCCAATAAATGCTTTTGGATGTTTTTTGAGTGAATGTTTAACGAAGTATCAAAAGATTGATTTTCACACTGTCCATCAGGCCATCTTTCTTGGATTAGCCTTGGAAAGGATAGGGATCCCATGACCAAAGCATTCCAGGGAGTGCAATTTTTGCTTCCAATGTTAATAGTGAGATCATCCAATAGACCTTTAAGGTCTACTACATTCTTATAGGGTTAACCATTCTTATAAGGTTAATCCTAAAATGTTGCCCAAGACGCACAATGTCTTTTGGATGACTTCATTTAAGATTGTAGGATGGAAAATAAACATTATATTCAATTTTGCTTTTGAAAGTTGCTTGAGTACATTTGCAATGAGTAAAATTGTAAATTCTTTCTTTATAGTAACATAGATTTATTTAAAGAAGAAGATGTCTAATCACCTTTGATCACATTTGTAGTGTATGTTGTCCATTTCTTGCTATATACTCTTGATGTGAATTTTAGCCATGAAAATGACATTCTAATCTATTATTAGCACCATCGACTTATGGCGTCCCATGAACGACAAGGAATTCTCTTATGTAGGATAGAAGCAATGCAGCTATTCATCTTTGGAATTAGGGGTGGAAAAAAGAGATCTTCTATAGTAGTTTGACTCCCAATTAGTGTTTTGGGATTTTCTTAAAACAATGATTTCCATGGTATTAAAATGGATGATTTGCACGGTTACCAATCCGTCCTTCAAGGGTTAAGTATTTGAGTCCAACTAATGAAATGAAGCTTATCAAATATAGTTTCTACTCCAATTGGAAATTTGGAAAATTTCAAAATTTCGACATTTTATAGCAATATGAACTTTGGGCCTATAACCATGGTTTGTTGATTTTCTAATTTTTGAAAGACACAACTTGGATTACACCACAATCTAATTCACTATAATACATCTATGGTGAGAATTTTATGATTTCACCCCACCCCACMCCACCTCCGGATTTTTCAAGATTATTGTATTTTCCAAGCATATTTTGTATTTTATATAAATTTTTTTAGTTTTTCTCTTGAAAAACTCCCCCAAAAAAACTTCAATAGTTTCAAATAACCTTCCAAAAAAAGTATTGAAAATGTTATGACTTGCAATCAACATATGACTTCATCACTAAAAAAATAAATATAAAAATGTCTATTCATATTTAGTTGCAAAGTGGTAGTAAAGAAACAAAGTGACTGATGGAGAATGAGGCCTAAAATGAGTGGTCATGGGTTTATCCTTCTAGGATTTTAGGACTAGATGTTCATATTTGTGAAACACAAACACATTGCAAGCTCACTAAAATGCACTTTTTCATTCATCAATTTTTTCAGATTTTTGTATTAGTTCATTAAGACTTTATTTTGCAAACATTCTATAATCCAAAGGATACTAGTAGGTCTAGCCTTGAAATATATTCAATTTTGAGTTCCAAAAATGACCTATAAAAAATGACTATAGGAGGGTTGTTTCAAGGGAGGGCTATTTTAGGATTGTTCCCATTTTTGTGAACACCAAGTGTTAGAATATTTATATTTAAGATTTTTTTTTTTTAAATTTAAGAGAAATTGTTTTAGAATTTTAAAATTTTCAATACTTACAAACTATTTTCAATTGTTTAGGAATATTTTTCATAGTATGTTTTCTACTAGTGGGATCAATTTTTTTTTTCTGGCACCATGGAGCCACCATCAAGTGTAGTGGCACAGTCACACTGGTTTAAATTTGGAGGGACCATCCTCCATTCCATGCATGGTGTACTGCTACAGTGCAAAAAAACAACCCTGAGTGGGATATGATCTATAGATCATATTTTACAACTTGATTATTGTTTCAAAGCAATCATTAAATTGTTATTCTAAGTTTCAATTTATAATATATATGTTTGCAATTTTGGAAATTGGGAGTAACACTTGGTCTTTAAAGAATTAACATATGAAGTCACTAATAACCAAAAAATGGCCTATAGATTATGGCTATGGATGGCCGAATAATTTTATCTGCAGTGACAAATCGATCATTTTGATCCACATTTTTATGTACAACTTTGTAAAGATACATCTACAATAGAGTTAAGATTTAGTCATGTTGGAGGTTATTTCTAAGAGTGTACAATTAATTTTAGTTGAACTATTATATCTAATTGCTTTCTGAATTTCATTTTGGCATTCCAAATCATCATGTATGCATTTGAAAAAAACTAAAAAATTAATTCAAGTCTCAGTGATTTTAATAAGAATCACAATAATCTCAATTTTCAACACCATTTCTTAAAAAAAAATTCAAGATAGAAAAAAGAAGTATCTTTCTATTAATATTGGTTTTTATTTTAATTGGTGCTTGAAAGCAAAACTTATGCCACCCTTCAGTCATAAAAAAGCTAAACAAATAAATTGAAAAAATTGAAAATAACATTTTAATATTTTAATATTTTACAAAATACTACGTATATGTTTGCATTTACAAAAATCTTTGAATATTTCCATTTTATTTAGTGACGTGAAAATTATAGAGGGTCATGTTTTCTTGGAAATCAATGCATATTTTTTTAAGAGAATTATCAAATTCAATTTTTACAATTACATAAAATAGAGGTTTGTAGAATTTATCTTGTGAGGATAAGTGCTCTTGAATTCTACATTAGAAGTACGCAATGAATTCAAATATTTCAAATCACATGAATTATTTTATATTGCATTTTTCTATAAGAACTAAATTTATTTCCAAAAAATTTAAGGTTTTTTGAGAAAATGAAATGAACAATTTATAATTTTAAGATACAATCTAAAACAAATAGTTCATCTCATACTAGTTGAGCTGATTTAAGAAGCAATGGCTTTGTCTTTCATTCCATTGCATACTTACTTCTAGTATTTAGAATGAAATTGAATTTTTTTCAATTTTTTGAACTCTCCTATTTCTATTCTCAATTCAATTTCATCCCAAGTTTTATGCAAACCATAATGCAAATTTTCAATTCAAAATGATTCATAGTTATGACCTTGTGTAGGCAACATGCAATAAGTTATAAAATAAACTACACAATACATGATTTGCATAGGAAAAATAATTTTAAAAATATCATTTATATTCATAAGCAAAAAGGAGCATATAAAGTGAAGGTTACAAAGTTTTTCAACATTGTCCCATACTTCATCCTTTCATCGGGTTATTGACATGGATGCTATCAATTTTGGCATTATTGACACTAAAAGGAGTAAGTTATGTACATTCATAATCAAGATTATTTAAGATTATTTAAAACGTGACATCTATTTCATTTGTGTCAAAAAAGTGGTAATTAAATAATAAAATACCTACATTTGGACCCCAAAGAGTAATAAACTAGATATTGGTTGCACAAAATATTACACAATTGATCAAAAAATAAGATCCTATTGTTAGATCTTGGTACTCCCACAGACAATACTTTGAAAAATTCATATGTCCAAATAATGCATGCTAAAGTGTTTTGGAATTGTCTTTCAATGGTCAATAAGATTTTATACAAATGCTTTATGCTCTATTAAAGTAACTATTTTCATTTATAATTAGTGGCAATTATAGGTGTGCGTACCATACTTGAAGATCATTCTTTCTTTGCTAGCTAAACATGCTCAAGGGTGGTGCATTTGACGCTTTGTTGCAAAAAGGTGGTATATTTGACATCTTAGTGTTATTGTGATGTGTCAAGTTGGGTATGTGCATGCGGGAATTGTATCTCTAAGACACAAACATTGAATATCCATCAATCCTTCTACTCAATGTTGCTATCATTTTTTCTTCAACTCATGCCAACTTGAAATTGGATTATATATGGGACCTAAGATTAACAAAATCTTAATTTGATCAACCTTGAATGGTTGGAGTTACTTCTCTCTTGCTTGGACTCCAAACATCATATTATAAAGTAGGAGCATTGTAATATTTTAAGCTTTTGCAACCAATTACACAATGTATTAAACTAGTGGAAACAAGGTCTCTCTAGACCAAGGACACTACCTGTGAGAAGACTCACATGGCAACTTAGACCACTTGTAGGTCTTCTCATGGATTGTTTCCATGTTCTTCTAGAACTTGAGTTCTATTTGTATTATAATAATTTTAATCCCTAAAAGACCAAGTATCTGTTCAAAGTACGTAAGAAATCTTGGGTAGGTTTCTACAAAGTCAATTTTGGTCAGATGTTCATGAAATTTGGACTCAATGTGTAGCCGTGTATGTRAACCACCATACTTTTTCACTTTTGAGAAAATAGAAAATTTAAACAATCTGTGCAAATTTGTGAGTTCAGAAGTGTTAGTACTCCGGATTAAACTACAATTATCAATTAGGGAGTTTTCCATCACATAGGGATAGGAACTTGGGAAGAGTAATATGAAATTTAGAAAGTGCAATTAGGAGAAAATAGAGAGGAACTTCTAAGGAAAAAACCGGGAATTGAAACTAAAAAGACCTTAAGCAAAATTTGGAAAGTAACCCAATTAGGCAAACGATAAAATGATGGTAAAGTGAAAGACAAAATACTACTAAGTAGGAAATGAGATAAGAATTAAGTATGAAATCAAAAAGATAAAAAATAAATAAATAAATAAAAAACAAAAGACTACAAGTAGAAAATGAAACTTGAAGTAAATTGGAAACCAAAACAAACCAAAAAAATAACAAATACAAAAAAGCACAAAAATAATTAGAAAGTTAGACCAAATGTTGKGACTCAAAATGACATTARAAATCAATTAGAAACCAAAAAAATCACAAATACAAAAAACACACAACAAGTTAGTAGTGTTAAAAACAAGACTATGCAACTAATTTAGTGGTAGTCACTCTAAAATGGTGTAAAAACACTAAACTAGTGAAATTCAGAGTTGTAAGGGAGTTTACATTAATTTAGAGGGTTTTTGCACKAATTTAGTATTAGATGAATGTAGAAATGAAGATCAATCCGTTAGGGGAGTTGGATATGTGAATCTTAGGGTTTGGCTCTCTCAACTCTCTTCCACTTTTTGTGTGCATGTGTGTTTTGGAGAGCAACTTTTTGTGATTGTGGATTTCTTAAGCAAAAACTGTTGGAGATGAAAGAGGGGAACTATGTAGGACAATTTGTCGAGTAGGTCCACCTCTTTTGTGAGAAAATGGGTGAGAAAAATGAGGTCTTTTAGGTCAGATGGAAAACGTGCTTGAAAAGGAGAGGAGAATTTTGAGTGAGATTAGACTGCCAACTTCAACGGTCAATTACGGGAGCATGGAGGATTTGATGGAGCTGAGTTTTGGAGGGGTGGTGCACCTTGAAGTTAGCTTTCCGAGAAGCTATGGCTCGCCTAATTTGGAGCAATGACAAGGTCGGGGAAACCAATTTAGTGCGAGGTCGTCAGCTGCCGCCACCACCACGGAAGACTGACAACTTCGGCGAGCGATTGCGGAAGTTCGGCATGACAAAATGACTTGAATTTTTGGTAGAAGGAAGCTGAGGAAAGTATCTTTCCAAAAAAATAAAGCTCGCCCAATTTAGAGAAACGATGAAGAGATGGCAGCCATTCTTGTGGAGGAGGGTATGCTGCCCCAAGGAGGAAGACACAATTTTTGAGGGTTTATTGGTAGTTTCGCATTTTTTGGTTGTGTAATTGCAATTTTCATTGCATCTTATCATTAAGCATGTTGGATTGGATTGTGTGAACTTGTTTGTAAGTCACTCTATTGTATGAGCTTCATGTTTCAATGTAAGAGTGAAGTTGGATATTTTTGGTGATGGAAGTTCTACTGTAATTGTTTTCTAAGGCCCAAATTCTCCATTTTTGTGTCCTAGATTGCAAATTTCAATGAGATTTTTGACATAGAAGATAGATTGTAGGACAAGGGGTGAATTTGAGGGTGTATAAACCATGGWATAAAAAGAATGATAGGGTCAATGCATGTGAGAATTTTAAGGTTTTGAGTGTATGGGATGTGCTGAATTTGTATTTTTGGGTCCAATTTAGGTCATTTGGGGCCCCAATTTGCCAATTAGAGTTAGATTTTTGCATATAAGTTGCCTTAATCTTTTCTAGTCCGTGATTGGGGGATTTGGGGGATTAAGACATTTCATTGGATCATTTTAGGTGTGCTGCCCCCACTCCATTTAGGGCTTTTTAGGCCAATTTTGAGTATTGAGAGTGGGGTCCCATTGCTTGGAAGGCAATCTAGATTAGAGGTCCCATACACTCCCCGCCGGCCAACTCTAGGGGGGATTTTTGCCACCTGTGGTGAAAATCTCTCACAGTGTACCTCCTTCCTAGTAACCTAATTTTTTTTCAGATCGGGTGCTCGGATCAAAAGTTATATATGGTGTTCTAGACTTTGCGGTCAACTCGGGCCGCTGCGGGCAGCATGTGCTAAACTCTCCTATGATTTTGAAATTTGGTGGATATGTAACTTACATGATAAAGATGCAAATGTCAAAACTAATAACCATGTGCAGTGTAAAAATCTCATTCTAGAAGGAGTTGAATTTTCCAAGCCCTGTTGGGCAAGGTTGGAAAAAAAACTTTTTCACCTAACTTCAGACGTTATAATTTTTCAATCCATGCGGTCAAAGTTTCTGAATTTTTTTCTACACATTCCCAAAGAAGTCTAGTACAAAATTTATACGATTAAATTTTTTTCTTACACATTTTTTTTCATTTTTTTCTTGTTGCCTTAGAAACTGGCTATTTTTGACAAACTTTGCCCAAAATGTGCCTCGGTCCTTTAGGGGTTAAGAGGGGAAAGATTTATGATGTCAAAGAGAAAGGAGATAAATGTCATGGATTTTCTAGGACCTTATCCCAACGACATTACAAAGTTATGATGTCTGTCAGTTACTGACAGTTTTAGGTGTATAGTGACAAACTATGCACCATGACAAAAAATTTAATTTTAAAATTTTTAGTGTTTAATCCCCTCCCCTCCCAAAATTTTTTTAATTTTTTTGGGGATGGGGTGAATTAAAAATTAAAAATTTTAAAATTAATTATTTTTTTCAGCCCTCCCCCTCCCCTCTTGTAATTTTCAAGGGAGGTGGGGAGATGCAAACATTATGGGATAAATTTATATTTTGCCATATATGTATTCTGACGTGCGTATGTGTATATGTGTTTGTACATGTATTCGTCCGTATACATATCTAAATCTGTATTAAGATCCAATGGCTCCTGATTTTTTGTTGAGGAGGGGTGGAAATTTTTCTCCCTCCATCCAACGGCTCCTGATTTTTGCAGTGAGGGGAGAACCATGTATTTAAAACCTGGGGTGACAAGCAAGTCACCCTAGATAGTCACTGTCTACTACACTTTTAAAAGTCCTTGCTCCAAAGATTGGAAAATTCTTTGACAACATGTGTGAAAAAATAATTATTTCTAAATCTAAATTGTTTCAGGAAAAAAAATTGAAAAAATTAATATTGCATTTTAAAATGCCCAAAACATCTAGAAATCATTTTTTCTTCAACCCTAAAAGAAATCGATCCTATCACCTATGTAGTCAACCAGAAATCATCAAATTCTAAGATGAATAGCATAACATTGTATAACCAAACAATGTTCCTCTCCATGTTGAAAAGGTAGTATATTTTGTTAGATACCTCGAAGGGGCTTACTAGTTGATTCAAGGATTGGGGTTGGATGAGGATGTGAAAAGGACCATTCTACTCTGGCAATTCGTTCTGGGTTTTTTTTAAATAAATTTCGGTTGAAACAAAGAAAAGGAAAAATGATCATGCCATGAGATAAAATTCACAGTGTCTAAAAGGCTGCAAGTGCTCCCAAATTTTTGGACTGTGGGAACTTGACTTGAGCACTTGGCTGACGTGGCAAAGCGACTGCCATCTCAGATAATAATGAGATTATATATATATATATATATATATATATATATAATATATATATATATATATATATATATATATATATATATATATATGATCAAGGATACGTCATATCATTCACCAACCAGTGGGAGCTCCAGGACAAAGCCACAGACAGGAGTTTGAGACTGAATGCCTGCTACAGTATGGAGATGGGGATTCAGTGGGCACCGGGATGGAGGGGTCCCAGGGGGAATTGTTGCACCAAGTCATGACTAGAAAGCCATGCAGTAAGCCATACGTTATGGCAGAACTCATACGTCCCCATACTTCAGTTCTACAACTGAATAGGTGGGTACTCCCAAAAAAAGCCACAAATTGGTTGGCAAGTGAAAGGAGGTTCCAATGCAACAAAGAACAGGCCATTTGGATACACTATGCAAAAGTTATGGAGGGTCAAAGTTTGTTTCTAAAAGCGTTTCTTATACATAGGTACATAATCAATTTTAGAGATGTACACAGTCTGAAGATGGTGCTTTAAGGTCAGGTGCCATTTTGGTAAAGCTTACCAAACTGAGAGCATCCCCATGGAAGCTCTCCGAGCGGCACAAACATGGTGACTAGCTATGCAAGGCGAGCTTCAAATCATTGCCCCACTACAGGTTCGGCGAGGCCCAAAAAATGCATGTCCATGGTTGATTTGACAAGTACATGGCCAAATGAAGTGTCTTGCTTGTGGCTTGCTAAGGGATCTAACTATCTTTTCTATCCCAATTTCAAGACACTGTCTAGTGACCTTCAATTAACCCTCAAATTAGTAGGAAGTACTTTTTTTGTATTTTTACTTCAAAACAAATTAAATACTCAAAGGCATTTTCAACTACAATAAAGTCTCCTTTACTTGTGTCAAAAAAATAAAAAAAACGTATTTTTCTCCTTGGTTTTAGAATCCAAGTGAAGCTCACTACATCCACATGGAGTGGTTGCCGAGGTAATACAACCCATGTGGGATATATAAATTAGAATTAGTAGGAACTCCTACTAATTCTAATTTATATATCTCACATTGGTTGTTCTACCTCATAGCCCCCATGTGGATATAGTGAGACTTTTCCCCATCTAAAACTTAAAACAATTTGAAAACACTTTTCAAACAATGAGAGGTAGTTCTCAAAGACTTGAAACTTCAATCGTTTGTAGTTTAACTTTATATCAAAGAAAACTTGACGTGGAAAATTGAGGTTTTCAGTTGTAGTATTTGTCCCTCTCTTGGCATGTTTTTTTTCTTTGTTTTAGTTGTGAGGACAATGACCACCACATGGGCTGACCACATCTCAAGAGCACACCAATTAAACAACTTGATTCTACACCTCTCTCATGTGCTAGCCATGGAGATGCTTTGTCATAAGAACATCGCCACTAAGTCTCAACAATGCTACTCCACTCTTGCCTCGCTTGTCAAAAGCCAAACAATTCTACACCAACACTCCTTTGTGCTACATTAGAGGAAAATTGAACCTCGAAAGAGGCCGCTTTGGAATGCAAAATTTTGGGTGAGAAGAGCCTTCTAAACTCACTATTTGGATCAAGAATTTCTTGATGAATTAAAAAACTTGTCATTGTTATCTAATCCATCTCTACAATCTCATAAATCTCATGATGGTTCCATTGTGGAGGATGTAGCACATGCCTCCCACAAATTTTTGGATGCCAAGTGGTCACAAGCAATCCTACGTGGTATTGTAATGAGGATTTGGCCACACTTATACTCATTCAATTAGTATTAAAATTAGTAAGAAACTCAAGCCCTTTTTGTGGGTTCAATTTATCCGGAAATTTACCTCAAGTTTTCTTATTCCTCTTGTCACTCCTACATTTGGCTTGGCAAAAGAAGACTTTTGTAGAGGGCACTTTTTCACTCATGCTAACTTGGTCAGCTTTGATTGTGGTCACAGTGGAAGATGTGAGGGGCGTGCAAAAAAGAAAAAAAAAATTGGCAAGACTCTAAGGGATTTTTGGTGTAGAGCATCAAAAATTCAATGCACCTCCACTTCTCAGATGGCAATAGGTGCCTCGCTATTTAGCATTGGTGGCAATGCTCTAACATTGTATAAGTAAACAATGGTCTTTCTTTGCTAGGAAGGTATTAACTATGCTTTGTTAGTTACTTAGAGGGACTTATCAATTGATTCAAGGAATGGGGTTTGATTGAGGAGCCATCAATAAGAGAATATGTTCACTACAGGTAGGGGTTCCTTTTCAAGGGTGCAAAAGGGTCCCTTGCCTCATTGGAAAACGATGTTACAAATGGACTATTCTTGGTTTCGACTCAGTTGTTCTCCCTTGTTCAATGATTTTTTTAAGTTATAATTTTCCATAAGAAGCCATCTATTTCTTCAATATTCATGTCATATTTAAGAGGTCTTTGGTGATATATAAATTAGATGATACCTAGGTAAGATTTGACTAATGGCCTTAAAACTCAGTAGAAATTTGGCTATTTTGCCCCCAAAATGAAATTTTCCTTCACAAAAAACTAGTCACCATCTTTTGGTTGTAACCAATTGACAAAAATTTGTGCATAAAAAAACACCACATACCCTTCTTTGCAATGAAATTATCTTTTCATATGTTTAAATTTAAAAGATAGAGTAATATATAAAAGACTCAATGGAACTAAGGGTCATTCATGTTGAACATTGCTATGCCCCTTTGCCTTTATCAGTGGAGTTGGTATGATTTTCTTACTGAATGAGAGTGTTTCGTACGGAGTATGTTGTAAGCCCCATCAATGTTCACTCACATGCAATTTTTTTTATGGGCCCCGTCAGGGGACGCTTACGCTCCCAACAAGGGGAACGTGACGGGGGAACTTCGTTCTCTAGGGCCCACACGTCTTGGTTCAGTTTTTGGACAAATGGTTAATATGTGGTATTTGAGGCTCATTTCCAAGAGCCCTCAACACTAAGAAAAGTTAAGATTACACAAGGTATCCTTGCACAAAATCTTGAGTAGAAAAATCATAGTCATTTAGTTTCCAGATTGGTTTTTTGACGCTAGAACTAGACCTTAATAGGCATCTACCAAAAATACAAACTACTAAACATAGAAACTTAGTTAGGTTTTCTTCAACTTCAAAGTTTTGACAACACCACATTTTGACGCCTTGGGCATTTAGGGGTTAAAGCTTTTGACTTCGAATGTAATTGGAGTACAATGTTCTCTTATAAATAGTGATTTTTCTAGACAGGTGTTTATTTTGGGCAAATTAAATGGCACCTAAACTACATGAGTATTCATTTCCAATCTATAATCCACTTGGGAGTCAATGTTTCAATGGGTCGACTTGGGACTTCAAATATAGTAGAACCACCCTTACTCAATACGTCCCGGACCGGTCTAACATATTGGTTTACAAAGGTTTATTGGCTAAGAGAGGGTCAGATTTAGTCACAACCTTTGTCATGTGGTCCAGTGTAGGACCGGTCAAACAACATTGGTTTATAGAGGTTTATTGGCTTATAGCGGAGCGACTTAGAGAGTTTCTACTGTACAAGGCATCAATTCCTTGGTGAACGCAATGTGATACAGTAGAACCTCCCTTACTCAATAAAGTTTTGTCAGAGAACATTGATCACTAGTCATGGCTTAACCCCTAAAGGACCACAAGGCCACCATGTGGCTTTTGCAACTATATTTGTAGCAAATTCGATATGTTAACCTCACTAACAACTCTTGAACAACAAGTAGACGTTCAATTATTTTTTACATTGAATCCATTGGCGCAATCCGATCCAAAAATGATCAAGTGTGTGATTTTTGGTGAATTTTTTGAGACTTGAAAAGAGAGAGTAGGTCATCGACTCACATCCTCATATCTTTTTTTCTACACCTCAAAATGATTTGAAAAAATTTCACACTAATATCATGATGATATGCATTTGAGAAAAAAAAAATCAGAGTTTTTAAGCACTTTTGAGCATTCCGATTTCAATATTTCCATTTCAGCGTATGTACAAAGTACTGCCTAATTGAACATCTTTCATCTATCTTTTCAACGGTGACATTTCATCAAAAATTGTGCAATTATGTCAATCTTTTTTTATAGGAAAGATATACAAGTCTGCATCACTTAGACGGCGGTGATCATTAAAATTATTCCATGCAAAATAGAGATTATGCTTGTTAAAAGAGCTAGTCTATAAAACAAGAGGTATACTCAAACACCCCCGGTCCTTTACTGGTTGACAATATGAACCAAATACAAAGATCATGTTCCTCCCTAATGCAATAACCTCTCTTATCTAGTATGTCAGACCAGTCCCAATCTTATTGAGTTAGGGAGGTTCTACTGTACCAAAGTTGCATACATTCAAACTAAAAGTTGTTCTAGTGAACACAAGCTAGCTGACATTTTATGTTTCCTGCAACTAAAAACATCAAATACAATGCAAAATCATTAAACATGAATCTCAAAATGTTGTAGCACCAACAAATTTACAAGAGTTCAAATGAAAACTAGGCCGTATAGAACTAGGGTAAAGATTAACAAAGGGAGCCTTTTTCACATCAAATGGTATGAATTTTTGCGAATTTGTTCATTTATTACATGCATTTCATAAATTTCATTTTCATTTCTTATTGTACTGTTTTTTTACCTTAGGAGAACATAAGACCTATCACCAAGTGATTAGGCAAAAATTACGAGATTTGTGGAAAAAGAATTAGTTGTGTTTTTCATTTCTTTATATAATTTCTTGGAACTTAAATTTTATAAATTCTTTTTTTGAACTTTCAAATTATTGGAAAAAATTATAATTCCATCATTTTAGATTAAAAAAAGAATTGAAGAAATTCAAATAATTTTATTCTGTATTGTTGTGGATTTGCTAATATATAAATTATAGTTTCAAACAAGCTTCAAGTTTTGCTTAATTACTTACCAAACTAACCTTGATGTAGGATATTGGACTTGCATACTTTCCACTAGAAAAAATTTAGGATGATGTAGAATTTGAGTCTACAACTTGAAGTCTTGAACGTATTGAAGTCATCACAACCAAGCCAAATTTTATAGACTTAAATTACTACATACTAAAAATTTTGCAAAATCTTAAAACTTGAGATTTAAAAACATGAACTCCAATATCTGCCGGCACATAGCCTTACTTAGAGTCGGCTACAATGTTGTTGGAGGCCATGAATGAATTCACCTAACCATGTAAGGACATTGCTAACCTAAATGGTCCAAGGAATTCTTTATAGAAATAAATAATGCACCAATTTGTTCAATATTTGGGATATTTTGGTAACTATCTTGGTTGGGAGGGGAGTACATCTTTTAAGGGTCAATGATGTAAGGACGACGTAGACCTAAAAGATTTAATTGATGATTTCATTGCTTTCATTATTTCTATAAACAAATAATGCACCTATTGGTCTAATAATTGGAGGTATTTTGGTGTCTACCTTGGTCACGGGGTAGGATACCTCTAGGATTAACATGAATAAACATCCAAATGACCAACCTACTCTTCCCCTCATCTAGTGGCTATGTTCGTCATCACTTTTTACAACCAATGTGACCAATACATGGAGTTACTGTTTGGAAAAAATTGATGGCCAATTCAAAGTTAGCCAATGGAATTGGGAGGGAAGATAGTTACAATTTTAAAAACATCAATAAAATCCGGTGAAAAAAGATGTAAAATTCCTATTTAGAATAAAATATAGAAAAAGAAACCGGACCTTGTCTTTAAAAAAAATGGTTAATTATGGGAATACAAATATTTGGCAAAATTCAAAAAACATCCCCAACATTGCAAGGAGGCCCATATAACCAATTGTATAACTACACTAAATAGTGAAATTAAATTACCTTTACAATTAAGGACTTATCCCAAAAAAAATACTCTTCAAGCCATCAAAATCAACAAATATTTCTACAAATACTTCCAATTGTACAAAACTACACATAGAGGTTCATGACTTTCAACTACACCAATAACTAATTCAAAAGTAGTGCATTCTTGTACAATAACAATAAATATATAAATAGTGTTGAATGTCAAGAAATTAGTGAGGGACAACCTAATTTCACTATTTAGTGTAGGTAATGGTCATCATAATGTTGGAAAGCGATTATGCTTTGCTAGATACCTACATTGAAGAGGGGTACCTAGAAGACCCATACTAATTAATCGACATTTCACACTACATAAATATCTACCTTTGTTGTACATCAATAATTTTTGAAGTGTTTGGGGGTTGTACATCATGTTTCAAACATCTATAATTTTTCACAATGAGTCTTTTTAATTTTTGGTCCCCTTAAAACCCCTATTTAGTGTAAAAGGGGTTTATTAGAATCAATTCAAGGATTAGGGTCCTCTATAAGACAATTTTTTTCAATAAGGGGGTACCTTTATTTATTTTTTATATTTATTTTGACAAAAATGAAACAGGGGGCCCTTTTTGAAGGATGCAAAAGGGCTTCCTGCTTCCTTGGTGAACAATGTTACTAAGGTAACAAGTTCAAATTTTATAGGCTCTAAATTCATCCACATCCTTAAATGTACACTATATGTACATGTTTCCTACTCATAGCCTTCAGTCATGTACAAACAATGTACATTTTAGAAGGTGGGTGATTTTATAGCCGTGTGCCATTTCAACTTCCATAATTAATTCCACAAAGCTTCTAGAAAATATGAAACAACTTGGGTTAGATGTCAATTCTACTAGTCTTTGAAGAAAAATTTGCAAAAAATTATTTCAAGAAGCTTTGCCTCCCCAAAATTTAGTTTCAATTCTTAAGGTAGAACCACCCATTCCCAACCAGTGCGCCATAGCCAACATGTAGATTGACTTATTTGCAAAGCTAGAATGTTTTTTTTCTCCTTTTCAAGGTTGGGACTAAAAATTCATGATACCTATCCCAAAGTAGTACAAAAAAAGTAGGAAGCAGTGAGAGGAAATGATCAGAATTGGAAGAGTCTAGAGATTGGCTATTGGTCCGGAGCACTTTTTGCCTTTCAAAATTCATAGTAATTTCAATTCATGTGATAAAATTACCAAATTTTTTGCAATCCCCATCATTTTTATCAATACACCTCTAAAACTATTTACCTTGCATTGCTCCGAATTAATCCAAAATTCCTTATTCAGTCGGTTATGGGTGGTTCTACACTATATAGTGCAATTAGGTTGACCTTACAATTAGGTTGCCTTATCCCAAGAAAGTTACTGTACGAGCCATCGAATTCACCAAATATTTCTACAAATACTTTCATATGTAAGGGAAAGGCACCCAATGGCGTCCTTGTACCCAATGCCATCCAAATCTGCAAGATATAATCATTTCAGGCCATAAATGTAGGTAGGCGGTACATGGCTTATTTCTTTGACCTAAAATAACAAGCAGTCTATAGTCCCACTACATTTACCTTCTAGAATGAATGCTTGACCTAGAAAGGAACGGCATTGGGTACATGGACGCCATTGAGTGCCTCTCCCTTACACATGGAGGTTCATGAGTTCCAACTACACCAAGAACTAATTCAAAAGTAGTGCATTCTTATACAGTAACAATTAATATTAATATAGTGTGGAAGGTCGAGAAATTAGTGAGGGGGCAACCTAATTGCACTATTTAGTACAGGTACCTTAGGTGGGCGATGTCTGGACCTGTTACCTTACGTACAGTATTATCCAGAGCTCCGTCTGCCTGATCCAGTCAAGGTTGTCAGGCGCCGTCACTTGGGGTCAACTGAATTTTGTATAAGCTGAGTCCACAGTGAGAGTGTGACTAAGTTAAGACCTAAATTAAAAATCTTTTTGTGTCAGAAAAAGAAATTAAGTAAATTAAAAATCCTGACCCACCCAAACTCCATTTTTAGTGCCGACATGCCCAGCCACAAAAGAAATTCCATAGCCCCACCACAAATAATAAGTGAAGTGAAAGATGCATTGAATCCCCTCCCACCCAAAGGATAAGGGTGACTGCTTCCTGGGAGTGCCGTGCAGCCACACTAAAACTAGGTCCACACTATCTTAGAGCATCCTCACTTCCTCAGTCTTGGCCCCATCAAGCGGCACTGCTGCAGCGGTACATCTTGCCTGCCGCCCCCCTTTTTTGAAGTGGCGATCACTTAAAATTTGGTGAAGCTTTGTATTTTTAAATTCATCTATTTTTCAATTGTATTCATACAATTTTTCATCCAAATTGGCCAACTTCATTCACATCTTAAATAGAAATTTAAAAAAATTGTCAAATAATTATATTTTTTTAATCTGCTAAAAATAGACATTTATTGTGAAATGGTGCAATCTAGCCCTATGATGCCCCAAAAGAAGGGTTAGTTACCGTGGATGCTTTTATAACAATGACAAATCCTAACTGCCCCATCCAAAACCTTTCATCACCTAATGTCTTACATGTGGACTATTCACATTGTGAGTGTTAGAGACAAAGATCATGGTTGTCAAAACGGACGGAAGTCCAATTCGCCCGTCCGATAGAGGTCTCGCCCGTCCGATGTCGTCAACAATGAGTTGATTTGTTTTAGTTGGAAAAACAGGTGATGTGGCTGTAACTTTGATGCCGCAGTTGGGGCTTTAGCGCATCCGCGTCAGGGCGGGGACCTTACCCCGATGGATCCGTCCGTGCCCGAATTGTCTACATCCGGGCTGTCCAAACCGTCCATCCGGTCTGATCACTCCGTCCCGTCCGATCACTCCAACCCGTCCGTTATGACAACCCTGACAAAGATGCCATTACCGATTGGAGGAGTTACATGTTTGGTGGTTGTTGCTATGATTCTCTTTGACCACAATTGTTGGCTTGCTTGCTACACTCTATATAAAAGCAAAAACTACCATGCAAGAGCCAAAATCTAATATGCCCTTGTAAGTGATGAGCCTAGTAAAGGTCACATAGAGGCACAATTTTAAATTTGGTTTGCCATTGTTCTTACCATTATTACATCGATGTATTGCTTCTGTATATTAATAATGCTCTTAATCTTTGAGAGGGACAAATTGATTTTACTAAGATCAAAATAAACCATTGTAATGTCTTCTATTTATGGTAGATGGACCCGTAACCGATCGAATAAACAATCATGGATATGATCTAGGATAGTGATAGGCAAAACAAATATTTCCAGAGGTGCATTGATTGAAATGATGGAAATCGCAAAATCTTTGGTAATTTTATCTCCTCCAATGAAATTACTATGAATCTTGAAAGGCCAAAGTTGGGCTTGATCCATGATCAATATCTAGAGTCATCCAATTCTGATCATTCAAGAATTACTTTCCCGCTCATTGCTTCCTACTTTCTTGCTCACTTATGTGTCATGAACTTATTGGCCCAAACACTAGAAGAAAACTATGATTAACTTGTCAAAAACTGCATTGAACTTGTCAAAATTGCATTGTACTTGACAGAAACTGCGTTTTACTCAACATGAAAGTGTGGGCTGGATTTTGTTGAGTTCTTCCTTCATAATGAAAAATTCTGCGTTTCATCATTTCAATACAAAATTTGACAAGTGAAACGCAAAATTCTGTGTTAGAATGCAAAATTTTGGATTACAAAGGGAGATCTCAACAAAATCCAGCCCACACTTTTATGTTGAATAAAACGTATTTTTTGACAAGTTCAACGCAGTTTTCTTCTAGTGAAACCTTGAAAAAAAATAAAAAATGCGCATTCCAAGGGAAAAATGGAAATTTGTTCCAGCCTATTGATTGATGATGGGGCGCCAGTTAGTAATGGTTCCCTCTACCATAACACTTCATTATAGGAAAATTATCATGTACAATTGTGGAAGACAAATTGGATGACAAATTGGATTATGATGAATAATTATCAAGGTTTTTGTAAAAATAAAGAATGCTCCTATTCATTCAATAAGTGCTGATTACTTTGGTGATAGATCTTGTCCTTTCAAATATGGAGGCTTTGTTGGAATGACCCCTCATGTGTTAAACTTTGTAAGAATTAAAGATGGAATCTATGATCACATAGTCAAAGTCCAAAATTCTTTACTTTGTTGGGGTGATTGCAAGAAACACTTAAAGCCATTTGTCACACCTTAGTTTTTTATTTTGTTTTTGGCCATAACTTTTTTGTTTTAGCTCCAAATGACTCAAAATATACACATAAGCTACTCATAATTATTTTATATCTTTCCTAATTTTTGAGTACTTTTCAAAAATAATCTATTATTTTTAAACAGCCCCGAAAATTTCTCACAATGGGTGATTTAGGGTTTTTTGCACCATTTATCCCCTTAGAAAACGAATTTTGAGCTGAGATTTGGAGAGAATGGTCTCTTAGTAGCTTTATAGCTACTGTCCAAAGGAATTTTAAATATTCAAATTTTAATGTGGTGTACAAGTCCACAAAGAGAGCTTCTTTCTGCATTTTTTTTCCAAAAGTATGAAACATGATTTTGGTGAGCTTTTTGGTCAATTACCATAATAAAAAAGTCTTTATGAATGCAAAATTTTTAGTTTTAAGAAAAAACGAATCCTATATTCTGCAAATTAAAATCTCCAAAGTGGTATTTTCTTCACCAGAATTCTATGAGAATTCTATGTGAATTCTATGACTAAAAATTCTTCATTCAAAAAGACTTCTTGTTGATGGGATTTGACCAAAAAACTCACCAAAATCATGTTTCATACCTTTGGAAAAAAATGCAAAAGAAACTTTCTTTGTGGACTTCTATACCATATTAAAATTTGGATTTTGAAAATTCCTTTGGACTGTAGCTAAAAGGCTACTAAGAGACTATTCCCTCCAAATCTCAGATCAAAATTCATTTTTTAGGGGGATAAAAGGGGTACCCCCCTAAATCACTCATTGTGAGAAATTTTTGGGGCTGTTTAAAAATGGTAAATTACTTTTGAAAAATACTCAAGAATTAGGAAAGGTGTAAAATGATTATGAGTAGCTTATGTGTAAATTTGGAGCTAAACCACAAAAGATATGTCCAAAACAAAAATAAAAAACCAGGGTGTGACAAAACGCAACAAATAGTACAAATATTTTTTGCAATCACCTGTTGCTTCATTTTGTCACTATGTGTGAGTGAAATATTTTAATTTTAATTTTTAATAGGAAAAATCACATGTAATTTACAAGTCATAATTTTTTTTTAATAGAAAATAGTGAACTTTGAAATTAGTGTGAATTAAACATTCAAAGGTTCAAAGTTATAAGTAACTACTATCAATCTTATTGTCCTCTAGGCTTCAACATGGAACTTGGGATGATTAAATTTATAACCCCAACATGCTCAACCACCTTCTAGGTGAATAATAGATGTATTGAAGAATGCATTTCATACAATAATTAATATTCATCTATGAAGCTTCATGAAGAGAATCATGTATAGCATCATTTACTAAAGAAGAGTAAAAAATGCTCTACATGAATGTTTAAGATAATTGGAGAAGTTACAAATATTGATATATGATTTTGAAAGTGTTTGTATTGAATCATGTTTGAGTTTTGATGAGCTAATTGACTTTCAATTCAAAAATACTTTTGAGTTTTTCTTTGTCTCGTTCTCTGAGGTCTCCAAAGTCCAAAGTCTATATTTTTGATGATAAAGAGTTTGCTCAAGGGTAAAATTTTGTCCACGTAATTTCTTATTCATCCCTTGGAACTTTAAAAAATAGTCTTGCTCCATGCCCAATTCTATGACATTGAAGTAAATAACATAACCTTACAAAGATACAAGCCATAATGCATCAAATTTCATGCCCAATTCTATGAAATTGAAGTAAATAACATAAAATTTTTGACATGATTTATAAAAGTTTCTTTGAAAACACAAAAATACATTAGCTTTATGGAATATCAAGTTTATTTTAAAATTTAAATGGCACCCATAAGCAAAAGTTATGCTAATTAACCTAAGATTGAAATGGACTTGCTAGGCAACCAAAAAAATCAAAAGTTTTGAAATTTATTTTTCATAAATTGATATTTTTCTATATGAAAAGCATTGATTCATTCCATTTGATGTTCACCCAAAACCTTTTTTGTGGTCGTTCGGGAACATCAAGCGGGTTATAATGAAGAGAGAGCTTTCAATACACACACGTGGACATGCATCCTGCCAAACAAGCAAGCATGGAGGTGGAGTCATTGAGTTGCAAGTGGGATCATAGGGAGGGGGCGGTGAAGGGCTTCCACCCAACCCAACCCCAGCCTCAAAGCGTCCTTTGGCGCGTCAGATTAAGCGTGCCCCGGTGGCCATGCTCTTCTCTTAGGGCCCAGAAACCCTCCCGTGTCGCCTCGTCAGATACAGCTCACAATCCCGCTGATCGGAACCTTCTGGGAGTTGATGATAAAAACAATGACCCAATACCAATCCATATTCTCCAAGAATCAGCCACGTGGTGTACCTGGGTTCACCGGATCCACGCCGAAATCCCTGACCTAATAGCATCTCAGCCGTCCACTCAAATGAATGGGATAGAGTGCCTTGTAAGCAAAAGGCTACAATACAGAACAGGACAGGACAGGAGTCACAGGACGTGGGCGACCTCGGCTCGCCTTGCATTAGATAGTATCTTAACTTAGTTGCATTGCTGAAGTGGATCTCCCAGCCACAACTTCGTCAGACCCGCACTGTACATTCCAGGATTGATCAGTACTGTACTAGTACAGTATGATGTTGTCTGTATCGAGGATCATTCATCAGTCAGTACTAAAGTTAGATTACTCTTGTATGATAAACTGATAATTTGTGCCTGCAGTATTGATGTTAACTGTACTTGTTTGACCTTTGATAACCSYGTCCTTGGCTAGCTCCTGTAGCTTCGTTAGCAAAATTCGAGACGGTTAACTCCCAATTGATGAGTCAGGAGGTGTTGCAGTGTGTTGGTGAGATTCATACCTTTTATGTGCATGTCTACTTCTTGCGTAAGTTTTCGCAGGTTGTCCGAACCCCGGGGGCAGCTCTGATCCAAGCACATAAGCTTACTGAACAGCTGTAGACCTTTGGAGAGCCCATTTACTTGGTCTTGTAGTGCTCATCTATCTCGTGGAACTCGGAGATCAGAACCAGCAAACCTAATTGCAATCGATTGATAAGTTAGTACCTGCCTGTGTGTTTGGAAAAGAAGAGAGTGATTACTGCAGACGCCGTGCGAGAAGTGCGCCTTTGCAAGAGGGTTGATCAGCACAGGAATTGAAGTTCCAGCTCGTACAAGCTTGGCATGTCGAGATATATCCGGGAGGTTTGTTCTGTGTGCTTCTTGCTTACAACAGTTTGTATTGCCTTKTATCTGCAAGCTGGAAATAATTCTCTTGCTTTTATCCTCGATCGCTCAGTGTTGTATAGAGTTAAACAAGCAAGAAAATGTATGCGTGCAGTCGTCTTGAACCTCATAGTTTCACGTGTAAGGATGGAAACCACTTCAAGATTGGCACTTCCTAGCTAGGCTACTTGAATACTTGGGACGTATGGAATGAACGCCTTTAGAACCCATGTGACATTGCAAACCCTGAGGCTATTGGATTAGAACTGGAATTGCAACCATAGTGATCATACTGCTAAACAACACGAGAGGAAACAGGAAAAAGCCCACTGGAAGCTTGCAACTTGTGATGTTAAAGTAAAATGCCTCACACGAACCTCACCTGACATGTGCTTGGGTTGGGAAATGATTTCAGTTGTTTCACGGCAATTCCTACCGTCATCATCCCCGCTACTACTACGACGATGCGGTTGTCTCTTACGGGGTCGGGCGAAGCATGCTTCCTGTCAGTTTTCTACTCCTGCATGCACTTGATGATTTTTGTGTTCCGGCCTTGATCATATCCCTGGATCTTATCTAAACCTTGAAGTCAGCAGGTCATTGGTTGAGTACTTTTAAGATATGTTAGCACAGTATGCCCCGGGTGTATATCACAAGCAGAACAGGTCTTTTGATACTGCTTAAATTCTCAAATGTTAGACTCTGACTTTTATTAATTAGTGGAGCTCATTGTGCACTCCTGATSCTTGAAATGAAATGTACAGGATGTCGTGCTCTACGTGCCTATGGAGACGATGAAAGACGTGGAGAGGGTGAAGCAAGCCTTGGCCATTGAAGGTATGAACTCGTTTGACTTCACTTGGTCGAACTGGCATTTCAGCATTTCGCCATAATTTAGGAATTGCATGAAGTGTAATGTACTGTATAATGATWAATATTAGTTGAATTGCGTTGATTCGAAAGAGCACGAGGATTTCTGCATTCAAGTGCACAGACCAAGACAGAAGGAAACAGATCCGAGGCTCAGGACGTAMGGGAGCCTGGAAAAGTTCCAATTTCTTGAAATTTTATTATCTGAACTAATATGACGGCTACTATMGGTGAAYTATMGTWCCCATGTTGAGCGAATTGTGMAACGATCAAAAAAWTTCGCATATATACGCATTTGGAAGACTTGGGATRGTACGGCCTTYCAAATGCAAGTTAGCAGCTAGTTGGGCWRTTCGTTTAAAATGGAAAAAGACTCTACTCTCCAGTAACGATGACAAGTCCTCTAGAGAATGGACGGTGAGGAAGGTCATATTCGTTCAAACACCATGCCTTTTTGAGCTCCAAATCGTAACATTCAAGGGTCAGAAGCTCTAAAAGCTAAGACTGTATCGATCTTAGGTTTCAGTAAGGCAAGTGAAACTGAAGATCAATTTCACTGAAACCACCTTTTAACGATTATGAGAGTCGACGTACATAATTGAAACTATGTTGAAGATCTGAGATTTATATGAGTATCCTAATTAGTAACAAAAAATGCTCTGTTGTTTGTACCCAATGACCGCCTTGTCTGCGTTTCTGTAGCCAGCAAAGAGGGTACTAATCACAACGCGTGCTASAGGGTAAGCCCTCCAATTTGTGCCTCTACGTGCACGTTTCAACATTTAAAATGTGCACTGCTGGTACACAGTAGCACAAATAGGATGACCTACCTTGTCGAGAAAACACATCTCCCATGCATCTGTTGCTGTGAGCTAAGTCAAACTCTAGTTTTTTAAATGAATGTCACATGTTATCATGACATTATCTAAGTGTCAGATTATTACTAAGCTTCCATGTTTAAAAGCTTACAATATTCTCGATCAATGCYGCAGGTGTGCATCGCGTGAGGTGTGACTTGGCGACCCAGACTGTGATCGTCTCCGGCGACGTCCAACCTGAGACTCTTCTCCGTCGAGTTCAATGGATCAAACGCCATTCCAATGTCGTTTCCTTCGGAGTCCCCTACGAAGGCCCTGCCTACGGCTCCGAGTATCCAGGCTACGACCCTTATGCTCTGGAGCGCTACCCCTCCTACGGCGGTTACGGCGGTGACTATGGAGGTCGTCGCAATGACCTGGAGTATCAGGATATGGAGTACGGCTCTCCATACGGCGGCTCTCCTTACGGCGGCTCACCTTACGGAAATCCTTATTCGAGATCRTACTCAGAGTATATGGACTATTAGGGCAGCACCGAGATTAGCATTGATTCATAAACAGTGGCGTGATTTGGTGTTTATAGTTGAACATTAAGGCAAAAGATTGTGACTCGTGAAGCTGATCTCTTGTTGTTGCAATGGCTGAATGGTGGTACTAGCGTTCAATCTGGAGCTAGTTAGCTGCCATGGACATGGGACTTTGTGTGATAGGACTGTCTGAGTGACTGGTGTTAATTAATTAGGGTTGAACTTCTGCATCAAATTAGTGCAGAGTGATTTGTGAACCAAATTTTGTTGAAAGTTATCRGATGAATATGATGGTGAAGTTATGCTCTTGGTAGTCGGACGCATTTTTTTGAGAGAAAGGGACTTGGAGAGGTTTAGAACGCGCTTTGTGTGACGCTCGCGCTCAAATTCTTAAGAGTGGTACTCAGCTTTTAGGGCTGCATAGGCATAGTGTTTTCAGCTGTGGAGCACGGGGCTCATGTCGCCTCCAGCGGTAGAAAAGGAGGAATTTTGTTGGTGCATATTTTGAAATGGAATGAAATATGGCCCTGGCATCCTTTGCCTGTTGCCTGTCTTCCTTTGAATTTTTCTCAGTTTGGTAAACCTTTGAAGGAGTGCTAGTTTCGCCTCATTCTTGAATCAGTTTTCTCTTCATTCTTGAATCAGTTTTCATGCTCAGAGCATCTCCACTCTTCCACTGGGGAAGTTCCTGGCCAGCTCAGTGTTGAGCCCGCCCTTGGAAACGTCCCTCACTGCATACTCAAAATCCAAAAAAAACATCCCGGTCCCGCTCAAATTCTTTATCAACTCGGAATCTTTGAGGGCTTGCTCACCTCTCCCTCAAGCTTGCATGTCCTTGTCTTATCATGTTTTTATCTCCCATTTACAAAAGTCAAACAATTATTACAATTCCCACGAGAGATATGGGATATGGAGAGCAAAGGGTGGGGAACAAATTGTTGGTGGAGCCAAGAAGGAGATTTTGAGCCCACCAACAGCCATTTGGCAAGGCACTTTCCCAGGGAAAAAGTGGAGATGCTCTCACTACACTAATAATAGTATTTGGTGTTGGCAACGCTAATTTCAAAGCACAACACTCAAGGTCAACAATCATGTTAATGTTACCAACACTAAATGAGTAAATGTCAACAATCCTGTTAATGTTACCAACACTAATAAAATGTCAACATCTTGTTAATGACTTAATGTTACCACCACTATATGTCAACATAGACACTATTTGTCAACTATTGGATAAATATTTTTTACAAGATTACATTAGTGTTACATATTGTTTTATCAATATTGCAATGAAAAAAATATAAACCTAAATATATGAATTAAGGTGTGGTGAACACAAGTCTAAATGCAAACCACTTGAAATTTAGAGTGGGTGTGGTAAAAGTTCAAGTAACACTATTAGTAACATAACACTAAATAGTATTATTAGTGTAGTGTAGCTTGTGTCGTTGCCGCACTATCAGGATGTCAAAAGTGATGGCTAAATCTTCCTTAATAATCTCCTTAAATAAAAATAAAGGTAAAATTTTAACTTTTTAAATAAAAAACCCCTCAAAATTCAATAACTTTCACATTGTGACTGAGTCCAAATGTCACGAAATTAAGTATGCGCATCCCTCCTCATCAAGGGCTTTTCAACAATATCAAGAATGCAACCGGGGATGCATGGTCTCGGAGATCTCAACGTAACAAACAAACAAAACAAAACATAACAAACAACCTAACTCAAGGTATGGATAGAAATTGTGTTAGCACACTATAATGCACTTCCAACAACCTTAGTTTCAAATGAAGAGCTATCAATCTCATTATACAATCCACCTTGTAATTGTTGAAATGCAATTTTTTTTTATAAGTAGAAATTGCAAATAAGTCCAAATCAAGACTTGCATGTTTTAAGTTAGTCAACACTAAAATATAGGGCGTTGGGCATTTAGAGGTTAAAAAAAGAAAAAAAAGAATGAAAAGAGAAGCATTGATCCTTTCATCACCACTAGTGTGCCATGTACCGTTGCCACAATTGTTGGGATGTCAAAAGTAATGGCTAAGCCCTCCTTAATCTCCTTGATTAAAAATAGAAGTATTTTTATTTATTTTTAAATCCATCAATAATTCATAAAAATTTGGAAATTGTATATCTTTCACATTGTAGGTTCAAACATCACAAAACAAAGCCTCGTGTCATTGCTACAATCAAAAGTGCCATAAACCATTGCCATAGCCAAAAAAATAAGTCAAAAGTAATTTTATAATTTTTTTAATTCATAAAAGATTTGAAATTCAATAAATTTCACATCGTAGGTCCAAAAGTCATGAAACAAAGCCCATGCACCAACGGTACCTAGAATGCGGCTGGGGATGCATGGTCCAAGATATCTCTAATGTGCTTTGTGTTGTTGCCATAGTCATTGGCATGTCAAAAGCAATGGCTAAGCCCTTCTCAATCTCCTTAAATAAAAGTAAAAAGTGATTTTCTTAATTTTCAAAACCAAAATAACTAAAAAATCCACAACTTTCTCACTATGAGTTGAAATGCCACAAAATAAAGCTTGTACACCCCTCCTCGCTGAGTGCTTTTCAATCGTACCAAAAATGCAACTAGGAAACGCATAGTCTTGGAGATCTCAACGCAACAAACAAACAAACAAACAACCTAACTTAATGAACGGATTCTGGAATTTTTTGCACTTGACTATTAGTATAATGGAATATATGTTGTGTGTGCTGCCTTTTGGGTGCATAGGCATAGAGAGGCATGCACCCGAAAGACAACACTATGCATCCAAAAGAACTTCTTTTAAATTATTAACTCAACCCAACCCCTTACCAAAATTTTAAATTTTTCAAAATTTTTTAAATTAAAAATTAAATTTTTAAAATTTGCGTCCCCCTTTCCACCTCTTATAATCTTCAGAAGGTAATAGGATGGACAATCAATATGGGATTTTACCCGTATACATATTTAATATACATATTTAGTATATGTATTTTGTATACGTATTCATGGGGGTATTCAGGGGGGTATTTTAAATTTTGATTTGCTTCAACCAATAGGCCTCAAAACAATAAAATTTTCTATGTTAACCCCTAAAGTTCCATAACTATGTTTTCACCAAAACTGCTCCCAAACTACTATTTTTAGTACAAGTATCAAATTTTTGAAACGAATTTTTTTCTGACACATGTAACTATAGGATGTTGTAGTATGCTGACTTGAAAACATGTGGTACAAATTTCAGAAATTTCCACCGTGTGCATTGCAAAATACAAGCATTCACATTTACTAAGATCATTTTTTTGGCCCTGCAAAAAACAGGGCAACAACACTTTAAAAGCTCACTTTTTTGTGAAGAAATGTCCAAAATGGTGGTTCTTCTTTGGATTATTTTTCCTTGACAATTTGGCCACATGCTTGAAAATATAAAATCATTTGGAATTATACAACATATAGGAACAAAATAGTAAGTAGATAGTAGTAGAGAATGATTCAAAATACCAAATTGTTAAGAATTTAATTATAAAATTGAAAAATGCAAATCCCAATAGTTGCAATGTTGTAATAAACAATCTACATCCTAGGATTTTTTCTTTTCCCAAAATATTGAAATTGAATAAGATAAGGGACTTTAAAGTTTATTTTAGAGTAGAGAATCAATATCTGCCCTGCAAACAAAAAATACTCATAACTTTTGATTCATTGATCAAAATGGAATGATTCAAAGATTTACAAGTGTATATAACTCTAGAAAATCAACATCAAATTTATTTTTCGGAAAAAAATGATTTTTTCTAATCTGCCCGGATTGCCCATTTACGAAAAAAAGTAACATAGTACGCCATAACTTTTGACTTATGTTTCCAAATGTCATGAAATTTGGTGCATATGAAAGATATTCCTTGCCCCCACCTTCTATTACAACTTGGGCCAAACATATAGAAATCTCCAACCACACGGACTTGCCCAAAATTGCTATGTAGCCAAAAAAAATGCATGCCAGTCCTTTAGGGGTTAATGATAACATTCAATACTAACAAATTTTATGTCCTTTCCATCTCTCCACTTCTAAAATTATTTGCTTCCTTTTCATCTTTATTTAGAATATTTTAATATCTAAATAGCAGATTTCACAAAACAAAAAATATGGAAATTGAATAGGTTAAACCAAAGCATATTGTACAAATGCATAGAATAGTCCAGTCACACATGTTATTTTATATTTTTGTAAAGATTCTTAAAATAATTTCTAACATTATTTCCTTCAAAAGTACAAATAGGTTCATAAAACCATGCCCAATATTATTTCATTTGAAATTATGTGCTTTCTTAAGAATCAAGTATAACCTTGAGTTTAATGCAAAAATTTAAGAAATCATAATCTCATATATGATAGAAGATTAAGATCATTATTCTTAAACCATATAGAGGTTAATCTAAATGGTGACCTTTTGGATGGAGGTTGTGTGTACATTGGCTGTGGATGTGCTCTCTATGAAACTAATAACCAATACTCTTGGTTTTACAAAAAGATCTTGTACTCAAAATTATGGAATTTTCTTACATGAAACCTTGAATCAAGAGAACCAATATTTGATATGCTATAAAAATTTGTGTAGTTTTTTCAAATTCAGTAACTTTCTTACGTCTTTTGTAGTTGAACTATGACCAATACAAAGAATCACAACACAAACTTCTCAATATACTACTTTGTATGAACATAATTTGGCTTTGGATCCACTTAAGAGTTTAAAATATGAATTCATTTAGGACTCCATATTAAAATCAACTCAAAAATTATATAAAGATGTAATTTTCTCAAAATTTTGCTTTGAATTAATTCTATTGGTACTCGATCCATTAAAACAACAACAAATCAATAGGTCTAGAATTGAAAGATTTTCATAAATCCTTTCAAAATCTATTAACTAACTTTAGAAATATTCAATGATAGAACTTAATCATATGAAAAAATGAGTTGAAAACTCTTTAAAAGTCTCTTCTTAAACAAATTATAATTATCTCATTGTATATTTTTTAATTGTATAATATTTAATGACTAATTTGTGAATTTCCCAATATATAAATTACTTAAAATATGTAAGGTGAGAATTGTAATTTCTTTTTGCCATCCAAAATCTTATCCTCAATCAAGTAGTTGCTTGAATCACTAGAGGTGTGGTTAAATTAGACTAGTAGATTGTGATTGAATTGAAAATATTAAATTTTGTATGATAACATTTGGAGTTCAATTTGTAGGGAAAAAATATGTTATTTTCTATAGATTGAAATACATTTGAAGTAATACCAAAAATAATTTTTATTTTGACTTGTGGTTTCAATCTTCTATTATGTAAACTCCTATAAGTTAGAAAGGCTCTTAAAATGCTTTGACAATTTTATTGAAAAAATCCTAGTACAAAATAAAATAAACGATTTGTAAAGTGTTGCCCTAAAAAATTTCAGAAATTGTTTGAAATTAATTTTATATCTTGAAACAGACCATGATCAAGGAAGATCTAAGCCTCTTTTTGAGGAAAAACCAATTTAAATGCATTTTTTTGATTCAATTGTATTTATTCATATAAGATCATAAAATATATGTTTCCTATTGTTTTACTATAAACTAGACATTTTTATTGGTTTCATGATCCAATTTAATGGATAAATTTTTTACAATCTAATTAATTGTAAGAAGATTATAGTTTTTGTTTAAATTTGGTTTAGAATACTTAGAGTCATAGGAGAGTTTAAGAGAATACTAAAGATGATGAAGTCATGTTAATTCGGAAAAAAAAAGAAGTAAAATATCACTTTATAATAAAGTGTTGAAAGTGCAAATGCAGTGAAAGATTGCATTTTTTTACCCTCTTAATTTTCTTTAAGGGATACCATTTGTTAAAATTTAGTAATTCACATTGATCCATTATGAGATTATGACTTTTCACTACTCTGTATATATGTCAATGATCTACAATAATCACAGTTTTTAAAAATATGGGGTTATATTATTTCTTGTAGTGTCAATGGAAATAGGTTCAAATGTATGCRTAAGAACATCTTTATTGCTAGGTAAGTCTTCCATAAGAATTTTGGAAAAGGGTCTATATGCCAAAAAAATCTTTATTCCATGTGTTTGATATAAAATCTAAGAAAATTGCATGACCAATTGAAAATGAAGGAGTATGATAGAATATTTCTTCACCAACACCATTTGTTCTTTTGTCATCAATGTTTGACAGAAAGCATGAGAGATTGATGAGGTGATGTATTGCAAGGATAATTTCAATGCTTTCTTTTTATCTTCCAAGAAACTTCAATTGTGTTTTTTCATTAGAGTAAACCGGCCATTTGTCACACACTTCCGAAAACCACAAAACAAAACCTTCCAATTACCAAACACTAACCGCACAATTCAACTACCAATTCGATTGTGATCGGGACCAAATCTTATTTCACCGCCCAATGATTGCACACTGTGTAGTGAAGGGATGCAAAATTTTTTTAACTAGATTTCAACTTCATGGCCTTTAAATTGCAATAAAATTCATAGGAAGAAATCTTTTTGCATTCCGTTTTTTGTATGCTTTCATATTTTGTACCGTACAAGATGTAATGACCTTCCTTTTTTTTCGTTATAAAATGAGACCAATCAAGTATAAACCTCTAAGGACCCATCCTACCTCAATAAGTGAGACAATACACTTCTTCCACACATATTGTCATTATTTTGGGGACTATTGGTTCCAAGAGTGATTATCATAATTAGCTTAACCCTTAAAGGACTGACCTATCACTGCGGGCGAAGGCGGGGTGTAATATGTAGTGCTGGACCGAGGGGTAAAACATTGTTCATGCACATGTTTAGCTTTGGATAAATTGTACAAACCAATACCTCATGCTACCCATTCAAAAATTGCGAGAAGGGTAGCGTGGCACAAAACACTTTCATGTGAAAATCTTTACTATCTTCATAGAATTAGGGCTACCTAAAAATATGGAAGCAATTAAAAACACTAAATTTGACTTCCCATGATGATTGACATATATGTGGTCACTTTCAGAAAAGAAATGGATGAAAATTAGTGAGTGTCCACTCACCAGATGAGTTTTTTGTCATCGAAAGGACAATAAATGTCCGTGGCATTGTTTAAGGGTTAAGTTGCTAGAGAAGTTGTTGAAATGTGCTGAAATCTCAAATTAAACATTGTACTGTTTACATTTTCCGTTACAAAAAAAGTTTTGATAAAATTATACATAAATCTGACTTTTAGTACCCCAAAGCAGAATAAAATGTTTGTTTTGTTTTATTAAAAATCAAAAGTAGTTATTAAAGAGTTTTCTAGAACCATAAAAAAATGCACCAATAAAAATACCCATTTATTTCCATGTTTGAATAGGAAAAATATGTTATTTATGTTTTTATACCAATAACCAATAGTAACGATGTACTTGAAAGTTCATCACAAAAATGCCAAATTGAGTACCCACTTCAGATTTTGAAGGATCGACACCACCTTCAACCAATCACAAAATGACATGTGACACTTTTTGAAAAAGAAAGTTTCATTTATGATAAATTTAGGATGAATGTTCTAAAATGAACGTTTTGAGTTTAGTTGGGTCCATAGAGTAGATAATAAGCAATATTGAAAAGGATTTGCAATAGGCTACTACATATTTTTACTAAAAATTGTCATTTAAATCATATTAGAAATATTTGCAACAAGTAAGCTATCCAAAGTTCTTTTTTAAGATGATGAACAAAGTACAAAGTGTTTCTTTAAGGCTATATTTGTTATATTGAGACTTTTCGCAAGTTTTGAGATAGAATGGTAGTTATTGGAAAATTCATTTAAAAAAATAGTAATTGAAACAAAAATAACAATAATGCTCAAATAGAGATCCTATAATGACATTCTAAAAGTTGGTGTTGTTACCTCTTTATAAAAAAATACTAGTGAAGAGATGAAGCGGTTTATCTTCGAGATGAAGATAAAAATGAGACTACAAAAAGTCTCAATATAAAGAATATGACCTTCTTTGTATCTAGGGAATTCTTTTTTCTTTCATTCAAAATTCCTATAATTTTGTTATTCCTCACTTAGTTGAGCAACTCCTAAAAATGGTGTTGGCCTCAATTTTATTTATTAGTATTTGTTATATACTACATTGAATAGGGGTATGAAGATGACCAAACAACTAAAGGGTCTTATTATGGAATTTTGTAGATGTTTGAATCATGATGTAAAGCTCCGAGAAACTTAAGTAACTATTGATGTACAACAAAGGTAGATATTTATGTAGTGCGAAGTGTTTATTGATTAATGTAGATCCCTTTAATACCCCTATTTAATGTAGAAGTATATCAAGTAAAACATTTGTAAATTGTAGACCAAAGAGGCATATATTGACCAAAAATGAGCTCCACTTCTTTCCTTTGTCTTATATTGATTTTAAAATAAATTTACCTTGAAGCTTGCAATCACAAATCATTGCAATAATGTCTACTTTAAAATTGTTAATATTCATTATGTAATTAGTGATAGAAGGGGTTTGCATATTTTAAATTTTAGTTATATTCATAAGTGCTAGTGATAGCAGTTGTAAACCACAAAATCAAGATCATCCAACATCTAACAATGTAGATGTCATTCTAACTATGATTCATTTTTCTTTCATTCCTTGAATTCTAAATGTAATCCAACTATGTAGATGACATATTTGAAATCCAAAAGATGTCTTATTTAAAAATCAAATGATACCAAAAATGAAGTATTGAAGTAGGATGTTTGAAAGATAAATAAGACAAAGAGAAATGACTTATGACAGTCTTCTGAAGAAATGAAGCATGAATCTAAAGAAATAAATTTTTGATTACATACTAAAATAATATTCCCTCTACCCTACTTCAAAACTCCAAAAATCTTCTCCTTGAGGAATTAATTGTATTTTTAGTCATAGTGCAGGCAATGCATTCAAGGGTCATTGCAAGAAACACCTGCCCTTTTCTCCATCACAATGAGAGTGGCTCTCTTGTCCTCTACTATAACTTTTGAATAATGAATCCAATGCAAAAAAAAAGAATTGTTTCTGGATGTTGTGATTGTTATTGTATTTCTTATTTTTTTTTAAATTTAAAAATTCATTTTATATTTAAAAGTCAATTTTGTTAATTTGTCACATTTTTGGATTTAGGGTTTTGAATACAAAAAAGTTGTTTGAACTAGTTAATGATTTTTGGCTGAAATTTTTGTGGTATATTTTTATAATGGGCATACATGTATCTACTAAAGGGCATCTAAAAATACGCTATTCTATGTCCTCCACATTCGTGCAAATAGGCCTTCCTTGCACATGCACTAGTAAACAATAAAAATGGTTATGACTTTGTTTTTTTGGTCAAATATCATCACCACCTAGTCCTCACAAATGGACAATTTTTATTTTCTTTGAAAATTCATTTTCTTATTTTTTACAAATTAAAGTGTCAAAGTATGCATTTTTTTGTGACATATTCTTGGACATAAAATTTTGGATAGAAAAGGGGTAGGTTGAGGTTTTAATTTATAATAAATCAACAGTAGTGAAACGAAAAAAACAACTCATTTGTGAGGATTTGATGATAATAAGATTTGACCAAAAACACAAGGTCATAACCACTTTTATTGCTTACAAGGGCATGTGCAAGGAAGGCCTATTTGCATGAACGTGGAGGACATAGAATAGTGTATTTTTAGATTCCCTTAGGTAGGGACATGTACGCCTACTATAGGAATATACCACAAAAATTTCAGCCAAAA
Source organism: Pleurozium schreberi (assembly GCA_006891605.1). Classification (NCBI taxonomy): domain Eukaryota; kingdom Viridiplantae; phylum Streptophyta; class Bryopsida; order Hypnales; family Hylocomiaceae; genus Pleurozium; species Pleurozium schreberi. Next base: position 169,823 of record VACF01001332.1, on the reverse strand, counting down.
ATCATTAGATTAAACAACTTTTTTGTATTCAAAATCCTAAATTCCAAAATATGACAAATTAATAAAATTGACTTTTAAATATAAAATGAATTTTTTAAAATTTTGAAAAATACGGGATACAATAACAATCACAACATCTAGAAAAGTGAAATTTGTTTTTTGCATTGGATTTGTTATTCAAAAGTTATAGCAGAGGACAAGAGAACATGTTACAAAGGTGTCCACGAAACGCACGGTGTTTCTTGCAATGACCCTCAAGAAACAATGATCCATCCCTCATACCTTTGCAAAATCTTCAGCTTAAGCACTGTTGTTTACGTAGCCAAAATCCATGTATGATATTTGAGCATAGTTTGTGAATGTTGCCATCTCTGTCATTTTAAATGATTTAAAAGGTGGTGGCAACAATGGAATTTTAGATGTATGTCCCCAACCTAAATATCCGCAACAATAAAACGTGACCCACTTTATGAACAAATCTTCTTAGTGCTCAAGTGGTCATTGAACGCATAGTCAATACTATTGTTTGAGGAAGCAATGAGTATGGAGTGCCTTAACAAGGTGCCTTATAATTATGGGCAAGACCAAACTTTCTTGGTCAAAGGAATGCTTCCAAATTGTTTCACTTGCCTTCATGAGGTTGTTCAACACGGCAAATACTTACTCAACAATCAAAATAAAAAATGGAGCATTTTAATGAGACAAATATTGTGCTAGATTTGGAATTTTTTAGTGGAACAAAGGGAATATGAATTAACCTCATCAAGATGAAGGAGCCAAAAATGGTTTTAAAATGGTCAAAGAATCCATTGAAAATAGATGAATATTATCCATTTGGGGAGTTTTTTTTTTATGATACATCCATATAATTGAAATTTGTACAAATTAATTTCAATCATGTTTTCTTATTTTATATAATGTTTATTTAAGAAAAAAATATTGTATAGTATATTTTTACACTTTTGGCTCCATGTTCCTAAGACTTGATTGTGACCTTATAGTCGGATGGTGTCTTTTGGGTGGATAGTGACCTTCAACATGATTATTCTTCAATAAATATATGATTGAACAATTTATAAAAGACATTTGATTTCATTTATAAGATTTTAAAAGGGTCATTTATATAAGGTTTCAAAAATATATCATTCACATTGAATGACATTGAGATTTGACTTCATGGTCACAAGCTTCCTCTTTAATTGTATATATAGGATTACCAATAGAAAACACAAAAAGAAGAAACAAAGCTTTTGATTTTCTCTAGGCAAGCAATCAACTGTGCTCATATGTGAGCCCAAGAATGTGAGCTTGTGAGCATTGAGCCTACAATATAGGTACCTATAATGTAGATACCACACACTATAAAAGGTGTATGTATCATAAACACCTATAATATGGGTATTTGTAACATATATAACATACAATCATAGATGGTTTCCATAGTATATACACCTATTACATAAATGTGTAGTATTTTAGGCTCATGGGCTTACACTCCTAGGCTCACATAATAGCAACCCTAGGCAAGCAATTGTATGAACCATACTTTTTGTTTTAAACCTCCAAAGGCCATAGTTTAGGTACATAAGACTATTATAAATAGTAAAGTTTTTTTTTTTTTTCTATTTATCAAAATAATTTATTGTCTTCAATGTAACCTTGATTGGATGGCATCCTAACCACTTGGTTAATTTCTACTACAAATTAGCCCCCCCCCCCCCCCCCCAAAAAAAAAAAAAAAAAAAAAAAAAGTTTTGAAGCTAAAAATTGAGGTTTGAGGTCATCTACAAAGATTCTATAAAGTAAATGAATGATCTTCAAAAAATAGCATTTCTCCATCTTGCATAGGTGTCCAAAAAGTACTATTTCTATGTCAATGCAAGAGTTGTAGAATTCTTCTTCATCTAGATTTTAAAAGTTGATTAGAACATTGTTTAGGTTGAAAAAATGTTATTTTTTCATTTTGTCTTTTTGAAAGTTYTTCTATTTTTCAAAAATACAACCACAAAATATTTGTTGTTTTGAAATTTCATATTTCATTGTTCCATGCATGACTTCTTCATTACAAAAAATCTGAACCTTTCTAGAGCCGTTTAGAATTCTGCTGCAAAAGAGGGGGGCAAATACAAAAAAATAATAATAATTAAAAAATTATTATTATTATTATTATTATTATTATTATTATTATTATTATTATTATTATTATTATTATTGTTATTATTATTATTATGATGATGATGATATATTTAAATCAAAATCTGATGTGGCACTAGTAGTGCCACGTCAATCTTTCAGAGAGAAAAAAAAAAAAAAATCTCTATTTGCACCGCTACAAAAAAAAACTCACGGCCTTTTATAGGGTTCAGATTTTTTGTAATGCAAAGTCCAAATTTTTGGGGGGCTTAAAATTTTGGATGTACATTATTTTTCAGTTCTCTACTAATCCTTTTATATTTATGTTGATTAATTTTCTTTTGTCAAAAGTGTCAAAATGCAACAAATAGTACAAGCAATTGCCATGGCATTTACAACAATTTATTTTCTTTTCAACAAAAGTAACAAAATGAAGCTTTCTAAGTTTAATTTTTCTCGTTTGCTTATAACACTTTGAAAATTTCGTTCAAAGTGAATCTTTTGTTGCAACTTAAAGTTTCATCATTTTAAATATAGAATAACATGGAAATTTGATTTATTCTACAATTTCCATTCACGATAAGGATTTCAAATTTTTAGCAAATTTTGTATGTAGTACAAATCTTCTTTTCTTTCAAGTTTTAATTTTCCTCTCTTCAAAAATTTCTTGGTAATACCAAGTCTTTACAAGTAGTTGGAAAATCATATGATTCATAGAAGACAATTATGTACTTTTAATGTAATATTTAATACAATTTGAACATTGTCTACAACCATCTTCTATTGATTCTTAATTACAAAACAATGTGGAATCTTGGTTTCCACAATGATGTTTTGCATTATTATATATATGCTTATGGTGAAATGCCTGGAGTTTTAAACTATGTTTAGAATAAGACATGATTTTTCTTCACTTTTTTTTTCAAAAACTTTATAATGACATCAAATTTTCACAAAAGTACATGAAAATTATTACTTATAGAAGACATGTCATTTCATCTTTGAAAATATAATCAGATGATTTTCACTCAAATCTAACACCAAGTAAAAGCTTACAAAGCAAAAGCCATTAACCCTTAAAAGAAAGACTAGTGATCATGGAAATCATCCCGATTTTGATACCTTGGGAATCACTAGTTTAAAATAATCCAAAAGTAATTGGAAGTCAAAGTACTAAAGAAAATCTTTCCTTTTCATACAAAATTCCAAGGATAAATAGTTGTATTTCTATCCTACACATATCGATTCTCCATCATCTATCGGACTCAAAGCGTCTAGTTCAATGTTCAAGGATTAAGATTTTATTACATGGTCAACGGCCTTTGTCATTTATGCCAATTCTGTAATGAATGTTTTGAGATGAACTTTTTGACTTAAATTAGGCCTATAGAGGTTAAGGTTGGGTGTCAAAATATATACACTCATATATACAATATCCGCTTTTTAAAAATAGACATTGTGCAATACTAAATGAATTTGTCATCTACTATATACTTTTACTCATGCTTTTACTAAAAATTGTCATGTAAATCACAATAGCTCTAGTTATTTATAACCCATAACCTATTGGAAGTTCATTTTCACACAGATGAACAAAATGCAAAGTGTTCTTTGGTATATAAAGGATTCATTTTTCTTTCATCCAAAATTCCCCTAGTTCTTATGTAAGTTGGAGAACTTTTTAAAATGGCACTGGCCTTGATTTTATTATGTCAATTTTTTAAAGCTAGAACACTAGGAATTATATCAAGTAAAACATGCCTTTTTTAGACCAAAGAGGCATGACCTAAAATGATCCCCACTTCTATCTATTTCTTTAATTTAAAAATAATTTCATTTTGAGGCTTACAATTTAAATCCATTTCAACCAATGACTATTTTATAATTATTAAAATCTAGGATGTGATTAGTTATAGAAGGGATTCATATATTTCAATTGTTAGTTATTTTTTCTAGCCTGCGGGGCCCAGTTCATTGGCACGATTTAACGCTCTACAAAAATGGCGGTATATTGGGAAATGAGGCATGATTCTAGAGACATAAATTTTTGAATTTATAATTCATAATAAAATAATACTACCTCTATCCCAAAATGATCTTCATGTCGAACAAAATGTTCCGGATCAAGGCTAAAATTACATTGTAAATGACCCATTTTGTATTTTAAGTAGAATTTGGTGCACTCTTAGTGTCCTAAAAACTTTGAGTTTTGAGGCCCATTTAAAAGTGTAGTTTTGGAATATTGAAAAGTAGACTTTGGGGGCATTTTCAAAGAGCATCAGTGGACAGTTAATTGTTGAGTGTAAGGTTATCATTTTATGGACATTTAGTATGAGCCAAAGACCATATGTGGACTTTGTTTCGCCTCCCAAAGCTTCGTCTCCTTCAATTGGGCAATATTCAAAGAAAAGCAAGAAATAAGATCAAACAATCTTGATTGACCCTTCCAATTACTTCATTTGTCTTTTGATTGTTGATTTCAAGGATGGAGGGGGAATTATTGCTCGGAGTTGTTTTATTGATCCAAGATAGTGATCGAGAGCCAAATCTAACAAATTTGCAACATCACAAGTGCAACATGAAGATCATTTTGGCCTCCAAAGAAAGAGCACAATAAAGCTAAAGAGGCGCCGTCAACATTCGGTGAGCCCTGCAAGCTAGGGCTTACACAATTCTCCAAAGTTTGGTAGAGAGATCTAGTATTTAGTAGCTAGTAGAAGTAGCAAATTTGGGGTTAGGATTTTGAACTAAGGGTGGTCTAAGATGGCATTGTTTGAGATACTGTAAGATTGAAACATCTTCCAATTTCCCCGACAGCAAGTGCAAAAGTGCAAAGATTAGCACTCTTGAAGGAAGGGCACGTTGAACCCGATCTTCTGACAGCCATGTCAAATTCAGGCAAATATGATCAAATCCATCCTACTGTTGCAACTCCAGGTGAGGAACTTCTAATTGGTTACTCTAGTAGCTACTTGGAGTTCTTGCTCAACAACAGAGTTCCAAACTTCCAGAGATCACAGTTAACCAAGAGGAGGTCCATAGATAAATTGAATATTTATAGAAGTATGCCATTGTGGCCTATTTTGTGAGAGATAGGTAACCACCGGAATCTATCGCATTGTGGATACAAAGTCTCCAAATAGTGGTAGGTGATTGGGTTGGATTACGTCACAACTTGGGGCGTGACTTCTTTGAGGTTCTAAGTAAGCAACCGCTCACCAACCAAAAACTTTTGATGCTCACTCCTCATATGCATGCAAGTTTGGATGCCTAGTTTCAATGCGACGCTTCCGATCATATTCAAAATACCCACATGGGTGACTTTAAAAGACGTATTTGGTGAATTTTTAAGAGTGATGATTGAGATTGTTGGCGGGTTGGGAGAAGTGTGGAAGATGACAGATGAAATCAACACACAATGATGCAAAGATTTTGCATTGGCCTAGCTTCAAGGTTTGGATGGAAAACGCAAGTAGCTATCATTAATGAATTCATGAGCAAAAAAGCAGTAATCACTATTGACTACTGTAATCTTTCCATTCAATGTCGTTATTGCCTTCCCACTGAGCAACTTGTCAAGGATTACATTGGCACCCTGAAATGAACCAAAGAGTCGGATCCRAGCCCAAACAAGACTGATTTGGAAGAGTTGCCTAATGACAATGGTGATCAAGCAAGTACCCCCTTCCAAAAATCAATAGCAAATCTTCCTAGTCCTCCACCTTTGGGTCCTTGCCAACCACCACAAGAGGAACAGGCTCCTCAAATAGGCAATGAGAGTCGTGAAAGAACAATTCCAAGGGCAATTATCACTCCATTGCAGATGTTGGTTTAGGGCAACAATAATGTAGGCAGTCTAGTGTCAAAAGAAGCTCAGTCTTGTCACCAGACAAATTCCAACTTGATGCCGGCAAGATTTATGTCAAAAGGTGACCGGATCAACACGACCAAATGAACAAAAAATTGAATTTTCTACTAGTGCAATAATTATAGAACTAATATAAAATAAATATAAATGTCTATTTTGAACTAATAAACGGCCCATATCACAACACTGCCACAAGCAAATTCCAATCAACCGCAACTGGGAGAGGAGGCCTAACTAGCAACTTAAGGAGACAGCAATGGCACAATCCTTTGGTCTGGCATCAAAGTTTACTCGATCAACAAAGACACTGCAAACTCTAGATCCAGAGATACACCTAAGTATGAATATAATGGATGGAAGAAGGTTTATCACGGACCAAAAGGAAAAGAACAGGTTGGGAGGAGGTTGGGATTCAATCACACAATAGCAACTAACGCACTACTCAAAGTCTCTACAGAACACTCATCTGGACCAAGGCAATCATCATCCCCCTTGAAGTGCCCAAGCCGCTCTTTCAAAGGTAACCCAGTTGTGTCATGCGAGCTCTGGACAACCAGAAGATAAAGTTCGCTCCCATGCAGCAATGCAAATTCACTACGTTACAGAAACTACCTAGGAGCTACATATTGAGATGATGATTGATGTTTTCGTTCAATCCTATGGTACAACGATGGTAATTCAAGAAACGGGTTTCACTACAAGAATTTAAGGATTCTATGACTGCATTTATGACTGCATTTTCAATCATTGTGGACATATATGACTTCTGTTGATTTTGGGTTCATGTAGTCATTGTGGACAAGTCCTTTATGGGAATGACTATGGATTTAGTACTTGGATGTACAACTGGATGAAAAATTCAGTGGTTAACTAAGTGATAAAGAAAGTTTGGCTTAAAGAAATGGCTATAAAGCTGCCATGTGGAAAGTGCAGACCCATTGTAAATCTGACTTGGACAGACAATCAGCCATGTGGTTAGTCATTTGCAAGTCATTTTGGAGTTACAATAGACTTATTGTAAATCTGACGTGGACAGCCAGTCAACCACATGGCTAGTCGTTTGCAAGTCATTTTGGAGTTACAATAGACTCATTGTAAATATGACATGGACAACCAATTAGCCACGTGGCTAGTCGTTTTATGAGGTTGCAGCATTGTGTGCAAAAAAAATGTATTGACAAATACACAAATTCTAGATTCATATATAAATGCATTTGAAATTCTACAACATACATTATACAATACGCATACATCATACAAGATACACCATACACAATTCATCATACACCATAGTTGGCAAATGTATTGCATGGCTTTAAAAGCCCCTCAATGATTGTGTGTTAGGACAAGAAATGACAAGCCCTTTATACTAGTGAAGTGGTAGGAGGCAAGACAAACCATGTGGGATATGTAAAATGCAGGAATTGTGGTACAAGTAATAATTCAAACCTCATTTAGGCATACTAGATCAATTTTTTTCATAAAAATTTGAACTAATTGGAGTTGGGAAATCAATCTCACTTTTATCTCCAAAAATCTATTTTGGATTTCAAGCCTCCAATTAAAAGTTGCAAGAACAATTGAGAAAAAGATTGAAAATAATAGTTTCTGACATTTTTTGAATCTAGTAGTTTAGAAGACGTGACGCAGTCATTTTTGTGTCATTTCCTCAATAGAATACCATAACGCAACTTCTGCCTAAGTGGATCTAGTTAGGTGGAAGTCATAGTTGGCTCCAATTATATTAGTACTGTAGAATGTTACAATTAAGAATTTTGTTCTAATTATTTAATTCTAGCAATCATGTTCTTGGAGGGAGGCTTTATAATGAAATTAATCGAATTACATGTGTACAAGAAGTGAACGTTTAAGAAATGCATGGATTCATCGACTCCAACGTTGTCTAGCTAAATGGATTTAGATCAAAATCAAAATCATACTTACTTGTACTTGCTCTTATCCACTGATGCACAGAAAACAGAACAAAAATTGCCAGAATGTATAAAAAATCGTACAATGAATTGAATTGCAAAGGATGTCAAAGATGTAGCTCAATTGGCGTTGACAAATTAAATGATACCCATCGTTTTTTTATTAACTTTGAAAAACAGCATTATTGCAAGGCATGGCTATAATCTATGCATCATTGAATGACTTCTAATTTCAACATAGAACGCATGCCTAGGATGGCCAACCCTAAATCCTATTTCCTATTCAATTTCATTGTTTGACATTTTACAATAATTTTGTAATGCCTAAAAGAGTTGATATGAGAAATCCGTCACTATGTGCTTTTTGTGCCCCCTACAAACTTGAAATTGAATCACAACAATATTGGAAATTTGAATTTAATAATAGTAGAAATTTTTTGTCAAAAATAATTGCTCCCATATTTGTAGGAGATTAAATAAATCATACAAGAAAAACCCTGAAAGAAACAAGTTGTACCTTTGGTAAAAAAAACCCAACATGAATTCATCAATTGTTGGTGCTTCAATTAATTAATGGAAGTTATACCTTAAACTTCAATAACATCATCATTTGTAATGCACATATCTTCAATATTTCTATTAATTTAGTGAATGTTTATTGATTGAAATTAGGGCCTTAGATACATTAATTAATTGTCTAATATTAATTAAAATTATTCAATCATACAAATATTTTTTCAAAGTTGCATCCTTTAATGAGGCATGTAGCAAATATCCTAGAGAATTTAAATACTTTGTGCCAAAGTACAAAGTAAAGTGCAGTGGCAAGCCACTCATTCTGTAGTGGCCCTGCAGTGAAACTTTAGTTTAGAAAGTTGCTTTCGGCCACGTCTTTTGTTGTGGCCTTTTTTTTTTTTTTTTTCTACTAGTTAGTAAGCCAATACTCCTTTGAAGACGTCTATGGAAGTCTCTAAAGTCATTCTTTAGTCATTGTAGAGTCAAGCATAGTCACAATATATGATAACAATCTATTTGTTTTTTACTAGGACACGACTAGTGACGAGTCACTGTATCCATGTTGGAAAGTTGTCAACACCATGAACAAAAAGTAGTGGATGAAGCTTGCACCTTGTGAACTCTTCATCTTGAAGTAACACTCTTTTTTGGCATTTGTTTAGAATTAGTCAAGCAGTCATTTTCTTGTCATACCTCAGTCATTCACAAAGTTCCACAGAGTCAGTGCAGAGTTGTGCTTCATTACTTCACAACGTAGTCCATTCTAATTCTTTATTTGCAAGGTTCACATCACGTCTTTAGAAGCTTTGGTCAATGAGAATGCGCGGATGAACAAAGTCTGAGTCAAGGTTCATGCACTTTTCATCCTTCAGTTGTTTCCATGACTACACCGTGACTACTATCTTGTACACATCACGCTACTTGTGCAAATACAGAGGTCCAGTTGCTACGTAGTCATTTAGGACAGTAAGTCATTGTTTAGTTGGTTGTGAAAAGCCCATTTTTTGTAGTGTTTGCTTGTAGGAATATGCGACAAGAAATAGCGAAGGCATCCCGCTATTGAGGTCGAGACAAGTACCACCGTGGCCTTGCCAATGGTAATTTTGAGCGGTAATGGCAATCCACACACCCAAGGAGTGCACAAGAGYGCCTTCTTAAGGCTCATGACAGCTATTCCTAGCCAGCGCTGGTCAGTCAACGTGTGCTGGAATCACCCCTCCGTTGTAGGATATTTTGACGCATGCATGAACTAGCTATCTAGCCTTGTCGAAGTTGGTATAAAATAATGTGAAAAGCCTATGAAAGCTACACCAAAGTCATGATCATTGATACAAACAATATATATAACGCCAGCAACTACTAGACAACCACTGCAACTCACTTTTTATAACAATCCAAATCCAGGATAATCATGAACCACAGAGATGGTACTACTTAACTATCTACAACAACATTCTAGCTCCACTTACAATCTCCGACGGGGCTCAAGACACAACACGCATACAAAACTATTAAGATTTCAAAGAATCCATCACTACGAGCTCAAGGTCTAGCAAAACGAGAAAGCAATCGAAACTCCATCAATAACTGCGACAACTTCTCATATTGCATCTTAAAAGTAACAAGCCCGCACCACCTAAGGTTCCGCCACTTCAGTGGATGGTTAAAAATTTAATATCCAATCAACGTTGAATAGCGTAACTACATAAATATGAACGAGCTCTGTTCACTCCAAGACTCCAAGCGAATAAGCTTAAGTTTCCACACTTCCCACTCTGAACAGAAATAAATGTGTCTTACAAGTTACAACCACAAGACTGAGAGCAAAGAAGCAACAAATATCATATCGCCACTCAACGCTCAGTGTCCGTTCCCTACAACTGTTGCGTCAACAGCATGGGTAGTCACAAACTAGAGGTGAGGAATTTTAGGTTTCTTGATGGAATGTGAAGACGAAAAAATATATTTTGTGATCAAATCTGAAAGTGACTTGGATTTTAGCACYARAGGCATRRTTAGTAGYCCATCTATTTTGCTGTCCAGTTTGAAATCATAAGCAGATTATATATTTAACTACCAAACAATCGATTAACCAGTCCACCCAGATGCTTGATTGCACGAATAAAAAAATTGAGCCTCTTTTCATAAAGCAATCCGACCTCTAGTGCCCATTGGAACAAACTCTTGGTTTTTGTACCAGTTGTGCGATCCAGAGTCGTGCGGATTTGCAAAAGTATCTAGTTTCAGATGTCTAGTTAGATACTAGAATGGGCCAGCCAACAGAAGTGTGTACAAGCCGGGCATTTTGTAAAAAACTAGAAGAGGTTGCCATTGGCCTTGTCTAATTCCACTCTACTTTTGTACAAAGACAAAAACCCGACAGGTGCTTTAGCAATGAGAAAATTGATAGCAGCTTCACCTACTATTCTGTACGTCCAAACAACAAAGATTTCTGCACAGCAAAGTTCCATACTGCAGCAAGAAAAGAAAAGTTAAAAAAAGAAAGCATTATATCTCAGCAGCTTCATTTTTCCCAACATCTTCCTTCATCTTAGAAAGAGGAGTGCGGTAGTTCGCCAACAACCTCTTCAGTGGCTCCAGTAGTGATACCCACCTAGTAGATACTTGGAGCTGTGGCTACAAGCCCTTCGTTTCCATAATCTTTGTTAACGTTTGGTACTCACTTAGACGTTTTAGGCTCTTACTAAAGTATGAATGTGTCTTTTGAATCACTTGCTCCACAAGTGCAAAGATGGGGGTGTAGACAAAGACCTAGCTGCAAGGTTGCACCTATGGGCCATGCAATGGACTCCTGTGCAAATTGGAGCAAACTTTGTTTGAATTTGTATGGTCACTCCACTTTAGAGACCTTGAAAGGTGCTTATACCATTTGTGGATTTGCCCCAAAACAAGTCAGCATTTTTGAAATTTGTTCAAACGTGAGATCTCCTCCACACTCCAAGGCCTTCATAATGAGTATCGTTAGGATGCTTGCACCACCTCCATCCACCAAACGCTGTAAGGTGATCAAGTGTGGGATCTTTACATAGTTTTCTACTACATAAGCGTGAATGCATATCCAACTCCCATTGTCCACAGTAGTCACTTCATCACATGTAAGAGAAATGAATTGGGCAACATTAATCTTCTTCTTGATCGCTTCTTTGACTTGGAAGTACATGTAGTCATCCATCTTCCACCCAGAGCTGTCAGTCCAGTACATCCTTGGCAAGTTTGGAACATTGATGAATGCATACAATGTTTGCCTTTCTTCATACTCCAACATGGGATGGCCAGATGACAAGATTTGGAAGATTGTGCACAACTGCACAATTTTCTTAGACTGTGCCATTGAAGTGGTAGTGTTCATTTGTTGAAGGATAGAAATAGGTTGCTTAGCTGCAAATAGTCTCAAACTGATTTGATGCCAACTTGTCTTGAAAATATACCACTCGCCCACGTTCACTTTATACTTGGGCATATCAACGCAACTTTCTTCTTCCCCTCGAGTTTCGTCCAAGTGTCCCACTTTGGGCCCAAGATTTTTGGACTCTTCTCAAAAGTAGAGCAAATTGTGCACTTCACAAGATGGACACTCCCATTAGTTCTTTGAATTGATTAAGCCCAAACCAATTTAGTAGCCCACTCATTTTGGAATCGACGAGTTTGATCATAGTTTACCTTTGACTTTTTAGGTGCAGGTGCAACCTCTTAGATGTCATCGTCAGTCTCCAAGTCTTCTCCTCCATCAGATATTTGCACTATGTTGTCCCTCAATTGACAGTGCAGTTCGTGAGGTATTATTGTCCCAAATTGCCCACCGCTACTGCTTCCARTTTGTGACATGTTTGGAGCTTTAGTTGGCAAGGCCTCTGTATCTATAGACATATGAATGAAAAAAATACTTTGAGAACTAGTATAGCATGGATCCAATTGTGCAGAGTCACTAATGAGATGCAAAGGCTGTGAATTGTTTGAGTTTCGTGAACTTTGAAAGAACTTCGAAATTGACTCTGCTTGGCGCGCACTCCGTTGTCGTGTAGAGAGAGTTTTGCCTTGGGAAATCACAGGGATTATGGCTGTGACCGGAAATAACTGAAGAACACAAGTAGACCTGTTCGTTTAAAATCTTGAATCTTGTTTGTTGATTCTTCAAAACCATCGTGGAACTGTTTCTCGTTGAATCTTTGAAACCGTCTCGGAACTGCTTCTCGTTGGCCTATTCTGAAACGGGCTCTAAATGGGTAAAAGCGTCAAGGTAGGTCATCCTAAACCACAAGCCTCAGACAAGTAAAACAGGACGGTCAAACAACAAGCTGAACCGTCCGAAAGATTGACTCTTAAATTTCAAACTCTTGGTGACCAGCAATTGTGCTTCACCGTGAGAACAGAGAAAGTTTTGACCATGTGGGCCATCAACCCCACTTCGTCACCACGACACAAAACGAGGTTAGGCAATGGTTTGATCCATGCCACCCGCAACAACAAAGTTTACAATGAAATTGAAAGCCACAAGCCACAAAACACAAGTCTTCAAAATCTCCTCCAAACTCCAACTCCTTGGCTCAACTTTGATTTGATGCCACCAACGGTCTATAAGTCTAAATGAAATGAGTGATAGCTTTCTGGAAAGCTAACACAATTTCCCACTCTTTCTCCAAATTTCAAATCAATCTAACACTCTGTCCAACTTTTATGGCGGCCCAAAGTTTCGGCCTTTGAAATTGAGGACAACATACCCTTCTTTGCTTTGACACTCACAAATCACTCATACAAACTTTAAATAGAATGAGTGATAGCTTTAGGGTGATTGCAAGAAACACTTGTCCTATTTTTTGTCCCCTTGCCCTTGGACAGGTGGTTTTTTGCACATAAATTTTGCATAGTTTGATCTTTTGGAGTGAAATTTGGAATGAAGGTACATGAGATAGCTTTAGACATTGAGTAATTTTTTTAGAATTTCAAAATTATTTTACTATTTTTAACCTGCCTCCGATTAGGTGTCTACCTTGGCCATTTTGAAGGGTTTTAGTACTATTTTCTACCCAAGAATCCGAATTTGAAGCTCAAAATTGAGATGCAAGGACTTGTACTAAAGTTACAKAGGCCCAMAAAGAGATTTTCTAAAAATAGTAATCTGTCCACCCTCCGCATGTGCTCAAAGTGCACTACCTTTGCACAAGTGTAAATAACTCAATTTTTTTTTCCCAAAGCTAAAAATGGTTGAGGAGAAGAATCTTCAAGTGAGGAAAAATGCCTTTTTTTTGGAGAATTTTTTGAATTTTTTTACTATTTWAAAAAAATATCWCATCAAAGTGTTCMTTTTCTTGGTATTTTCCATCACTCTTTGAGTGTGCATAACTTTTGGAAATAAATTTTCCTAGGTCTGAATTTTCACACATGTAATTTTTTGAATGCTTTACAAATTATCCATATTTTATTTTATTTTTGAAAATTTTATTCCAAAAGTCACAGTACTCAAGTACTAAGGCCATTTTGACCCAAAAACGATAGGTGTTTCTTGCAACTACCCTTTGTGAAAAACTAACAAAATCTCCTTCACTCTCTCCAATTTTCATTGCAAACAAAAGACCTGTCCGTCCTCTATGATCGTTCAAAGTCTCTGACCTTCTATATGGAAGGCAACATACCTTCCTCCACTCAAACTAGCACAACTTTTGAATGCCAACTTTAAATGAAGCAAGTGAAATGATTTTAGAAACACAATGCCATGATACACAATTTCTCTAATTGTCATTTCCAAATTTATAAAACTCAACACACTATGGCTCCTCAAACATACGGACCTTACAAAACACAACGAGAGAGACAATGAATAGTGCCTTCTTTTCCCTCCACCTTATCTTCTACCTTAACCAGCCAAGTCAAGTGGACTTCAGCCCATATCTTGATCATGTGGCTTCCCTATCATCCATTGGTCATCTATTTTGACCACTAATCTCATTCTTCATCCTTAGCTAGAAGATAAATCATCTTAAAGTTACTAGAAGACAAACTATTTGTATATTTCTCTTCTACAACTTCACACATATAAAATAAAATTTGAATTATTTCTATATACAAAATAAAGGAACTAGGATCTAACATATATCTATTAGAGGTAAAAAATAGAGTTTCAATCGGAATATCACTCCATCTTCAAGAACTTGGGGATGCGTAAATGCATTTGATGGTAGTTGTCACATATTATGCACAGTCTGCCTTAGTTAAAGAATTGACTGGCCTCTCTAACTCAGCGTTAGTGGCTACGACTTCCCTTCACAAGCAGAGCCATACAAAAATATTGGTCAACATTGAGACCCTCAAAACACCTTCAAATGTCACTTCTCGACTCCCGTGCTCAACACATCCAACTTGCAACAAAATCACCAACGCTCGAGCATCGCGCTGAAGGTTTCCATGCGATCACTACTCCAATCGAGGTTGCTTTGGCGGTTGAGAAGGCCCAGCTTCTTCTTATAGACGCTCATGTGGCAATGCAAGACTTAGCGGCAAAAGAAGTTGGTCCGGCAGTTGTGACACGGAAAATTCAAATTCAACCTCCGGTTGAAGTTCTTCATCTTGAGTCTCAGAAAAAACCCTCTAGTTCGACATACTAAAATCCAAAGTAGAAAACAAAGAAGAACTACATTTACTTGATAAAGCTCTTTGATGACCCTCCTCTTTATAGTTTGTTGTCCAGAAGAAAGCGTCATTTTGAAGCTACTTCAACTAGCGTCATTTTGAAGCTACCCCAACTAATGTCATCTTTTACACTACATCATTGTATTCAAATCCATCCAAAAATATGTAAATATACATTTTTATATAATGCTCACATTTACAATGTGACACCGCCAAGCCATGTTGTCTTCGGGACAAACTGATTTTCTCTTGAGCTCATGTCGTCGAAGAGCAGCCTCCGTCTCCACCTTCTGAGTAGCTGCATGACTTGCACGAGCTGCAGAAGCTGCGAAAACTTCGGAGGGCTCTTTAGGAACTAGTGATCGGACGTCTTGCATTTCCACATCTTCCATGCAGCTTTGCTCCTTGAGTTCTGGAGAGCGCTCACCCTCATCCACTGCAACCAAATGCGTACAGCTCTGACAAGCAAAGAACAATAGAGACAATGCTAAGTGAAAACCTAAACCACCGTTGGCGATCTAGTCAAACCATGGGGCTCCTTAGAACGTAAAGACTGCAACATTAACAACCGCCTTTAACGATGCTGGATTAAATCATGGTGTGCTAAACAAAACAAACAACTAGAAACAAAAGTGACAAAAGAAAGAAAGAGCAATGCACGCGTATCGCAATTTCAAACCCCAGGGAAGAAAAGGACTTGTGCAAAGAAGAGAAGGATTGCATCATATAGTAATATAGTCCAATAACCCTTGCATTCTCCCCTCTCTAAATGACCAACCCTAAACCAACTTCCAATGCTCTCCATCGCCACAACAAATGCAGCGCCACCGAAACCTATCGCCAAATCCTTCGCAGATCAGAAATTCAAATTCCTATGCAAGCAATAAACATTAGAAGATTGGAATTGGTAGAGGCGATGGAATGAAATGAGTTGTTGAAGATCTGGTGATTCTGGTTGTAAGAGCCTTCTACAAAATTGGCGATGAACAGATCTGTCAGCAAAGAAGAGATGGCGACGAAGGTGGGGGGAGCAGCAATTGGGCGTGAAGCTTTTAAACCAAGTTGCTTTGGAGGCGCGCGAGCATGAGACAATGGCGGCCAGGGTTGGGGTTTTCAGGCCCAGCCCCCTTAACCCGAATCCTCTTTCTGGCACCTCATTTACTTAATTCTTTTAATTCCTTAAAGGCTTTTTCGCCAGTAATTGGTCAGTGGTGCTTTCTGGCTCCATATCGCTAGAAAAAAAAGGCTGGTGAAGACCATGGCTAGACTAAATCGCATACATTCATTCTTGCCTTGCAATGCCCAACCTAGCCCGATTGCAGAGTATTATATCCSAGGGGATAGCAACCATTCCAACCAACTTCTCATTTGGGGGAAATTTCTCCTCCAAACAACCAAAGTCTAGGATGTCTTCATACAAAATGAGTGATTGTTTCCRGCTTTATGTATAATATTTCTAAAGCAAATATAATGTATGATATGCATTTTCTTCACTTTTTCTTTTAGAAATTCACGATGCTATCAAATTTGCACAAATGAATCTGAAAATTTATAGACTTGTAGAAGACATGTATTGTGTAGCACCAAATGAAAGGATACTAAGCAAAAGCCATTAAGGTTGATTATACGGTCAACAGCTCCGTCCTTGGAAGAGAAAAGTGATCATRCTCAGGTGTAACTTACAACATACCGATAAATCTCTCGCAAAGACAGATATGGTGCAAATCTGCAAGATATTTGGAAACATGGCACTATTGAAAATTTTCTTCATTTGTTTTTTTAACATGAAAAGTGAACGTCCTACTCACTGTCACATCGGCCAAAACTGTAAGAGACTAACCAAACCGAGCAGCAGGTCAATGACGTAGCTAAACTGCGACTCAACAACAAAATCGTCTCTCCCTGACCAAAATTTCCAAATCCGATTCCATCAGATGCTTGCTTTTCTCATTGATCTGCCTACCAACTACACTTCACACATTACTCCACATCGTTTTGACCTCGCATGGCACTACACTCAACCAACCTAAATAAGTACTACGGAGTATTAACTGAAGTCCGAAMTGAAACGACCTCTCATGCTCGATTTGCAGGGCGTTCAAATTGAGATTCGTGGCAGTATGGGTCGAGCCACTCGGACTCCGTACTRCGAGGAGTGGGTCCTCCCCCAGACTTGCTGCCCATCAAGTCTTGGAGAACCTCCACTTTGTTCTCACGAGATGAGGCTGAAGATTTGCTTTCGCGATCTTTAAGCTTTTGTTTCAGGCGTTGCTTTCGATTCGGTGCGGAACTGTCTTGACCACCTCGGCCATACTGCGGAGGTGCACCGTGAGGTCCCAAGTATATGTGTTCAGTGCCTGCCACAGTCTGCCATTGCAACACAAATGTAAGTGATGAAGAAGACGATGTGTCTGTAATACATGGAAGAGGACAAACGAGCAAAGTAAGGAGGTGATTACAGCTATCGACTCCGATGAACTCTTGAAAGGACGGCATGATAGCAAGATCACTCCCTTTACCACAGAAAATCAACACATATTCAGCACAACTTTCCTSAGCRTAATAATACAYTCTTTGGGGAGGACTGTTGAGCTAYACACCGACTGAAAGCCCCGTACAAAAAAACAATCTACTTTCTGCTGAACCAACGCTGAGCCCCCATAACCAGCTCTCACTGTAGGTTCAACAAAAAGGAGACTGACTCTTGCTCCCCAGACCACTTGTGGCTGGGGCTTTGTACTCTTTTCTTGCAATGAAATCTCGTTTCATTTGTTTCAAAAAAAAAAAAAGGAGACTGACTCTTCAAAAAGATAACTCCGACAATACATAATTACAGATTGGTCACAGGGCTGAATGGTACAGGGCTATAGACCTAATGCGAAATACTTTACACGCGTCCTTCCATTCCTCTCCCGACATTAATTTCCTGTGATAATAGCAAGGTACAGTACATCCGTAAAGTACGGGTACTGACACCTTGATCTTCAATCACATTGACGTGTGTGGTCTTGCCATCATCATTATAACCCATGTGGATCAGACTTGATTCAATGAGCACGGCTCCACCGAACGACGGCTGTGAAGAAGCTTCACACGCTCATCATTCCCCAAACAATTGACTGGCGAGCAGAGATCTAGATAACAGCATCAAACACTCCRAGCCAATGCACCAATAGAGGGCTGCAGCATCTGATAGTGTAGCATGAATTATTAAAAGGTTTCAGTTTCTTACTCTYTGATAAGAAGGTCGATATGTCTCTTCGGATTGCGTGCGTTCCTTTCGACTGGGCTCTGCTGGCCGCCCAGCGTCTAAACTCGGAATCTCAAACCCGTCAGCATCTGTACAACCGGAACAAAATCAGCATTGGAAAATTATGAGTCATAACACTTGCATACTTTCCTTACAGATAAGCTCATCAGACGACYATTTCATGCACAACACACACAGCCAGATTCTCTTCTGAAAAGAMAACCCTGCCAACTTCAATATGAGAACAGAGAAAACCGTCCGGAGCAGACATCAACAGGAGCGAAGGACTACATCCAAGCTACTCAGAAGCAGAAAGAASATGTTTCAATGAAACTCATTGCAACCCAGACCAAACATGCTTATAGCACTGCTATCCTCATCACCAAAATCGAGTGAAATGAGGCAAATGCTACCATTAATTCCAGCGTTGTTACAAAATGATCTCGTCTGTCTAGGAGTGTACCAAAATTCAGAAAAATTGGGGCACCGCATTTGACTACAGRACGCGTATACAATTCATACAGCGAGTGTGATTCAAGGAGATCCTATTGAACAGACCAGGAGCCCCTCAGCGCGTCCACTGCAGTAGTGAAAGTCGGGAAAGAGGCATGACTGTCCGAGGTCAAGGACCAAGTAAAACCCCGATAAGAAATGCTTGCCATCTCTGGAAAATGCAGCAGATTTTTATCAATGTCKTCAAAAAGCTGCAGTTAAATCATTTACTGCAATTCTAAGTCGCACAACTGCTWACTATCTGAGGTTAGACCTCGTCTCCTCTCGAAAAAATTCCGTATATCAACTACATCTCCTTCCTTGAGCTCTTACTTGGATTGCACGGTTGCAAAGTCAGTGCGACAAAACAAACCAGTGCCCGAAAACCAAGGCCTAAGAT
The DNA here is from genome assembly GCA_006891605.1 of Pleurozium schreberi. Taxonomy (NCBI): domain Eukaryota; kingdom Viridiplantae; phylum Streptophyta; class Bryopsida; order Hypnales; family Hylocomiaceae; genus Pleurozium; species Pleurozium schreberi. The sequence goes on along the minus strand of VACF01001332.1, from coordinate 150,588 downwards.
CGATTCAATAAGAAGCGCTGCTGTACTGATTCGAGAAGCAAAGACGAAATGGACTTCGAGACATACAAGACAGAAGGCATATCAACGTAAATTCGCGTAATATGAAGAGAATATCATCACGTTCAAAACTAAATCCGTCGATTAGGCAACACTCMACGAAAGATCGAGAAAACTCCCGAAAAAAACATGAAGCCGCCCAAATTTCAAGTGCGAGGAAGAGAATCCAACCGACGCCATCAAAACACCAACCACTAACAACAMGAAATTCCGTCAACCAAAAAAAGKCKGATCACAAAGGCCAACAACACAAGAAGAAAAAGAGGAAGCCTCACCCCATTCATCGTCTTCCGAGGGCGAAGAAGCCGCGCCATTGAGGACAGGATCCATGGCTCCCCAACCAACAAACCGTCCACGAAGCAGCAACTCATGGACGGACGGAAACACCCCACCACCAATTGGATCGATATCACCCTCAGCAATCCCCAAACATCCTCATCCAATAATCCAAAAAGTCTCASGAAATCTCACGAAATCTGCTCTCCTGAATTTGAAACTTCCCCCAGCAGTCACTCTCACCCCGCCCAAGGAGAACTCTCCCGCCTCCGCCCCAACCCAATCAGTCCGTCCGTCAGTTCCCTCTCAAACCTCGGCCGGAGCCTGCGAGGCGGGCWGGGATCCAATTATCTGGCATGTGGGAGGGGCCCCGGCTGCTTCTTATCTGCAGAAGAGTCTCGATCGTCGCCGTGGTTTCAAAGCAAAGGGGGGTGCAGACAGGCAGGGCAGGGCAGGGGCACAGACCAGGAACGGCGCAGGCTCGCTATACCCTTGGTCTGCTTCTTCTCTCTCTATTGCTCTTGCCCTTGGTTTTCTCTCTCTATGTTGCTCGCCTGCTTTCACTTTCTCTTCCTATTGCTCTTGGTTTTCTCTKTATGGCCCTCGCTCTCGCTCTTGGTTTTCTCTTTCTATTGCTCTYCAGTTGCTCTTTCTCTTCCTCTCTCTCTCTTACCCTATTTCTCTCTCCTCTGTGGCATCTACAGTACAGTGGTCGCTTCTGTTGTTCTGTTTGTGCTCTCTCTTCTGTCTACCGGTAAGGTCCTCCATTGAATTCCACCGAGTCCCGCCGGCGCTCCGTTGCGGRCTTGGTTGCACGTTTCCCCAGTTCGTTTCTTTCTTTTTCGGCATTAATAGCGAATCCTCCGGCCGCTTCCACCCCCAGCGGTGCACCGCACACACAGAGATATCTTTAACTTCTGGCAGGAGAGTGAGTAATGAGCCTGTCTGTTAGACGCAGGTGGGTCTGTTTTTAACCCGGTTGACGTGACTTGCAGTCTCGTTTTCAGGGGTTTTGGTGCTTTTGGTCGGAGGCCGGTTATGCTCGCCTTCCTTAACGTCCTGGAGTTTCATTCTTGGCGGCAATCGCAGTGTCAAGTCTCCACGGGCAGCTGGAGTGGAGTGGAGACGTGGAGTTATGCGCGGCTGGCTTTTTGTTTGGAGATTCCGGTCTTAGGATTCTTCTGTAGATTCTACTTCGAGTGAGTCTCTTCTACTTCGTTCCTTTTGCTTCTCATGGAACGTTTCTACTTCTACTTTTTACTACACTAAATAGTGAAATTAGGTTGCCCCCCCCAGGAATTTCTCGACATTTCATAATATAGAAATATTTGTTGTTGTACAAGAATGCACTACTTTTGAATTAGTTGTCACTGTAGATGAAACTCATGAACCTCCATGTGTACAAATGGAAGTATTTGTAGAAATACTTGTTGACTTTGATGGGTTCAAGAGTAATTTTCTTGAGGTAAGGCAACCTAATTGTAGAGACAACCTAATTTCACTATTTAGTGTACAAGTAGACACGCCTTTTTTGAGACCAAAATTTCTATGAAGAATGAAAAGTGGAGGAGAGAAAAGAGGAGGCAATTAGGAGTTAGAAACCATGGAGGTGTGACACGCCTTCAAAAGGTAAAGAGAATGACAAGCAAGAATTGGATACCACCATTTTGTAGAACGTGATTTACTAGAACACGCAAAACGTGTGGAACAATTAACCCCTAAAGGACCGGGATGCATTTTTTGGCTACATAACAATTTTGGGCAGGTACGTGTGGTTGGAGATTTTCATATTTTTGGCCCAAGTTGTAATAGAAGGTGGGGGCAAGGAATATCGTTCATATGCACCAAATTTCATGACATTTGAAAATACGAGGACTTCAAAAGTTATGGCGTACTATGTTACTTTTTTTTGTACATGGGTAGCCCGAGCAGATTAGAAAAAATATTCTTTTTTAGTAAAAAAATTCAATATTGATTTTCTAGAGTTATATATACATGTGAATTTTTGAATCATTCCATTTTGATCAATGAGTCAAAAGTTATGAGGACTTTTTGTTTGCGGGCAGTTTTGGATTCTTTACTCTAAAATAAACTTTGAAGTTCTTTATCTTACTCAATTTTCAATATCATTGAAAAAGAAAAAATCGTAGGATGTAGATTGTTCATTTCAACATTCCAAGCATTGGGATTGGCATTTTTCAATTCCATAATCAAATTCTTAACAATTTTGTATTTTGAATCATTCTCTACCACTATCAACTTACTATTTTTTCGTATATGTTGTGCAATTCCAAATGATTTGAAAATTTTCAAGCATGTGGCCAACTTGTAAAGGAAAAATAATCCAAAGAAGCACCACCATTTTGGACATTTTTTCATAGAAAAATGAGCTTTAGAAGTGCTACTGCCCTGTTTTTCGCAAGGCCTAAAAAATGATCTCAGTGAATTTGAATGCTTATATCTTGCAATCCGTGCGGTGGAAATTTTTGAAATTTTTACCACATGTTCTCAAGTCAGCATACTACAAAATCCTATGGTTACATGTGTCAATAAAAGTTTTTTTTCAAAAACTTGGTACTTGTACTCAAAATGGTAGTTTGGGAGCAGTTTTGGTGCAAACATAGTCATGGAACTTTAGGGGTTAACCCATTAAGGACTGGTCGACCATTTTGTGGTCGATTTGGGTCCTTTTTGGTTTGTAGAGAGAGCATGTCAACGAATTTGATGATGTGGCAAAGGGGACGGGTCTGGGGAATTGGGAAGTGAAGGGTTTAGGACAATAACTAGGCCAATCTGAGGTGGCATGTGGCCAAAGGGTTGAAAAAACCAAGACAACAGGGGCTGAAATTACACCAAGATTTGCTAAAAATTCCTACTTCACAATGCACCTTCTCCAAAAAAATTAATGCTAAACCCTATATCATGTGCAACACTTCCATCCGTACGGTTAGATCTCCGATAGGCTCTTGCATTCAAAAGTTTTAAAATTGCTCCCAATTGGCCATACAAAGGATTGCCCACCCCCCAAATCAACCACGGTCCTTAATTGGTTAATGGATGTGCAAATTGTGCAAGAGACATGGAATGGATGATGAAGGCACAAAAAGTGTAGAACGCAACACAAAGAGAGTTAGACATGAGATGTAGAAGAGTCTTACATTTGGATGATAGTAGGTCAATGGTTGGTATTGGGTTTGCCTACCTTAGCAGTCTTCAATAGTAGAAACTCTCTAACCTAATAAGTCAAGGACCGGTCTCAATACATTAATTACAAAGATTTATTGGCTTGTAGAGGATCAAATGTAAGGGAGATGCACTAAAAGCGACCATTTAAGGTCTGGTCTAGTTTTTTAGTAGGTTTCAGTGGACATAAATACTTTTAGCTCAATTTTAAGAGAACAAAAAAAGGATGTGGAACTTAGCACAAGCGATTTTATATTTTTCCAAGCATTTTTGAATTACACATAAATTTTCAAAGATTTGGGCCATAGGCACCTATCTGTGACCATAGGTCTTCCAAAATGTGTCCACTTACAACTTATAAAGAGATGGGAGGAAATGACACACAATGATTGGCTCTTGCAATAAAAAAAATCTCAATTCACTCATTCAATGGTGAATATGGGCCATTTAAGGATCACGTCATGTCCATTCTATAGCTATTGACAAGGGCAATTTCAAGGAGATGGTCACTTTTAGAGCATACTCCCTTAGTCGTAACCTTTGAAATACAGTCTAGTCTGGGAATTATTTGACACATTGACTTAGAGAGGTTTATTGGCTTACAGAGGGCCAACTTAGAGAGGGCCTACTAAAGTAGAACCACTTATAACCAACCTAATAAGGAATTTGGACAAATCTAAAGCAATGGAACTCAAGGTAAATATTTTTAGAGGTGTGTTGATAAAAATGATGAGGATTGCAAAAACTTTGGTAATTTTATCACATGAATCGAAATTACTATGAATTTTGAAAGGCAAAAAGTGCTCTAGACCCATAACCGATCTTTGGACTCTTCCAATTCCAATCATTCAAAAAACTACTTTTCCACTCATTGCTTCCTACTTTTTTTGCACTACTTTGGAACATGTGTCATGAACTTTTAGTCCCAACCTTGAAAGATGAAAAAAAAACATTCTAGTCTTGGTTAGAAATAAGTCAATCCATGGTTGGCTATGGGGCACTCGTCGGTGACGGGTGGTTTTACCTTATATCTTATGATTTTTACCCCCTTTGCAATGAAATTCTGTTTCATTTGTTTCTAAAAGAAAAAAACACCGACCCAACAGAGAGGCAGACAGACTGCGACGCAAGGCGACGAATTGACATTCTGTTAATCCGTTTCATTATAAGATTCCTGGCTTGGTCATAAATCAGCAGGCCAAGGACATGGATGATGCAGGTCRCCTTGAATGAAGGCTCAACAGGTCYATAGGACAATTCATAAATTAATTAGACCCAGTGAGAGTGGATTCTACAAGCTTCGCATTCTGTCAGGACTGTTATCTTTGTATTTAAATTTAAAAATATGTCCTGGGGGAACCATAACAACCATCATGTAGATCATGCCCCTTATCATACTTGTGTAAAAAAACAAAACCACAAAAAAAGCATGTAGATCATGCTGAGCTGAAGGCCATCTTTCACCCAGAGTGGGTCAGGCATGGTTCAGGAAATTATAGGCTTCTTTTTTTAGAATATTTTTCTTACAAGGTGAAACAGCCCATCGTGGTTAGAAAGAAGACACTAAAAAAATAGAAGGAAAAAAACAAATAGTGGATTAAAGAGAATAGGAGAAAAGAAGGAGAAGCAGGTGAGAGAAAGCACAAAGAGAAGTGAATTCTATAGAGGTACAATTCTTTTCGTAAACTTCATATTTAACCCTTGAACGACACGGCGTACGTTTTGCTTCCGATGAATGACAGGGATGAATGACAGGGAATCATATTGTACAGCACAGAAGTGAAACTATTCATCCACTATTTGCACTTTGCAATTTAGGGTCTTTTAGTATTGGGGAGTATCCAAAATTAATGATCTAGAGCTCAAAATTTTTGTGGTCTATTTCCGCACTAGGAAGGCATGCAACCACCAAAGGGAATTTATAAAAACATTGTTTTATGTCCTCTACATGTGTGGTAATAGGGCTACCTTGCGCACGCACTTTTGAACATTCAAGATGGTTTTAAGATCATTCTTTTGGTGGAATCTCTTTATCATAAAGTTCTCCCAAATTTCAAATTTTTATTTTCTTTTTAAATTATTTTTCCTATTTTTTACAAATTAAAATGTCAAAGTGTCTATTTTCTTCAAAAAATGTGTCATCCTATTTTGTGAAAAAAAATTGACCTAAATTTTTTTTTCAGGTCTCAAATTTTGGTGACATGTTATTTATAGTATTATTCTAATTATCCATATCTTATCTTATTTTCAAATATTTTTTTCCAAAAGGTTGCTAGTACTAGAGTACTAAGGTAGAACCACCTATAACTAACCAAATAAGGAATTTGGACAAATCTAAAGCAATGGAATGCAAGGTAAATGTTTTTAGAGGTGTGTTGATAAAAATGATGAGGATTGCAAAAACTTTGGAAATTTTTTCGCATGAATTGAATTTAGTATGAATTTTGAAAGACAAAAAGTGCTCCGGACCCATAGCCGATCACTAGATCTTCCAATTCCANTCTTCCAATTCCAATCATTCAAAAAACTACTTTTCCACTCACTGCTTCCTATTTTTTTTTGCACTACTTTGGAACATTTATCATGAACTTTTAGTCCCAACTTTGAAAAGATGAAAAAAACTCATTCTAGCCTTGGTTGGAAATACGTCAATCTATGATTGGTAATGGGGCACTGGTTGGTAATGGGTGGTTGTACCTTAGTGAACGCCAGAAAAACCGGCCGGTCTTTCATGCATTCACCCAATTATCCAATGTTTTCTACAATTCCAATTTGACTTTTTATTTAGGATTAGATGTTTCTTTTAGCATTTAGAAGACTGCAAGTTCCAAGGATTTGGGAACGCATGGGGAACTCTGGAAATTATGCCATGTAGGTAGTCTGACGTGGCCAATAGATTGCCATGTCAGGTAATATTCTTTAATTAATTATTTAAATTAATTATTAAATATTTTAAAATTATTTTTTTGAAAAAAAAAATATTATTTTAAAACAATTTTAAGTTCCTTTATACTTTCTAACATTTTTTTTTTTAAATTCAAAATTTCATACCAGCTGTCGCTGGTTCCGTGCACAGGGAATAACCCCGAAACAGTCTTCTACGGGGATGAAAAAATATTTAATGGTTGTACTCATTCTATCTCAAGGATGGAGATAAAATGCTCTCACATGCACCAAGTGCATCCTCTCTTTATCAAAATCTCCCGGTTCATGTCCTCAGTATCAAATTCTCACCAACCACTTTCTTTCCACTTCAAATTTGCAAAAGCTACAATCCTCCTCTTTGAAAGACATGTCAGGTATGAAAGTAAATTCCAAATTTCATGAAATTAGGCGGACACAAACAACATAGTAGGGACTAGATTAATCTTCAAGTGACCACAACCAATCTTCACCCTCATCTCCACCACGACCAATCTTCAAGTGATACCCGCGCACTCCCTTGGCAACCAACCTTGAAGCAATATCTACATTGTCCAAAAACATAACCGCCTTTGACAACCCTTGAATTAATTTTGGATTCAAAAAAAGCAAGTGGCTAAAATGCAACAGCTTCATGAAAAGTGGCGTCTACATATCCACCTTTTATTTTAGCACACTAGTTGATTACCGGTCCCAGCAAGTTTTTGTTTTGTTTTGGATCCTCCATTTTCACATTCCAACTGGTTATTTTCTGAAAGAATTGGCTGGAAATCTGCAAAGCTCATTCTCTTCCGGACTGCAACTAGCATGTGTGCTGCATTTTTACAAACTCAACTTCAGCATGCCGGTGGTGCTTCTCTTGTACTAGAGAACATGCAGGTGCACTCGCATTCTCCACGGGAGCAAGCCCAGTAGGGTGAGCTCCCATGCAGCATGTGCTTGCAACCAACACAATTTTTGTATGTTAAGAGATGAGGGAACTCGACAGCAATATACTTTGATGGGAATATAAGGTGGGTACACCCAAAAGCGCACCCAAATTTTAAAGCGTCATCTATAGTTTGTGTAAATTTCCAAAATCAATCATGTACATAGACTATAGATGGCGCTCTCAGAAACAAGTTTTGACTTTTAATAATTTTTGCATATTGTATCCAAATGCTGCGTTTTTTGGTGCATTGGAATGTTATTTCACTTGCCAAGAAAGACTATATGAAAATCTGCATACCTTAATAATAGTAACTAGGCATAGTACCAATTCATGGCGCTTTTGGGTGTACCTACTTTAGTGGGAACTCTAGAATCAACCATCTTTGCCGATTCGATGGTAAAATCAGCACACTCCTCTACACGGCACATCTTGCTTCCCAAGTGTACCTTCAAATGGGCAAAATTGGCCATTGAGTCTCTTAACCCTAAAATGATAAACTGATGACCGTGGAAATCATCTATTTTGATTCCGTGGGAATCACTAGTTTAGAAAAAAAATCCAAAAGTACTCATTGGAAGTCTAAGTACTATAGAATATCTTCCCTTTCCACCTCTAATTCCGTGGATGAAAAGTTGCAATTCTGTGTTGTACAGTTTCATTCTCTGGTAGTCATCGAATGCAAAACGTCCACCTTGACGTTCAAAGAATTAGTGTAGTAGGGTCGAATCACACTCAAACATACCAAAAAAAGTGTCAAACCCATTGAAATATGCAATGTGACATCTTTTTAGCTATTGTTTTTGGAAATTGATCTATTGATTTTAGGTATTTAAGTCTTTTTTATTAGTACTTTAAGTCGTGTTAAGACTAATATTTTTTTATTCATAAAAAAATCAAATATTCTTTATTAAAGTTCGAATTGAAGTTTAGATGTCAACATGTCGGGTTTTTCAATGGTAGAAAAAGAGTCCAATTTCCAATGAATTATAATGTGATTGAATTCCAAAAAATTACATGTACATATATTAATAGAATAGAATAGAAAAGGACTACTTTTCTACAATTTGAATATTTGTCTATTTTCTATAATACTCAGAAGTAAAAACATGTGAACGTCCTTTTCAATATAAAAATAATCCCAATGATAATTATGTTAAAACAAAAAATGTGTGTATTAGTCACATCAAGGCCCTATATCATCTATTTTTGGAATTGAATGTTTAAATTTTTTTAAAGATTAAATTAAGAAAATATCAAAAATCAATCAATTAATTAAAAAACTATATTATTTTTTGTTCAAGATTTAATCACTAAAAATCCTTCTCAATAGCTATATGCTTGAGAAGTATAAAAAAATTGGATTAAAATATCCTTTTAACATGCTATATTATAAAATAAATACTAAATTTAGCCTTGCAGTTGGTAATTTACATCCTTCTACGGATTTTACTCTTGTGAAATTTTTCTTCAAATTATTCAAAGGATGCATTCCAGTACTATTCGTCCATAAACTTATTTAAAAAATGACAACATCAAAAGAATTTAGGGCTTCAAAAGTTTAGAAAAGAACTCAAGTCTTGTCCTACAAAAGTAATTCCAATGGTACCTTTGAGTGTGGTTTGATCCAATAGCAAGTTGACCATAATGAAATGGAATTGTAAAACTCTCTTGAACAATCCCCCCTAGGTTAGGCACCATTTGTACAATAATGTGATTCTATCGTAATACAATAGAACTTCTAATAAGCCGGGGGTTGACACAGGTCTGATACATTAGTGCAAAGAGTTTATTAGAATTAGTAAGGGTCATTTGCTCTCATGTTGTTTGTATATGGGTTAGGCTGGGACTAGTCTACCACATTATTGTGGAGAGTTTTATCATTTCTTATAGTGAGGATTATTAGGAATTCTGCTATATAAGGTATGACCATCCAATGGCGGTAGTGCACCTAATTCTATGTAAGGTATTGATTTTTGAACTTGAATGTAGGAAGACTATAGACAGCTTATCATGTAGGTCAAATAAAACAAGAATGGTGTAACCACGAGGCTTTGTCATAGGTTAATTCATTCACTAGTTGGACCTCACATCTCCACTAGAATCCTAACCTAGTTGTGCAATTGTAGGTAGGATTTGAAAACTCAGATTTCAAAACCAGAGTCGATATCATAGTCTCTGTCCTTTAGACACAGCCAATAAATTATCTATGGTCTACCTAAATTTAAGTTCTCAATGACTACCATCTAAGGTAAGACATTCCATTGCGGTTATGTCTTCCATAGTGGTCACCTATGAAGTGGCCCCATTGTGTTTTTTTTAGTTTTGTGAGATCTAGGCCACAATCTATGTCTTTCATGATAGTGATGGAGTGATTAGTGACCACATAAGGCACTTCCAACTTTTCAGTGTGAAATTCATTACAAGGATTGACTTTTTAGGCATTCCATGTCAGAAAATATTGTGATTGCATTAGGTAGTGAGATGGCCATCATGGATTCAGATTTTGTTGGCTATGGGGTGGTCTACAGACCTTGTTGGGCCATGGAAAACTGAACACTTCAGAAATTCCTAGCAAATTCATACTTTATGGAAAAAATATAATTTCAATTGCACTTGCTGATTCTCACACTTGTCTTTTAGTGGGGAAAAAATTGAAAAATTTCAACAGTAGCGTGAGACCAAACTCCAAATTCTGACCAAACTATGCTGTCTTACTTTATAGAAACTAACGCCATTAGGTACACTAACGCCATTGGGTGCTCCTACCTTAGTGCCGTTTTCGTTTGTCATGTCCTCCTGTGGCTATTAAGTTAAGCCATTGTAGTGGTCTTTTTTTCCATTGGGTACAGATTGGCATGAATCATGAGAGGAGTGGAGTGGAGGACAGGAAACTGGGGAGTACTGTAAGTTACAGTCCATCATCCCCAGAGTTGTGGAAATGAGTATCATGTGACTTTATCTTCMAGGTCAAAGACTCACTCACTTCAATTGGATCCAGACCTCTGTGGGTCTCTGACTCTCTGGGTAATGGAAGGCCGTAATAAATTCATGCTGGTACTTACATGTCAAACCAATGGAAACTCGCAGCAGTTGCACATGGATTACGTTATTGACAGAAACTTAACTTACCAGCAGTACTGACCACGAGCACAAGAGGATTTTTTTTTTTTTTGAAACAAATGAAACAAATGAAACTAATTCCATTGCAAAGGGCAAAACACAAGCCCATCAGGCAACTTGTGCCTGGCCAGTGGGAGCACGAGGACAGAGGGTGCCTTGAAAGAGACGAAAGTACTCTCCAACAGGCTCTAAAATCACTTACATTATCAAATGTACAGTATGTGTACATGTTACTTTTTCATAGCCTTCAGCAATGTACACACAATGTACATTTTAGGAGGTGGGCCATTTTATAGAGCCTTATATGCCATTTCAACTTCAAAATTTTGGGCAGGTATGTGTGACTGGAGATTTGCATATTTTGGGCTAAAATTTTAATAGAATGTGGGGACGAGGAACATCTTTCATATGTACAAATTTCATGACGTTCGGAAATATGAGTCAAAAGTTATTGCATAATATGTTGTTTGTTTCTCAACTCAGACAGTCCGGGCAGATCTGAAAAAATCATTTTTTTAAGAAATAAAAATTTTAAACTTGTTCTTCATATTCATATGTACTCAAGAAGCTTTGGATTATTGCATTTCAATAGTTGAGATGAAAGTTACGAGGCTTTTTAGTTAGCTGGCTGTTCTACAATCCCTACACCAAAAAAAACTTTGAAGTCCTTTATTTTATTGAAATTTTAATATTTAAAAAATTAATAATGCTATTGGATGTAGATTGTTTATTACAACAATTCAACCATTTGGATTGGAGTTTCTGAATTTTATAACTAATTTATTAACAATTTAGTATTTTGAATCATTCTCTACTTCTTTCTACTTACTACTTTTTTCCTATATGTTGTACAAATCCAAATGATCTAAAAGTTTTCATGTATGGAGCCAACTTGACTTGAAGAATGAATCCAAATAAGCACAACCATTTTGGACATTTTTTCATAATGATCTGACCTTGTGAAGTACAGTTGCCCGGTTTCTCGCAGGGCCAAAAAAAGGATTTTTGCCACTTCAAATGCTAATATCTTGCAATCTACATTGTGGAAATATCTAAAATTGTTTCCACATATTTTCAAACTAAATTACTACAAGATCCTACGGTTACATGTGTCAAAAAATTATATTTTTTTAAAATTTGGTACTTGTACTAGAAATGGCAGTTTTGAAGCATTTTTGGTGAGAACATAGTCAAAGAACTTTAGAGGTTAAGGTAGGAGATCCATAAAGCGCCCATCTAAGGGCTGAAGTTGAATTTTGGCAAGGTGAAATTGCTTGAAATAATTTTAAGTAAATTTTCCTTGAAAGGCAAGTGAAATTGACATTTAACCCAAGTTGCTTCATATTTTTTGGAGCTTTGTGGAATTAGTTATGATTTTTTGAAGTTGCAGAATTGTGTGTTTTAGTGGGTTCTAAAATCGACCACCTCCTCAAGTGTAGACTGTTTGTACATTGGAGAGTGTGAAATGTACCTTGAGAGCTTGATTGGTTTTAGAACCTGCTCCATTTTAGGACCTCCTACCTTAGATGTCAATTCCAGTTGTCTTTCAAGGAAAATTTAACGAAAATATTTTTCAAGAAGCTTCAACCTCCCCAAACCTCAATTTCAGCTCCAGCTATGTACAGTACATAGAAGAAGCCAATAAATGTGTACAACTTGTTTCCAGCACATCACCCCATTTGCACAAGATAGGGTGGCCTCTTTTCATGAATGAGGAAAATATGATGTGGTTTAGGGACTTCGTTATTGTGTAGCAAATATCGCATAAACCAATTGTCACTAAAGTTGTTGAACCAGTTCTTAACTTAGATTTGAGCTTCTCAAAAAATAGGTTCATCTATGAATTGAGAACAAGTCAGAGTATAATGTACACTTCCTTAACTTTAGAAGGGCCTTGGGTTTTCTTTATACGAGCCGTATTTAGCTTTATAACTCTTCAATTGTGATTTAACACATGAATTGTGATACACTATTATTTACGCACTATCATGATGATTAATTTATTTTATATTGAAAAACATTTAGTCAATGTTTTAAGATAAAACACCATCGTATTTGTAATATACTATATGTCCGCAAAGGGCTTTTAGGCCCCTTTAGGGTTAACTTCACAAGATGACATTCTTTGGGACAATGTATTGTACACTAACAATAAATATTTGTATAGTGTAAAACATTGAGAAATTAGTGAGAAGCGCCCTAAATTCAATACTTACTCTAGAGAATATGCAAGTGCCATCCTCTACAGATTAACTAAATAATGTATTAAGGTGGAAGGTCCATAAGCCAACCATCTAAGCACTGGAATTGAATTTTAGGCAGGTGAAACTTCTCAAAATATTTTTCAGTGAATTTTCCTTCAAAGAGAAGAGGAGTTGGCATCTAACCCAAGTCGTTTCATTTTTTTTGGATCATTTTTAAAATAGTTATGAAATTTTGAAGTTGAACTAACATAGGGCTCCAAAACCGCCCACCCCTGAAATGAACACTGATAATACATCAGTAAAGGCTATGAAAAAACAGCATGTACAAATTGTGTACATTTATGGGGTGGGCGGTTCAAAATGCCCGAACTGTTCTCGAGCCTTCTACCTTACATTGCTTGGAATGCTAGATCATTGCAAGCAACAATACCTTCAACAGTATAGCGAAGAAGCAAATAAGCAAGTTGGGCTTGAGGTTGACAACGACGAGGACATTGCCTGACGTAAACTACTACGAGAAAATTAAATTTCATGAATAAAATAGATTGAATTTGGATGAAAAAGTTGTAATTCCAAATTCCGAGGACAGAATTACGTAATGGGGCATTTTGACCTAATTGCTGACTACCCCCGAAATGAGTGGGTGATTTTGTAGTAGTGGTTACAAAACAAGTGAAACATTATTTAATCATTTATACAAATGAAATGGAATTTCAAATGAAACAAATGGAATGTCATTGCTAAGGTTGAGTTTTGAGTTCTTGTCCACTGAAGGTATAGGTACCCGTAACCGATCAAATAAACAATTTTGGACATGATCTAGGGTAGTTCTAGGCAAGGCAAATTCAAAGGTGAAATGACATAAATAAAGGGGTTTGCAAAAATTTGGTCATTTTATCTCTTAAAACGAAATAACTATGAATTTTGAAAGGCAGAAGTTGGATTTGACCCATGATCATTCAAGAACTACTTTCCCGCTCATTACTTCATTATTTCTTGCTCACTTATGTGTCATGAACTTATTAGTACAAACCTTGAAAGAAAAAAAAAAAAAAATCCAAAGGCAAAATGGAATTCTATTCCACCCTTGGTCCAAAATACACCACCCTATTGATTAGTGATGGGACATCGGTCACTTGGTCAGTAATGTGCACCTCTACCTTAAGGTAAAAACACCCACGATTGTCATTGCACCCATTCATTTATCCTACACTTCCACTAAAAGCCCGACTAAATGTATCCCTAGACTTCCATCAAAGTGTTATTAACCCATCAAGGACCGGTCGACCACTTTTGGGTTGATATTGACACATTTTCATTTATAGCCAAGGATTTAGAATGAATTTGGACACGGACAAAAGGGGACGGGTGTGGGGAATTGTAAATCAAATGCATTGTGACAAGAATCAGGACAATTTGTGCTAGCATGCGGTTTAGGGATTGAAAAAACTAATGAAATTTGGGCTGAAAATCCAAAAATCTTCCTATAATGGGACCTTGAATTGCCACAAAATTTATTGTGGAGGCCCAATCATTCATGCCAATTCCATCGGCATGGTCAAATCTCTGGAAAGCATCCCGATTTGATAATTTTTTCCATGTTTAATTAAAAACTTGAGGATGTCTTGCCCGCCCTTCAAATCAACCACGATCCTTAATGGGTTAAATTGTCCCGTTACTTAACCCTCCATCGCCTAAGGCCTAAACATGTCTATAAGCATCCTTGCTTTTCAAGTGCTATAAGTTTGAATTTCAGTGAAGTATGAAAATCTCAACTCTACAATCTTATAGTGTGCATGTCAGAGATGGTGTGCAAAAAATTTGGGGTCATTTGACCTTATAGATTGAAAGATTATAATGTTTTAGTGTAGAGAAAAGATGCTCAAATTTTCTTAAAAACACATTTGGAGGTGAAATTCGATTTCTAAACCTACTCAAATGAAAAAATTTTAAACTACAAAGTGATTCAAAACCAAAGGGCAAACACTTTGGTGAAAAAATATCATTGAATTGACTCATTGTGTCTGCAAAATTGTTTTGAAATGTAAAAAAACGGTGAAAGAAGTAGCAAAAAAACTCATCTATGACTGAACTTGCCTCTACTAAAATGGTTCTCAGTCACTCATAACTTCTTTGATTGATATGAAATTTTAACCATACAAACTAGACTAGTATGCACAACTCTTCCTATAAACATGATTGGAAATGGACACTTTATGAAGAAGAAATAAGCCGCCAAAGTTCATTGTGGTCCAAAAATGTCCGGATTTTGAACTTTGAATTGCTCCCAAACATTCACGACAACTTGGATTGACATGAAAAGTTTATTACAATAACTAGACTTTAATGGGAACATAATGTAACAAATTTTATTGAAAAAAACAAGGGATGACAAATGTTCAAGCCCCCAAAGTTGCAGCCATCAAAGTGCAGTGTGGTGAATCCAAATTGAGCCTGTGAACTTTAAATGGTTTTAAAAAAATCAGCATATTTTGGATTGATATGAAAATTTTACCACACAAACTAAACTAAGGTAGAAACACCCGTTAGTATTCATGTTCTCATTCATGTACCACAAAGTACACCAAATTGCGTCCATTGGCTATAGTTAATGTGTCTTCCATATACTTGATTGTGATTCGCTGACACATATGAATGACACTTATTGAATTCTGATTTGCTAATTACTGATTTTGGCAGCGTTCAAATTTAGGTACACCTATAGGACAGTCCCAGTGGTCTAGTGAGCCGGCACTTCAAAAAATCATAGAAATTACATACAGTATCTAAAAAGCTAATTTTTTTTTTAATATTTATGATTTTCACTTGCTAATACTACAAAAATATTATTTTAGAAAAAATTGCCTTTAGCAACGCTAAATTGCTGAAATGAATGGTTTTGGGTGCTTACACCTTAACCCCTGAAGGACTAAGGCCATTTTTCTGCAAAAACACACTCAAAACTGCCATTTTTAAAGAAAAGAGTAAAAAAAATTGAAAATTGTTTTTTTTTGCACATCTAACCATACGATCTTATACCTAACTTTATGAGAATATGTAATATAAATTTCAAAATTTTTGACCACACAGATTGCAAGATACCTGCGTTTGAAGTGGAAAAAAACTACTTTTTCAGCACATTGCGGGACTAGATTATTTTACTTTGAGCTTTCTTAACTTTAATTTTTTGCACTACAGAGTTATGAGCTTTAAATCTTTATGGTGGAGAATTGAGTTGAGAGTCTAGGAAAAAATTAAAAAAATAAAAGAAGCATAAATTTTAGTCTTAATTTTTTTTTAATTAGAAGTAGGTACAAGATAGAAGAAAAATCTAAATTATTAAAATCTTCAAGATGGAATTAAAACGCATTAATTTCAACGGTGAGATTGTTCTAGCAAGCAAAATAAACCATGTGGAATTGTTTTTTTTGAAAATTGTAACAATTGCATTCAAAAAACAAATCCTACAACTTATTTTCTCAAAAAGATGCTTAGATTGCCCAAAAAACAAGATTGTCCATAACTTTCTCATAACAAATCCAAATGGAATGAGTGAAATCTTTATATGTAGGCAAAAATATCATCTATGAGAGAAGAAAATAAAAAAATATTAAAATTAAAATTTTTAAATTATTTTTGGCTGCCCCCTCTCCATTGTTTTGAGCTTATTTGGGCATAATCTTTGTTCCCCGTCACCAATTGAAAAAAAAATTATATTCCCACAAAGTTGATCAGTTTTTCTATCTTCAATTAAAAAATTCAAAAAATCAGGTCAAAATTGAGACCGTAAATACCTGCCTAAAATCCCATTTGTCCTCTGAAGGGACAATGGTCCTTTAGGGGTTAATATGTGCAACTTTTCCAGCAAGTTTTATAAAATTTGAACATCATATGTCAGATACTATTGTGTGGTCCACATGTTTGATGTTTTCAGTGGTCTTGTGAACTATCACTTTGAAAATTCATAGAAAATACATGCCATACCCAAAAAAAAAAAAAAAAAAAAAAAAAAAAAAAAAAAATATATATATCATGAAATATATATAATCATGATTTTCAATTGTTAACACTATAGGAATATTTTGTTCTTGAAAAGGTGCCTCCAACTATGCTAAATAGCTTACATGGATGGTTTCAGGTGTTTCTACCATGAGTTATCTGAGATTGTAAGGTAGAAGGCTCGAGAATAGTTCGGGCATTTAGAACCACCCACCTCATAAATGTACACAATTTGTACATGCTGTTTTTTCATAGCCTTTACTAATGTAGTAACAATGTACATTTCAAGGGTGGGCGGTTTTGGAGCCCAATGTTAGTTCAACTTCAAAATTTCATAACTAATTCAAAAATGATCCAAAAAATATGAAACGACTTGGGTTAGATGCCAACTCCTCTTCTCTTTGAAGGAAAATTCACTGAAAATTATTTTGAGAAGTTTCACCTGCCTAAAATTCAGTTCCACTGCTTAGATGGTTGGTTTATGGACCTTCTACCTATGTGATATGAATGTAAAGCTCCCCCCTCCCCCCGACATGGAGGGTACTAAGCATGGCCAGGTTGACCAGGGACACGGAGACCTCCAGCCATTTCCCAGGACCTGGCTACAGGGAGTATGGAAAGTTACCTGCCCCCGGCTGCCAAAAGGCCTATTGTACCACTTACCAAATCCCATGTTTGGTTTGGAGGGAAGATTACCATAGAGCCAACATAACAGCAAATAAATCGTTTTACTGTAGAAGCACCCAATGGTGTCTGTGCATCTAACGGCATCAGTTTCTAGGTTAGGTATTGATCTTAGAACATAAATGTAGGTAGATTGTAGATAGTTTGTCCCTTTAGGTTAAAAAAAAAGAGATATCTACAGTCTACGTACATTTATATTCTGAAATGATTACTATGTGTAGAAAGTGAAGTTGTTAGGTGCACAGACATCCTTGGGTGCTCCTACCTTAGCAATTGGGGGATGAAAATTCCGCAATGAATATGGTTAATTGTAAAGTGAACCCTAGTTTGCATAAGGTATGTTAGAGGAAGATTTAGTTAAGAATAGTACAAAAAGAAACACAACAAGAGCAAAAAAATTTACTCTAAGAGGGCCTAAAGTTCGCTAACCCGATTTCATAGGAATCAAAACAAGTTTTTTTCCCCATCAAAATGTTATAATTTTTAATCCACATGATTAAATGGGTTGAAAATTTTCCAATACATTTTCATATTAGTTTACAAAATTTTAGTACGATTGACATCAAAAAGAAAAGGTTTTGATTTGAATTTTGGGCAATGCTCTAAAAAATGACAATTTTTGAAAGTTTCTCTTGAAAAACACCCTTGTTCATTTCAAGGTTAAAGCTTTTTTCACCCTTCATTTTTTTAAATACCTCAAAACTTTGCACATCCTCTCTCTTGCATTTTGCTTTCAAAACATTAACCAGTATGCAGATACTTGCAGAATTTGTTTTAAAAACCTTTACCAACAAGCCATAAATCTTCCATTTGTTTTGAATACCTTTTCTACCATAGAGCTTGTAAGAGCATTACCACAGTTTTTCAATAGGTGTAGCGGGCCTAGGCTTGGGCGTGGCAGCGGTTGTGTTTACATCCCCTACGATGGTCACTGCTAGGGAAGGAAAGTGCTAGGGCTCGCCAAATACAACCTTCAAAACACAAGGCTTCCGGTCCCATTTGTTGTTATTTAGTGTGCTTTTTTGGGTCCTAAAAGTTGAATTTTAGTATAATAGTATGAATTTCATTGCTACAAAATAGTAACCTACAACCTTGCTTGTTAGCTTAGGTGGTATAGCAACTTGTTAGATGAGTCTACTGGGATGGGTGGGGAATGAAGCAAGACTATAGTAGTGTGCTTTAAAAACACACGTGTCCTTGAAATCACTCCTATAAAAAATGCGGGACGCTAAAGCCGTCGCACAAAGTGGACCTGCGTCGATGTGGCGCCCAAGTCGCAAGGTCGGGTCAGGCTGACACTGCGAGCCCTGTCGCACGCGCCCGGTGAGGTCTGCTCCGCCGCGTCCAAACTGCCCGTGCGCCCACGGCTCGGGGAAAGAAAAAAAATTCGCCCGTCCGCTTGCGATGCCGTGCTCCACGAGCCGAGCCCGCAACATCCACAGGCCACTTTTTGATTATTGACTTCGGTTTGCTATCTAAATGATCCTCCATCGCCAACCGCTCATACTCTGGTTCTATATAAAGGCAATGGCATCGGTAACAAGTGCAACTCATAGTGCACTTGTAGATGCGTAGATTGCCATGCTCCCCACCCTTAAACTGTAATACATGCAAGAATGATAAAAACATGGGAAATGAGCCATAAAAGGTACAATGCTTTGGAAGATAACTTTGAAAGCAATGAGGGCTACATGAAGAGAAACACCGCACGCATTGGAGACCATAGTCAAAATTTCAAAACTTTAGAGAAATTCCACATCGGGAGAGAAGGACATCACAACAAATCCTAACCGTGGGAAGAAGTTCACGGTTTAGAGAATGTTGTACATACCCTGTCAACCCAGCCTTTGGAAAAAGTACTTAGCACCCGCATGAATGTCTTCTAGCCAAGCCACTTCACCATGTCCGGGTCATTGTAGGCATAGAAATCTCTTACTCGACTATCCTTCAGCTTTATTATGTTAGGATACGGCGAAGTCCACTTTGATGCACCAGGTTGCGAAGCTCTAAATTGTGGGGCTGAAGCAACATGTTGCATTCCATGTCTGCTTGGAGACTAGAAAACTTCACAACTCATTTTGTTTGCCTCAATGTTGTCACATAACACTAATGAGGAAGATGTCGTCACATCAAAGTGAGTGGTGTTGTATCATGAACCCAAAATCTTCAGGGTTAGGAGAACCCCAAACCCCAGCCTATAACGACGGCCGTAAACTCTAACTGAGTGGAAGTCACCAATGACACGCGATGAGCGACACGTTGAGAGGGGCTGGGCCGCGAATTTTTTTCCTTTCACCGAGCCATGGGCGCGCGGGCAGTTTGGACACGGCGGGGCAGACCTGGTCAGACGTGTGCGGCAAGGCTCGAGGTGTCAGTCCGACCCGACCTTGCGACCCGGGCGCCACACCAACATGGGTGCACTTCGTGGGATGGCTTTAGCATCCTGCATAAAAAATTACAGAATGGATATGAGGTAATCCTTGAATGAGCCTCATTAACCATTGAGGGAATCAAGAAAAAATTCTCTTTGATAACAACATCCAATAATTGTCTTTCATTTCCTCCCATATCTTTTCAAATTGGAAAAAGGACAAATTTTGGGAGACTTGTGGTCACAAGTAGGTGTTGATGCCATGAATGTTTGGATATTCATATGTAATTCAAAAATGATTGGAAAAATGTGAATCCACTTGTGTAAAGCTCCACATCCATTTTCCTTTCTCTAAAAAATGAGCTAAAATTATTTTTGCCCCTGGAAACCTATGCCATAAAGATGCACTAGCCCTTAAATGGTTGCATTTAGAGCATACTACCTTAGAGGTGAAACGGATGTACAAAGCGGGGGGCGGACTGGCCCCCTCATTTGGCCCCTCTAGGTCATTCTAGGTGCAAGTAAAAAAGAAGCCCCATGTTTTGTGCTTGAAATTTTGATCTCCCACACCCCAGTCAATTTGGGACCTCTGATTACAACTACGAGTACAAAATTGTCAATTTTATCATGTGTGGAAAATAAAAATAAATTGCAGCATTTTTTCAAGGGGCCAAATGAGGGGGTCAGTTCACCCCTGCTGCTGGGGAGCTTGTTTGGTGAGCGAGCACTTGTTCGGAAACACTCACTAAGTCACTGGCAATGCTCTAAGAGCATCCCCACGCCTGGACTCTAGCAACTCACACTTCCAGTATCCATTGAAGTGGATTTTAATTTGTCCAGGCCCGGTGTTGTGATTGTTCTCCACTCCAACGCGGGCTAGCAACACGGGGAATCCGAATTTTCCAAATCCCGAGGTGCCACCTCATGTATAAGGACCAAGAAAAAGACTTTTCTATTCAAACGTGTCTCGAAACTTGAAATAAAAGACAATAAATAATCATTATGTGACGCAAACAAGACTCCCCACTTGGCAGTATGTTCATCACCTTTGGCCGGGCCTGGCCACTTTTTTGGCTTCCTGGAGTGTGCCATGGGGCACTTAAAAAGGCCGGGCCCTCCCATTGACGGAGTATGCGTCATATGTTGCGTTGTTGTGGGGATGCTCTTAGGGACACTTCACACTAAGGCCAAAGTTCTAGAGTCCGTCGGTTTCCACCAATGAGGTTGCTGAATTATAGGTTTCTTGTAATCTGATTGGTGGAAATCGACAACCTCTCCACCTTTGGCCTCTCCACCTTTGGCCATAGTGTGAAGTGTCCCTTAGGTCAGTAACTTATTTGTTGCACCTCAGGCAGTTACCATAGTTTACTGGTCAGCAACAAATCAAACCTTCAAAAAGGATTGACTTATCCAGTTCTGGTCATAGCACTTGTGACTGGATGCGTTGTACTTCACCTTTGGCAATGAAATCCTGTTTCATGTGTTTAAAAAACCCAAAGAAAAGACTTCAACCAGGATTATCATAACTTCCCAGTACCAAATCTCAACAATCTGTGGAGGCAATCGTGGTGGGAACATTCTGTTTCTTGAAATCCTCCCCCAATAAATAATAAAAAAAACCCAAAGAAGGCGATCGAATCCACCTGTGTCTGCCACCAGCATCAGTCCATCTCTCACGAAATGGTTAAGAACATGCAAGCCGGGTGGGTCTCTCCTGGTCGTGTCCGGTTGTACAGAGTGTAAAGATGGGGGGTTTTTTATTTTATTTTTTTTAATTTATTTTTGACACAAATGAAGCCAGATGGCGGTTTTAGATCAGGGTCCATTTTCTGTTGCTTACCTTAACTTAGTTGTGGGTTGGGTTTTTCTCGTTTTCCCCCAGCCAGGCCACCTGTGTCTGGCAGCTTCAGTTGTGTCCTAATTCTTTCGCACTGAAATTCCGTTTCACTTGTGTCAAAAAAATTATAAAAAAAAAAAAGACATGGAAGACTGGTTGCTTGCAGTCCAGGCCTTCACTTCACTTCACTTAATTGCATCCCAGAGGTCTGCAAAGCTGGTATCCCCAGATTCCCCAGATTCCCCACCAGGAGGAAGGAAAAGCAGGAGGTTAAATCCTCCATTCAAAGTGGTCTGGGATTACCTCCTGGGTAAAATGCTGGAATTTTTTTATTTTTCACATAATTTTTTTTTGCAAATTCTGAATTCATATTTGCAATTAGAGTGTCACTTTGGTGGGAATGGTCTAGATCGTACCCTAGACACGGCTCAAAATAGGGAGCTTTTTTTTTACTTTTCCCTCCGAAGAATCCTTGTGGGCCCACTTTGAATGGAGGATTTAACCCCTCAACGCCCAAGCTCCAACCATGCTTGAAAGCATCCTCCCTTTGCAAGTGTTAAAAATCCTCCTTTCAGTCAGTTATGAAGACTTGGATGGATATGAAATTTTAACCACACAAACCAGATTAGTAAGCGCAACTTTTCCAACAATTTTTTTGAAAAAAGATCATACAGGAAGAAGTTATGAGTCGCCGAAGTTCACTCAAATGCAAACATTTCTAGATTTTGAACTTTGAATTGCTCCCAAACTTTCAAAAGAACGTGGATTGGCATGAAAATTTTAAAACAATAACTAGACCTTTATGGGAACAAAACCCAACAAATTTTATTGAAAACAAACATTTGATGAAAAAGATATAGTCCCCCGAAGTTGAAACCATCACAATGCAGTGTATTGAACCTAAATTGAACCTGAGAACTTCGAATGACTTTCACAAACTTAATACGTCTTGGATTGATCTGAAAATTTTATCATAGAAACTAGACTAGTATGCGCAACTTTTCCGACAAGTTTTATTGAAATTGGACATTGGATGCAAAAGTTAGAGCGCTTCAAAGTGGACTGCCAGACTGGGTGAGGCCACTTTTGGGCCCCTTGGGCGTTGAGGGGTTAACATCCTGCAAAGGAAAAAGGGAGGGATAAACGTTATATGCAACCATGTCCAGTAAGGTACTTACAGGAGAATCCAGTCTGATTCATTCTACCTGAAGTCTGATCCGAGCACTGAGCAGTCTGTCGTGCAGGAGGGAGGGAGGGGAGTCAAGGGGACTGCTTGGCTGCCAGAGGTTCTGCAAGCCAACGGAAGCAGTCTGTTACCGTAACTTTCAGGACGTACGCACATAAAGCCCTAAGCCTAGCCTAGAGTCATAGACCTTATCATAATATCATAACTGCATTGGCAATGTGCATGTGTTTTCACGTCCGAAATCAAATCGTCACACCAACATTGGCATTGGAGCTTTCTTCATAACTCACACCACCCATGAYGGAGGACCGGACGGACGGACCATTTTCATTTAAGGCCGACTGCAACAAGGGATTTGGAAACTCAGATCTGGGTGTCTGTCGGTCAGTCAGCRCAGAAAGGGGGGTGGTCAATGTTTGACAATGGGAGCATTGCCCTAACATCGGTCAAGGCCAAGAGAGAGACCCTCATGTGGGCGCTGCAGTAGCAGCAGTGGCTGCCATGGGCTTGTGGGCTGCACACTTCCAGTAACTTAATAACTTGACTTGAGAGCATCCTCAATGGAAACTAACTTAGAGCATCCCACTGCACACGTGGCCAAAAGGGGCGGGCAAGCCTCAATTGGCATGGCCAATGAGGGAGCCGGGCCTTCCTTTTTGGCTATCACCCCACCGCTACATAACATTCTTAACTGGGTGTGTATCCTCCCTCAAGGTGGAGGTATGATCCTCCGCTATATACTTGGGGGGAGGATTAAGGTTATAATAGAAGCAATTTCATTGGCTGACGTGGTTGGGAGAGAGTGGGCTATCAGACTTGCAGATGTTGATTGGTTGCTCGGGGGCCACATTTTGAGGAGCAAAAGGGAGCCCCTCCAATGAAGGTTAAGAATGTTATGAACATAACATTGTTAACCATGAAAGGAACCTCCTCCCATGCGGAGGTATAATCCTCCCAAAGATACCTCGGTTTGAATAATTAAGTTATAATGCTCGGGGCTTGATTGGCTAGGCTCCCCACTGTGTCTCTCCCTTGTCAATGCATTGGTCAGCACATGCACTTTTTGTTGGGGCCTCCTAATTTTTTGGGGAGCAAAAGGGACCCCCCCCCAATGAAGGCTAACAATGTCATGAACTCTGCCCAAGGGAGAGGCACTCAATGGCATCCATGTACCCAATGCCGTCCTTTACTAGGTCATGCATTCATTCTAGAAGATAAATTTAGTCAGATTGTAGACTAATTATTTTAGGTCAAAGAAATAAGCCATGTACTACCTAMCTACATTTATAGTCTAAAATGATTATGCTTTGTAGACTTTGACGGCATTGGGTACAGGGAAGCCAATGGGTGCCTCTCCCTTATAGACACAGGGAGGAAGTCAACATGGCTTCTACGAGCGCCACCTCACCGGCACAAAGAATGGAGAAGCAATTAATGTCCCTCGAAAAATGAGCAAAGGACAAAATCCACCCACACTGCGGCATGGGCAAGACACCCCATTTGGCCGCGGCCGGACAACTTTTTAGCTTCCCCGTGTGTGCCGTGGGGGAAATAAATGGGGCTGGCCCGGCCTATCCCCGGGTTTGTTTGCTTGGCCGTGTGCGGTGAAGATGCTCTTAGAGCATTGCCACCCATTGGCGCCAAAGCTGGCCAAACTGGGATAAGAAGTCCAATATATGCCCCAACGCCGAGCACGCTGGAAGTGTCACTGGAAACCACATGATTGCTTTAGTCCCCTGCAAGCATGTTGACGTAAAAGGGTTTAATACTAAAGACCCAGGGCCATTTTTCTGTCAAAATTCACTCAAAACTGCCATTTCTTTTACGTTCATTTGAGATAACAGTTTTTTAATTTTTAATTTCTTTTAAGAAGCTAATCGTAGGATTTAGTACTTTACTTGTCTAAGATCATGTGGTCAAAATTTCATGAAGATTGACCATATTGATTGGAAGATATGAACATGCAAAGTTCGGAAACGAAGTTTTTTTGAAATGTGGTCTGCAACTTCAAATGAGTTTGACCATCATTTATGAATTGTTTTTTTCACTAATTAAAGGAGTTTGAACTTAAAAGAATTTGTGTTAATGAATTGAGTCGAGAGTGCAGAAAAGAAAAATCATTCAATGAAACACACTAGATTTTCATTTCATTTTTTTAAATTGTTAAGTAGAAGTAGGTCAAGATTAAAAGAAAAACTAAATTGTTAATAACTTTAAGATGAGATTAGAACCCAATAATCTTAATAATGAAATCGTTCTACCATAAAAACTTAACCTTGTC
This sequence comes from Pleurozium schreberi, assembly GCA_006891605.1. Lineage (NCBI taxonomy): Eukaryota > Viridiplantae > Streptophyta > Bryopsida > Hypnales > Hylocomiaceae > Pleurozium > Pleurozium schreberi. The sequence continues at coordinate 125,537 of VACF01001332.1, read as the reverse complement.
CAACCATTTTTTTTCACAGGAACTTGCATGAAATGCACTTTGTTCTCTAAAGGGGCAATGGGCCTTCACGGTTAACCCCTAAAGGACCATTCTCCCTTCGGAAGACAAATGGGATTTCGGGCATGTACATACGGTCTCAATTTTTGTCCTGATTTTTTGAAACTTTTTTTGAAGATTAAAAAATTGATCAACTTTGTAGGAATATAATTTATTTACAATCGGTGACAAGGAACAAAAGTTATGCCCAAATAAGCTCAAAACAGGGGAGAGGGGGCAGCCAAAACAAAAAATTCAATTTTTCCTCATAGATTATATTTTTGCCTACATATAAAGATTTAATTCATTCCATTTGGATTTGTTAGGAGAAAGTTACGGACAACTTGTATTTTGGGCAATCTAAGCATTTTTTTGAAAAAATAAGTTGTAGGATTTGTTCGATTCTTGAATGCAATTTTTACAATTTTTCAAAAAAAAGTTCCACATGGTTTATTTTTTTTACTAGAACAATCTCACTGTTGGAATTAGTGCATTTTAATTCCATCTTGAAGATATTAATAATTTAGATTTTTCTTTTATCTTGTACCTACTTCTACATTGAATAAGGGTATTATACTTTTGTTGTACATCAACAATGACTCAAGTGTCCGGCGGATGGACATACATCATATTTCAAACATCTACAGTTTCCCTCATTTAGTCCCCTTAATTGTTTGGTCCCCTTAATATCCCTTTTTAGTGTACTTAACAATTTTTTAAAGACTAAAATTTATGCTTTTTAAATTTTTTAAACTTTTTCCTAGACTCTCAACTCAACTCTCTACACAAAGATTTAAAGCTCAAAACTTTGCAGTGCAAAAGATTAAAGTTAAGAAGGTTCAAAGTCAAATAACCTAGTCGCAAAGTACTGAAAAACTTGTTTTTTTCATTTTAAACACAAGTATCTTGCAATTTGTGCAGTCAAAATTTTTGAAATTTTTACTACACATTCTCATATTAGTTTGGTGTAATATCCAATAGTTAGATTCGCAAAAAAGAACAATTTCCGATTTTTTTGCACCCTTTGCTATAAAAATGGCAGTTTTCAGTGTTTTTTTGCAAAAAAAGGCCTTGGTCAAGGTGTAAGAGCATCTTCAATGTTTCCAAGAAGAGAGACAATATCAACACTCTAGAAAGTGCGCAAGGACTTCCACAACCTTGGGATGCAACCACTTGGGATCAGCTAATTTGCAAAATATCAAAAACCCAAAAGTTGACTCACTTTAAAAATACTCARTATTCTCATACCTTTTCTTTATTGTAATGTCTGCCAATCAATGCAGCCTTCCCTTGTCTGCACAAAAAGTCTTTTTTAATATAGAATCTTTTTCTTTCTTTCTTATTATAATGCCGAAAAATTGATTTGACATTTGAATTGCCGGCATCATGAAACAAAGCTTTATAGATATATTATAATGAGTAATATCCATCCTAGAAATTAATGCAAAATTACCAAATTATGAAGTCAATAGAGCCTACCTAAGTTCTCAAAAAGCCCAAAGTGGGCCCAATGCCATTAGGCTTATTACTATTATAATATGATAAGGGTGTACAACTTCATCCCATTGCATTTTGTTCTCATAAATTTTTTCACGGCCGTAAACCATTGCCGGGAAATGAGCCATTCATTGCCCGGAAGGATTCTACGGAGCAATTAGGGTTTCATGCCTGTAATGCCCAATTACACCAGCAAAATTGTGTAATTGAGCATAACGGATTTTTCATCCAAATTTTTTCAGTCATCCAAAATTTTGCATTCCCTAGCAGTGCCAATGGCCCTTGTCGTCGGGCATTGCGTGCAAAAGAATGCCTCCTCATCGGGCTCCGCCCTCCTTGTAGGCCTTTTTTTTGCATGCAATGTCCTCCTTCTCGGGCATTGCCCTATACAAAATCATTTATGAGATTTATGCTAACTAAAGGCGATTATGAACGCTTTTGAAGCGTGGTTTCATCACATTTGGGGGACCTTAACATACTATCACATTGTATATTGACTATAAAATTCTTGAATATTGTATGAGATGATGGGTTTGAAATTACTTGTGGAGCCTTTGTAGTTGGGTGATTACAAACATTTGTACTGTTTTACATCACACTTCAGAGTAGACTTGGCAATTACCGCGTAGACAAAATTCAAATCTTTCTCCACATAAATAAAGAAACTTACATGTTTTGAAGTTTGGCAAAGATTCACCTTGAAATGTAAAAATTCTTCCTAAAATTTTTGTTTCAAATCAAAGGCAATGAACTTTAAATCTAGTTTAATATTCTTTGCAACCCTTCGTCGCATAGACAATATGCAATCATTTGGCGGTGATACAAATTTTGTTCCCATTGCAATTGAAATGGTACATGAGGCAATCCATTTAATTTAATTTGACCACTTAAGCAATTACACATATCTTCAATGAGGGAATTTTCCCATTTGCAAAAATTGAATTAGAAAGGTTTTGATAATTTTCCAGATTTTTATTTCTCAAAACATAATTACTATAAATTTTTATATGAAGATTCTATTTGACCAAAACTAGTATATGACCTTTTTGTGATCAAAGTCTGGTTGCAAAATCCACCAAGGGTTGGTCGCACTATTGAAAAGAATGTAGCCAAGCCTAATGCGCTACAACTGCACTGGGGAATGTGCAGTAATTTATCACTATTCATCTCTCTCTGCACAAAAAGAGAGCAATCTACATTAATAGAATGGGATGTGAGCAAGGATGTGAGTAGGAATGGGTTGCGTCCTATAGTTGAATCGTGTGGTTATTGTTTGTTAAAATGGCAACAATAGTTGTCCGATAAATGACAGGTGTACTCTATAGGAAGATACATTTTTTGGCCATAACTTTTGCATTACACCTCTAAAGGATTCCAAATTCTGACACAAGTTACATCATACTAGTATACTCATTAGATAAGTTTTCATAATTCTAATTCTAATAAATATTGCAAAAATAACAAGGTTTTATTTTATTTCAATGTTAAAATAGGTGGCAAAAAATATATTCTACAAAAATATTAATTATTATTTGGGAATCTTATAGACTTACACTATTCAAATTGCATATAGTGAAGCAAGAGTTATGAAGAGTTTTATTTTGCAAGGAATGAAGGTAGAATTATTTTATAAAGTTGTCTCTTGCTCTCAATTTCAAAAATTTCAAATAAAAACACAAATAAAGGATATGAATTTTTTAGTAGAACATTCTTCACATAGGAAATTACAATTCTCCAGTTTTTCCAAAAGTTTACTAGCATATTAGTTCATTTGATAACACCTTTTACTTTATAATTTTATAAAAATGAATATGAAAGATTTTTGGTTAAATTTTTTTATATGTGTTTTGAACCCATTTTCCAATATAAAATTCACAATCTAGAGGACGTACCATTACATGTTTTTCTTAGCAATGTTAAAAGACAAAACTTCACCTTTTTGAAGGGCTATGAAAGCCTACATTTTGAAGTTTTGGCATATTAATCTTGCAATTGGTGGGTATAAATCTAAAATTTTGGGGCCATCTATTTGAACAAGTTAACCAAAGGATCGTATGGTTGGATTTGTTAGAAAGCAAATATTGATGAAGATTTTGACCTTGCTTTGAGGACAAGTATTTTGATGTAGTTTTGAGCCTCTAAACATGAAAGAAAATTCTGGGGTTAAGAGATTGAAATGTTTTTTTATCTAGTGTTCTTTGCCAAATTTTATTTTATTTTAGTTGATCATTGTCTTATAGCATCGTGGATCTTCTCAGAGTCAATAGGAGGGTATCGACACTTCACTCTCGATTTGCAAGTCAGTGGACTTGTTTAGATTTTTTCTTTAAATTTATTGATAGGACTTTATTATCTATAAAAAAAAGTTGAGCTACACCAATTTTCATTTTTTTAACCCCTAAAGGACCATTTGTCCGTTCGAAAGACATGGTAGATTTTGGGCTTGTACCTACATCCTCAATTTTTGTCTTGATTTTTTGAAACTTTTTTCATAGATAGAAAAAATAATTAGCTTCATGAGAATAATATTTGGATTTGTTATGATAAAATTATGGACAATCTTGTTTTTTGGGCAATCTAAGCATCTTTTTAAAAAAATAAGTTCTAAGATTCATTTCTGAATGCAATTTTTACAATTTTAAGACAAAAAAGGTTCTACATGGTTTAGTTTGAATGCTAGAACAATTCCGCTTTCGTATTGTAAATACGTACAGTATATAAAACGTGTGTATATTGTACGTTTTAAAAGGTTCTTGATTCAGAGGAGAAACTTACCGATGACGCTTCCGTTAGCTTCAAAGTGACGCTTGTTAGCAATGGAATTGTTTATAAAGTGAAAAACCTTAGACAAACTTCATTAGTTTGATGTAATCCTTTGAAATTTAGAATTTGGGTTTGGATTTGGAGTTCGACTGCAAAATGTCGAACTAGAGGGTTTTTATGGAGTCGCAAGATCGAGAAGCTGATCCGGAGGCAGAGTTAGAGCTTTCTTTGTCTCAGTTGCCAAACCAACCATCTCAGCCAACGATTTCTTCACCACTGCCTTTCCATCCACGAGATGAAGCTAGGCCTTCTCGTCCGTTAAAGACACCTCGTTTGGAGCAACGTTGGCACGACAATCTTGATAGGAACACTCGTGCTTTGGTGATTCTACTTGAAGTAGGATGTGTTGAACAAGGCACGCGAGATGTGACATTTGAAGCGGGTTACGAGGGTTTAAATGAAGACCAGTATTTTTGTATGAGGAGGCCAGATAGAGAGGGCACTGGCCGTCAACGTTGGTTGAAAGGGCCAGTGAATCCTCTAACGAAGGTCAAACGTGCAGATTACGTGGCTAACACTATTAGGCGCATCCTCAAATTCTTGCAGATGGAGTAGTACTCTTCATCAACTTCAATTTTTACCTCCGCTGAATGAAGGTTGGAGTTTAATTTGATATATAAATTTTAGATAATATATTTGTGTGTTAGAAATAAAAGACTGGGAGTTTAGAAGTAGTTTACTACCTAGTTTTGACCTTAGAGGTTCATTGGCCTTAGAAGTTGAATAGGAACTTACCTTTGGGTGTTTCCCATGGGCCAATGGTTGTTTGGAGGCCCATGTGTAGTGCACATGGGCTGATCCTACTTACCTTAGGGGTCAAGAGTCTAGGGAGGCATCTTCTTGCTCCTCCAAGTCGGTTTTGTGTGGAGGAAAGAGTTAGTGTGTTTTTGGTGAGTGAAGAGATGTGTGTGTGAGGAAGCCAAAAGTTTGATCGGCCATATCTTTTGTTGTAACAATTTTTTTAAAATGAAAATTTGAGGGTTTCTTTCTTATGGTTTTGCGCTTCTATAGACACCTTTCTTGCTTGATTTGGAGTTGTGAACAAAAAATTACGAGCATGTGAGTAGAGGAGGGTCTATTGCCATCCAACGGAGAGGAGCAGAGATTCGGGCGGCCACCAATGTTTGTGATTTTGGATTCTCTCTTTAAAACTTTCAAGAATTAGAGGAGAATTTCTTAGCTTTCTATAGACACATGACTTGAAGTATTTGGAGTTGTATGTCAAGAGTTATAGGTTGTTGAATGACAAAGAGTCTGTTGCCTTTCAAAAGAGAAGGCCGAGACTTTGTTTGTCCATAACTTTTGGACAATAGTTTGGAAAGCTTTGAAACTTACGGAGGGATTATTTTGTATTCTTAGCTTTCTAAAAAAATATAGCACTTAAAAATTGAATAGAAATTGAAGGAGTTATAGGGGTTTGAGTTAAGAGATATCTGCTGCCTTTCATTAGAAAAAGCCAAGACTTTGGTTGTCCATAACTTTTGGACAGTAGCTTATATTCATTTGAAACTTTCAAGGTAGTTGTATTACATTGTTAGATTTTCAAAATTCTATAGCACTTAGCATTTGAGCTTGTAGAACATTTGTGGTACAATTTTGAAGGCAGCAGGTTTATACAAAAGTTTCTTTTGAAACTAGTTGGGGTTTCTTCAAGATCTTGGGTGAAGGAAGTCTTTAAGACTTAAGAATTTGGAGATTTGAAGACCCTTGGAGGTATTTTGTGTGTGTTGTAGTTTGTGGTTCGACAGGGTTGTTTTCACTTATTATTCCCAGCCGGTTTGGGAGGCTAGTTGCAATTTCAATTTCTGCATTGTAAACTTATTGCGAGCCGTGGTTATCTAGTAAGCGCTCCATTTTGTGTTTGTGGCGACGAAGTGGGGCTAATGGCCCACATGGTCAATCTTATTTGTTGTTCCCACCGGTGAAAGGCGCTTCCTAGTCACCGTGGGTTTGATTTTAGGAGCCAATCTTTCGGACGGCCAACTCGTGGTTTGGCCGTCCCGTTTTACCCGTCCGAGGCCTTGTTTCTTATCACACACCCTTACCTTTGGTCCTATAGAACCACCACATGATAGGTTTACGGGAGATTGAAGTGAAGATCAAGTGAAGATTCGAGTTTTGTTACTTGCATTTCATCTACACTCACAACCTGCAGCCAGACACCCCGTGTGTTCCCTATGGGTTGGACCCAAAGCTCTCAAAGTCCATGTTTTTAGTCTTGTTGTTGAGTCTTTAGAGAGACTTTGGGTTGGAACCAAAGCTCTCAAGGTCCACGTTTTGAGTTGTTGTGGAATCTTTTGGAAAAAACTGTGGGTTGGAACCAAAGATTTCAAGTTCCCAATTTTTCTAGGTTCCGTTGAAACGGCGAAGCTTTGGCTTTAAGTCTAAAATTCATTTCTATTAGATTGAAGTTAAACAAGAGTGATTTTTTCAAATTATTGTTGATATTTTCGCAGCATTCATAGCTTTGAAGCTTATTATAATATAGAAGTTACTTAAAATGTTACAAAGATAATTTTACAAGCTATTGAAAAATATTACCGTAGTGATTTAGAAGTTGCTTAAAAACATTACTAAGGTAGTTTTCGAAATTACTAGAGAAAGTTACTAAGATAGTTTTAAAAGTTATTAGGAGAAATTATTGTGACTTTAAATAATTCCAATTAGTTAGAACAATTTCACACAATTGGTGCCACGTCAACGCCACATCAGATTGACTATTTATTTATTTATTCTTTTCAATATTTTTTTCAAAAAAAAAATATTTTTTTATTTTTTTATATTAGCATTGCGGGGGTGCCGAAAATGAAGTCTTAACAGCCCTCTACAGGGCTGAAAATTTTCCTAATGGAGTCTCTAAAAAACATACCTACCTGCAACCTAAAACTCCTCATAACTTTTAGCTCACTAATCCAAATGGAATGGTTCAAAGCTTTCCACTTATATATAATCATAAAGAACCAATTTTAAATTTTTATTTTTTCAAAAAGTGATTTTTAAAGAAGTTTTTTGGGTTGCTTGGGCTGCCCAAAGTTTTAAAAAAATCACATATCATGCAATAACTATTTTACAATTGAGTTATTCGTAAAGTACACTAAACCGGGGTTTAAACCCTTGAGTTTTGTGAAAAAGACGGTTGAGTTAAAAAAGTCAAAATAAAAGTGGGTGTGAAACTTATTTTTCCATCGAAATGGTGCCTAAAAAGTTTGGTCCCCACTTTTGAAGTCGTGTGACATAAGTATCTTGCAAAAAAGTTTGACGCTTCAACTATAGTTGCCTTCTCAACTTCAAAAAAAGTCATGCCCAAAGTGGGGGGACTTTACAAATAACTCAAATGTAGTCAAATATTATGAAAATTGTTGGGCCTTAAAGCTACTCCTTGGACACATGTTGCATAAACATTTCAAAGAAAAATAATGAAAACTCCATTTGTAGTGAGCTGCCCAAAATTGCTATGTTGCCAAAAAACGCAGTTTGGTCCTTTAGTGGTTAAAAGGCACAGTGGACCGACGCTAAATATTCGTTTAGCTAAAATTAACCATTAGAACTAAGAACCGGGTTGTGCTCACGTATTTACCAAAGGTGGGTAAATAAGCACTCACAGCCACGCTCCACTTTCTTCACCGTCTCTTCTCCCTAATCTCTCATTAGATGTTTTTTGGACCGTCTAGAAGACTGCTAGTTTCCGGGCTGTGGGAACACATCGGGAACTCTAGGAACTCTGCCACATAGGCAGTCTGAGGTGGCACAGAGATTGCCACGTCAGATAATACTAATTAATTAAATAATTAAAATAATTATTAATTATTTAAAAAATATTTTTTAAATCAGATTTCAATTTCTTTATATTTTCTAAGAATTCTGAAAAAAAAAAAAAAAAAAATTGAAATTCAAAATTTCAGACCAGCAGTTGCTGGTTCCCTGTGTAGGCAACAGTTTCAAGGAACATCCCCGAAACAGGCTCTTGCGGGGCTAAAAAAACATCTAATGGGACATCCCAGTTTCTCTCCTCTCTTCTTATCCAACAGCTGCTATAGAACTTTCCAGCGGACTTTCAAACCCAACTCTCCAATTGATACTGAATCCAACTCCCACCTAGTTGCCCCTATATTGAGCCCGACTCCCCCGGCAACCTCAATATTGAACACAAGCCCTCCCGGGTATCGGGGTACTAGACCGGGGTGCTGATCTGGCTTAGATGATGGCTAGTCTGGGGGCGGTTTGCAACATTTGTTTTGGCCAATTTTAGTGCTACTTCCTATAGAGGGCGTGGGTGGTTATATCTATGCTAGGAGGTGGTGGATTAGTCTTGTGACGGCGAAGGCCACTTCATATCTCACGCTAGTCATTCCTCACTTTCTTGCTAATTTCTAACTTCTACTTTTTGAGACCTAAACTTTGGCTTGTCCGAAGACGTTTTGAGAACTAAACCTTGTGGAAAAAGGGACCACGTGGTTTCACAGTTTTCCTGTGAGATGTTTTTAACGCACCACTAGGACTTTTCACCCTAGGGAGGTTCAAAGCTTTGCCGTCATTCCTCCTTTTACTACACCACTAGGACTTTTTATCTCACGGGGGTTCAAAGCTTTGCCGTACGGGCGAGACCCACTACCCTCACACCCTCGTGTCTCTCCCCAAAAAATACCACAACACGGTTAGAAATAACAAAAAGAAAGGAAGGGACCTCCGACACTCAAAAGACTCGTGACGCGGGTTGATGGCACTATCAATTTAAACTAAAGGCCCTCCAAAGCGGCATTGCCAATTATATGGGGGTCTACTCTAGGATTAGTAGACAACAAAACAAGAAAAGTGACAACAAAGGTCCCTCAAAGATAGCATACATAATGTTTCAGTAACTTGATAAGATAAAAAGCCTCCAAGCTTAAGCTTGGAAGGCTTAGTACTACACACAATCAAAATGCAAGGGACCCACAAAGACTTCACAAGCTTGTAAAAACAACAACAACTGCCCAAAGTGCCCCCAAAACACCGTTGCAAGGTTTGTGGCTAAAAATGCCACAATTCCAATATAAATTGGACCCAATGGACCCAATTACACAAAAAAGGGGTGGTGAGAGAGTAGAAGGGGTGCCTTTACATACTCTTTCTCGAGCACCCACCTCTCTTCGTTCATCTAAGTCAACCTTATCTTTGAGGATTTTCATCCAAAACTCAAGGTTTTCATCCTATGTTGGCCTACTAAGCTAACTTTTGGAGATGAACTCCGAATTGCAAATGGATTGCGTCATTAGCTTCAAAAGGCCATTTGTACACCAAAAAAATATGCCTTCCCCTTTTCTATCTTTAAAATGACAATGAAACCTAGCCTCAATTTATCGCCAAAAAATCAAGAGAAATCCCAACTTTTGGAGGTTGACTTTTCTAGCAAAAGTGACTAGCCTAGGCTTCCAATTAAGTACAAGGGAGTGAGGAAAGACCTGTCTTGGGATCCGTTCCGATTTCGTATGCTCCCGCTTCGCCGGTCAAACCCGCCGTGAACTTTAATTTCCGTTAATTGTCGGGGAATTTTGCAGGTTCGATTACTTCTAGCTATTGGAATGTTGTGAAACTTGTTAAGGCAACTTAATAGCATTAAAAAAATCTATAATAAATTTTATTGGGAATTTCCTGCCACATGGGAAATTTCTAGGAATTTTCCATCGCAGATTTGGGTAGTTGATCGTTTGGAAGGACATCTTCTGACTATAAAAAAATTCTAAAACTTTTGTGGAACCTCCCATAGGATCCCACAACACAAGTGTAGGCTCACATTTTTACTCTATACATCGGCCCAAGGTGGACAAAATCCACCCCCTTGTTTAATTATCAATGGCCGGAAAATCTTTCACACTATGGGAATCTTGGCGAACCAAATTTGCCGTTGGTTCCCGGCCATGGTTTTAACCTCAAGTCACCCCCCTTGGACCTGAGATTCCTCCATGGTCTCGTCTTGGTATTCTCAACATCTGCAAGCCAATAATTRGTRTTCMAYTATTTTGTCGATGAAATGGGGAAACTGGAACCTATCTCCGGGGTTTGACCTATATGCGTCACCGGAGTCTTTTCAACCAATTCTAGCCTAGAGATGTCCTCTCCACGTGGGGTTTTGAGCCTGATACGTTCATCACTTTGTAATTGACCAATTTGCCACGATTAATTGGGTTCTAACCTATTCATCACTCGTGGTTGGGCCATTCTAGTTATAATATCCTAAAATTAGACCAAATAATATATTGGTATGTGACACACTTGTTTTGATTCTACACTCTTTCGGGGAGCTTTTTGTATAAAACTGMATTTAAAATACTAATATACAAAAAAGAAAAAAAAGAGTGAGGCCCTCGTAACGAACTAGGGGCTCACAGTGCTCAATCTAGGGAGATAGAGGCGTGACAGGATTAGAGGCAACTAAAACCTCTTTATTTTTAATGTCTTTTTGTGTTTTTAATTCTTTGGTCTTTACAAATACAAGTTCTAGATGAGTTTGGAAAGTAGCATGTACAACATGCACAACATTTATGGTTAGTGCTAACAATTGGATATTTGAAAGACCACTTTGATTGGCGACAAAACTGGAGAAATCAATGGGGAACTCTTCAAGCAAATGCACGGAGTTGCATATGGAAAAATTTGGTTTTAAAGCAAGATGTTGTGGATCTTCCTAACCCCGTTGTTGATGAGGCCACAAAATGTGTACACATTCTTGGTGAGCACAATCTTCATTCTCGAATAGAGCTCAAAGAATGGAAACAAATTATGGCTCTTTTAAAGAGAGATGATTTGTTGAATGAGCAATTGGACGCCTACTTTAAGACAATTTAGGATTATACAAGTCAATCATGGTGAGGATCAAATATGATTGGACAACCTTCCTGASGTTATGCTCAATGTTGTGGTAGTTGATTTTAGACCAAAAATGTTTTGAAGCACAAAATAAGTCACATTGTCCCATGGAGGGTTGTAGTGGTTTCAACACAAGAAAATCATGAAGCACGTGTTGAGAAGTTCAATTATTTGCTTTATGAAGAAGATGGTTTGGGGGTCCAAATGAGGTAATAGGAGCCAATTTCAATATAACCATTGTTTTTTTGGGACCATTATTGATTGTGTAGCTCAAACGATTCAAGATATCTCCAAAATAAATATACTTTGTATTTCATAAATGTTATTGTATCATGCTTTACTATCATATAGCCTATGATGCCATAATTTTGTCTTAACCCCTAAAAGATCAAATTGCATTTTTTTGGCAACATAGCAATTTTAGGCAGCTCACTACAAATGGAATTTTATTTTATTTTTCATGAAATTTTCACACAACATATGCCTAAGGAGTAGCTTTAAGGTCCAACAATCTTCATAACTTTTGACAACGTGGTTCAAAAGTTATTGCATGATATGTAATTTTTCATTGCTCACTCTGTAGCCTAAGGAGTTCAAAAAAATTCTTAGAAGATCAGTTTTAAAAAAATTAAAAATCTGAAATTGTTTATTTAGATTTATAATCACGTGGAAAGCTTAGATTTATAAATACGTGAAATACATGATCATTCTGATCTAAAACTTTCAAAATAGGTGCACACAATTATAGTGTAAAATATTATGGTGTAAACCAAATTTTATGTCATCTTATAATTTGAAAAATTGAAGAATCTGAGTAGATTGTATATGTAGGCCGATAGTTCAAATTCTAAGAAAATATTTGATTTAAAATTTTTTTTACAAAATCTAAAATCGGAATAGAAATTCAACTTGATGAAATTCATTTCATTTTTGAAGTCAACTTCAAAAATCATCTCTTTAATTATTAAAATTATAATAAATAAAAACCCATAAAATTATCCAAATACATTAGAAAACATCTTTTGTAAAAAGTGGATTATGCATTGTCTTTTATGAAATTGTATTTGTAATTGATGTTTATCAAAAATTGTGTATTTTTCATTTGAAATAGTTTATCTCCACCTCTTGGCTTCAATGACATTTGGAGTTATAGGAGTATTCACCTTAGATGCTCAATTGTCTACTAGATATAGATAATGAAATATCCAAAAAGTGCAGTCCATTCAATTAATCTTCATTGCAAAAGCATCAAGAATGGTCATGTAATTTATTGATGGAAATAAGAAAGAACAACTGCACATGAATCAATATAAGGTAAAACCAAATGTAATCAACATTTTAACCCCTAAGAGTCTTTGGTAGTGAAGGAAATGTAGGTTTAGAGTTTTTTTCCGCATTATAAATTATGGCCTTAGAAGAATCTTGTAATAAGATCATTTTTGTAGGGGTTTGTTTCATTCTGCCCCTAAATGTCTAATTTAGAATTTTGCACAAAAATCACGAAGCATCAAGTGACCACTCTAGTTATATCACTGAAAATAGGCACAATTTTATTTCTAAATATAATTGGTTCAATGTACTTCATTTGTTTTTGTGTAACTCCATGCAAAAGGTCTTCAAATCATTAACAATTCACTCAGTGGATGCCATGATTCTTCATGGTCAAGGGATTTTACATATTCTGTTGTAGAATCAGTATGTGAAATTATTTTTAACATAATTAACAATTGAAAACCATAAATTTTCAATTTCATTTTCGGTAATGTTATGAATTTATATGAATATACAATGAATTTTGCAATTCCACTCTTTGATGTCTTTAACCAAATATTTCTATTCATTCATGTATGCTTGTTCTACATTTTAGTTTATTTGAATCTATGTATTTTCAAAATTGGTTTAGTCCAATGCAAAGTTGGAAATGGGTACTTTTGAAGTTTAGGGTGARCCCACAAACCTAGTTTAGATGTATTGATATGTTTTGTTGCAGAGTCAAGAAATACCACTTGCATGTGATTTTAACCCCTAAAGTTCCTTGACTCACTATATTCTCACCAAAAATGCTTCAAAATTGCCATTTCTAGTACAAGTACCAAATTTTTGAAAAATATCATTTTTTGACACATGTAACCGTAGGATCTTGTAGTACTCTACTTTGAAAATATGTAGAAAAAATTTCAGAAAATTTTGCCATGTAGATTGCAAAATATTAGCATTTGAAGTGGCAAAAATCCTTTTGGGGGCATTGCAAAAAACCAGGCAGCTGCACTTCACGAGGTCATATCATTATGAAAAAATGTCCAAAATGGTTATGCTTCTTTGGATTCATTCTTTAGGCAAGTTGGCTACATACATGAAAATTTTCAGATCATTTGTAGTTGTACAACATATAGGAAAAAAATAGTAAGCAGAAGGAGGTAGAGAATGATTTAGAATACTAAATTGTTAATAAAATGGTTATAAAATTAAAAAAACTCCAATCCAAATGGTTGAATTGTTGTAATAAACAATCTACATCCAATAGAATAATTTATTTTTTAAAATATTGAAATTTCAGTAAAATAAAGGACTTCAAAGTTTTTTTGGTGTAGAGATTCCATAACTGCCCGCAAACTAATTAGCCTCGTAACTTTCATCTCAACTATTGAAATGCAATGATTAAAAGCTTTTTGAGTACATATAAATTTGAAGAACAAATTTCAAATTTTTATTTCTTGAAAAAGTGATTTTTCAGATCTGTCTGGATTGCTCGAGTTGAGAAACAAACAACATATTATGCAATAACTTTTGACTCATATTTCCAAATGTCATGAAATTTGTGCATATGAAAGATATTCCTCGTCCCCACATTCTATTAAAATTTTAGCCCAAAATATGCAAATCTCCAGTTACACGTACCTGCCCAAAAATTCTATGTTGCCAAATAACGCATGTTCACTTGGTCCTTTAGAGGTTAAAAAAGTGGTGTAAAGATCTCTAATGATGAGTTTATAAAAATTTCCCTCCCGCAAAGGTAAACATTTTGAAAATTTTCCGTAGAGGGCTAAATTTGTAATCCATCCAAATTTAGGATGGAAACTTGAAGAAGTTCATACAGGTTTTTTCCATGGGATGAAAAGTGGTTCCCATGGAAAACCCTCATGTAGTTTTCTCATTGTATGACATTCAAATTTTTGAAATATACACCACTAATATATAGTTTTGCTCACAATGGGCTTGCTCCCATTTGATTTAGAATGGGGTGCYTTAACTTAGTTTCCCTTATGGTAAAATTACCCATTACCAATCAAAGAYCCATACCCAATCAATAGGTGTAGCTATTTCCAACCAAGTTTAGAATCTATTTTTACTCTTTTTCCAAATTCAGAGTAATAAGTTGATGATATATGTCCCAAAGTAGTGAGCAAGAAAGTAATTCTTGAATGGTCGAAATTAGAAGACTTTATATATTGTAATGGATTCAGGCCAACTTTTGGCTTTCAAAACTCATAGTATGATAGAACCACCTATTACCAACTACTCAACTAGGCCTCCATGGCCAATGTATGAATAATGAGAAATTCAATAGAGAGTATGACTAATTTCTAATCATCACGTCTTGGTTTCAATTCCGACCATCTTTGAACCATCAATGTCATGACACGTATACTTGGCTTTGAGAGCCAAAGTAGTCTTTGAATGAGCAATTATGAAGGTCTCTAAGTATAGGGGATGGGTCCTAATCAACTTTTGACTCCTCAAACTCATAGTAATTTCAATTCCAGGTATAAATTACCCAAAAAATTGTAATTCACAACAATTCTATCTTTCTATAAGATAAAAAATTTACATTACCCTCTAATACTCCAGATCATGCACATAATGCTGAAGTGGTTGGTAATGATTGATTCTACCATAATATAATTTTGCCCACAATGGACTTCCTTCCATTTGACCTGGAATGGGGTGCCCTAACCCTTAAACGATGCCGAGGCAATGTTCTCGTCAATGAACGAGAGAGAATCTTCCTATGTAGAACAGAAGTGCAACTATTCTTCTTTCGAATTTTTGTGTGAAAAAAAAAGATCTATTACAATACTTTGACTTCCAATGCTTACTTTTTGAAACTTTTTTAAGCCAATGATTCTCATGGTATCAAAATTCACAATTTCCACGGTGACACGTCCAACGTTTAAAGGTTATAGGTCTTAGTTTATGTTAACCCTTAATGACGGACCTATTACCATGGGGAAAAGGCGGGTTGTAGACTGTGGACAACTGAGTGTTAGACAGTGGGAAGTTAAACTGTGCATCACCTAAAAATGTTAGCAACACCTAAAAATTTGCTATGGCACCTAAAAATTTGATGATGACCATAAGGGAACTTGTCAGCATGGGCATGGATTTCCATGGCTTTGTGTTACAATTTATGGCACCTAAAAATGACAATACATTCAATGACCCTATTTCGTGCTTTCCATGTCAAAGCACACCTCTACTTTCATGTTTACCCCCAAATGGATGAAAAATACCTTCTGTGCATCCACTGCAGTTGATTTCCGTCATCCAAAGGACTCAAAACGTCCCTGTCGTCCTTAGAAACAGTCTTCATAGAGTTCCCCCAATAGGTCTAAAAAGAAAACAGCTGTCGAGTGCTCGTGCAACCYGATTACTGACGTGGTCAGGCTACACTCTGGCTATTCCCTTCGTCAATGTGCGACCCTTAAACCTTGATACCTTCCTCCCGATCCAATTCCTGACCATTCTTGCGGCATTTCCTTCGTTGGGCACCGTTTCTTCCCATCCACAGACTTCCTCTGTCACAAACCTCTGCGTCTGCGCTTGTGTGCTTCAAGGATTTCAGGGTGCAGTTGCAGAGAGTCGCCGATCGTCTGGTTTAGCTGGACAGGTCCAATTCGAGCTGGTGGAACGACGTTGGCGCAGTAGCGCAATCAACCGGCTTGAGATTTGGTAAGCTTRGGTGTTGCCGTTTCTTTCAGTTTGTGGGTTTGACMAACTRAAATATACATTCGCGATGTGATACTCTGACTAAGTAGAGCAGGAGATTGCTTTTGGTGGGTTCCGTGGATGAATTGCAAGATAATGTTAGGTCCTTTAGAGAAAGATTGGTATGTAATGAAATCGATATAAGTGAATTTATTGTCCCCATAGCGATTTCTAGTCCTTTGAATGTCGTCAAATGTGTTCCTAGAATATAGCAGCGTGGCCACRTCGCGAGGTATGTGAAGGCCGATGTGGCTCTACCCGAAATTCCAGATGCTCTGGTGGAGAGGTGGTTTTTGAGAAATGGCAGGAAACGTGTATTGAAATTCACATCCTAGAATTACGTGGAGGCATTTGCATTTGCAGACGTTTTGATGAAAATCGGGTTAGTTTGGACCGTGGAGGATCCAGTGGTGGAATCCCAGCGTAGCGTAAAATTTCTTCCTCAGGGGCTCCATGTTTTGAAGATCCTGTAGATGAACACGACCGATCCTGGCTCTAGGGTGCTAGTTGAAGATCTCCATTAATCATAAACCCTGGGGAGCATAGCGAGTAGGGTTTGTATAAAGGCTGGAACGTGCTGTGACGCCATTCATGGTTGTCTCACTTAGGGTTTTAACAAATGTATGAAAAAGTTGTACGTATTTACGTATGTTCCTCTTCTTGCATATTTTTATATTAATATATGCTCGTACTTCTCAGCTGTACTTGTATGTGCCTCTAGTTTCTCTCTTCTTGCATAATTTTGATTTGACGATGCGTGAATTGGCATGACAGATTAGAAGCTATGGCACTGTTGGATTTATGGCCGATCAACACCCATTTGGCTACACCCGGCATCCTTCACAGCCTTGTAGTGTCACTCTTCGTTCTTTGCCCATTTCCGTTCTACTGGTACTTGTGGACCTATCCCAAGAAGTGGATGAAAATGTGCGAAGGTGTCGATCCATCCCATCGTATGGCCCAGGTTGCTCACATTCTCAAGTCTCTACAAGTGCTTAGCCTTGTCTCTGTGGCCACATTCTCTGTCCCGCCCCTCATTTCTGTGGCGCTCTTTGGCTTTGGACAGTTTCTGAATTACAGGTATCGCTATTYTCTCAATTCTCCTCATCTTGCTCTTTCAGTTGCGAGATGCATGTTTTTCCTTTGCTTGATTGGCAATTGTCCTTGCACGATCTAAAACAATTGTGTTCAGTGACTTTATTAGGTCACTAGTGCATATGTGGAGAACTTCAGGGACTTTGCACGGTGGTTGCTCAGTGTGCGGTAAAAATGGATGTAAAGAAATTCTTATAAGATTTCAATCTCATTACTTTCAAATTGCAATAAAATTTGTAGGAAACAACCTTTTTGCATTTATTTTTTTAAGGTGAATCTTAACATGATATTTGATACTCATGCCAAATTTCAGATCATTCAAGTCTCTATTTTATTGCAGAGAAGTATTTGAATTTTGCTTGTGCGGTGATTGGCAAGTTTACTCTATACCATATTAAGGAAGTTCTACAAAGCATCATAAAATGAATCTTTCCCATCGTTCATGGTCAAGTCTCCCTCTTTATTATACACACCATGATACACAGGCCTGCATTTTTTTAGGATACCTTTCTTGGAGTAGATTCTCTTGTCTAAAAGTTCATGCAGTAGTATAATTTTACTACAAGCCTTGTTTGATTATATATCCTTATCAATTAAACCTCTGGTAAGCATCCGTTCCTTTCACATTGCTTTGCCTTAYCAATTTGATGTCATGATGTGTGGCAGGGTGTTTGACCTGCTCGGGGAAGATGGTGTATATTATGGGGCATTGTTTGGAAAGAAGCTTCCGTGGGTGGAGAAGTTTCCCTTCGGCTATTTCAGGGATCCACAATACGTGGGTTCAATCCTGAGTCTGCTTGGGGTTTCATGTTGGGTGCCGTTTCGCTTCATAGCCCTCTGGATTTCTGGTTATTTCTTTATGATGCTCCTGGAGCGAGAAGAAGATCCGAATAACCGGGCAGTTCATATTTCCTGATTAGTCCTGAGATTTGGTTCTACATTTCAGCTACTTTCCTGACAGTCTTTTTAAAAAAAGATAAATCTCAGATGGTTTTGTCGTTGAGTTATTGCACAAATTATTGCCTTACAAGCTTGAAGGAAACTTGATTTTTAGGTTTAGCTATTAAGTGTAACACTGTAACACTGTAGTGAAGCTTTTAACTTGCAAAGACCATTTTGTTTTCAACGGCTCGTTCTTGTATCGTTTTCCTTCTTAGCATGCTTTTGCAGAATACGTGACTATTGAGCACCCTGGTATCGAACTTAGTCAAATGCTACTACAGGTTGAACCTTTCGTAGTGCAAGGGTGTCCGGACTTTGCAGTAAGTCGGGAGGTTTTTGCATGTCAGATAGGTGCAATGAATGGCCATTTACAGATGTCAACTTCCTACATTATTTTTCAAAGAATGTTCTTCAATCCAAAAGAAACAAATAAGGTGTAAAATGGTCGCAAGTACCTTGCTCATGAATTTTAAGTCATTTGAAGCTAGATTGCAAAAGTTATGGCCAGAAAACAAATAGGCTAGAGACATGTGGTAGAAATAGTCACTAGAAAAAAATGAAGGGGGGTGGGGGGTGGGGGGTGGGGTGCAACTACAATGTGCTACTACTTCTGTAGTTGCATGGGATGTTTGCAATTGGGTGACAATTTGGAGACTGCACTTGTAGTAGATAAGTCGCAGGAATTGCAAAGATTGGCAAGGTTGTTTTTCATCCGACAGTCTACTTGGAACTTCATGGATGAATTCTTCTAATGTGGTTGCTTATGTGAAACTTGCTCATGTGCCACTTGTTGGCCACTTGTTTGCAACTCATTTGTGAATTATTTGCAATCTGTTTGTGATTCATTTGCAACTTGTTTGCAACTTATTTGCAACTTGTTTGTAATCCATTTACAATTTGTTTGTCATTTCTTTGCAACTTGTGTGCAACTCATTTGCAACTTGTATGTGACTTGTAGATATGTAGATTATGAAATTCTAATCTTAGTGATTTGTAAATTCCAAATTTCAAATCTAGTTTCTCTTTTAGATTATCAAATCCAAATATTGATATTAAATTGATTTTACTAGTTTATGAAACTTTACAAATTCAGAGGTTTTAAAAAAATTTAGACTTTAAATATTTGTAGATTTTTAAGGACTAGAAAAAATTTACAAATTGTATAAATCTAGAAATTGTGTAAATTTGAAAAGAGTAGAAATCTACAGAATACAAAAATATTAGAATTCAAAATTCACTACAAAAAAAATGCTACAACTTACATGTCCTATATGTCCAACATGATATAAAAATTTATTCTAGTTATTCTCTAGTTGCATGCTTGTTGTTTCCTATTCGAATTCTAGTTGTTTTAAAGTCAAAATCTAGTCATTTCCTAATAAAACTCTAGTCATTTTCTAGTTGCTATCTAGTTGAAATCTAATTGTTTAGTTTAGTTGATCTCTAGTCGTTTTATAGTTGCATTCTAGTTGAATTCTAGTTGCTTTCTAGTCAAATTTAGATTATATGCAACTGTTATTTGACACATTGGACTTTACATAAAATAGAATTGTCCACATCAACAACTATAATAAATATCGGATGTAGATTCTTTTGTTACATTTCTAGAACCTTAAACTTCATTTTGCCACTACTTTGCGACTAGAACAATGTACATGACAAATTTGGTGCAAATATAGAGGGCTACAATTGCAAGACAATTGTATAAAACACGTAGTTGCATTTCTTACTATCACCTCAATTTAACACCTAACAAATGAAATCTATTGCCTTTTGGTCAAACATTAATTAACCCATTTATCCACAACCAGACAATCAAAGGATATAATATGCCATTGTTATATCATTCTAGTTCTAATGTTCATTTGGCACAAGCTAAAAGACGTACCACAATAGTTCTCTGGATGTTCTTTTTGCAATGCTCATTTGAAATTACATTARGAAAATAAGTTGCATACATGAATACTTTAGATACTCAACAACATTTATCAAAATATCATACTAAGTTCAATTCTCAAATATCAATATGAATTTTTCAAAGTTTTGAAAATAGACCCTATTGATACATTTTGACCAAAAAATTGGCATATTCTTTCTCCGTAGTGAAGTTCTTATTTTCCTTCAATATTGATCAATGTAGGTTTCTAAAATCATTTGTTGAAAACAACTTTCATTTGCCAAGAGCTAAATGAAGTTTCTTTGGTAACCTCTTTTGCCATTTCATTCATTTTCCCGTATATATTTGAGACAATGCAACCAAGAATGCAACCATGCTGTCCCAAGCACATAATGTCTTCATTTTTTCATCTCTCTAAATGTTTGTAGATTCTAGTGTTAATTTTCTTACATTTTCATGATATAGATTTTTGGACCTATTTTATAAAAAATATCTTATAGTTGTGAAGTATAGGTATGATTGGTCTTGAAAAATAATATTTTTAGTTTAAGAAATGCCATTTCAAAAACAAGTCAATTAAATAAATACATTTAGAAAATCCACCATAACTAGAAGTTAAMAATTAAAATTAAAATTAAGAAAATCATTGTGAGCTCCAAAAGTAAGAAAATCATTGTGAAAATTGCTTGCAGTCAATGGATAATCAACTGTAGAAGGAATTTGTAATTTTTGGTTCCAAAAAATATTGAAAATTATTGGTTATTGTAGTAGTAGAACTAACCGTATGGATATAATCCTTGGTTCATATTTTAGAAATTTTGTTTAATATTTGTCATTCTTTTAAGTTCCACTTCATAATGTGTTCACAATTTCGGAAATTTGGACTACCCTTTGATTGTTAATTGATTAACATATAGAGCCTATTGATTTGTCTCATGTGAATATCTTCAATGTTTTTTGCCTTGCATGTTCTATTTGCTACTAAGTATGAGTTTAAATTATTCCATTTAAATTTTTAGAAACAAAGTCACATGTCTTTTAGTAAAACATAAAAAAATTAGTTTTTTTTTGGGAGAACATTTTTATATGTTTTTGAGATTACTTGTGAAATTCACATTCAAAGAATTCTAAACAAACTATTCATGAATGCAAAAACAAAAATCTTCATCTAGTGAGTTGTTCATTTAAAATCATCTAGATGCCACACATAGGGGGTGCACTTAGAAATTTTTAGCAAACAAAGTGCGATATAATATAAGAAGGTATAAATTCATTGTGTCAAAAATTTAGAAAAAACTTTGAGGTAATGTATGGTGTACTAAAACATGTATACTCAATTATAATTAAGATACATGCGTGAATAAAAACTCATATTTAAAAAAAATTGTTCTAAGATAGGAAGCAAGATATGGATGCTAGGCATTTATTGTTACTAGGTTCAATTCATGGGACTATTGAGCTGCCTGGTTGGATGAAGATATACTAGTACCCGGTCTATTATGATGGTGTGATTCCTCCGCCTTCTACTTTTTGGCACTTACTTGTCAGCCTTTGAGCAATTAGGGTTTTGGGTGCACTTCTTTCACACACTTTGTTTCACTACGTCCAGCAACCATACCAATTGTTTGGGGCAACTTTCACGGTTTAGGGTTTTGTGACTTCCTTTGCTTTACGCAGGCATGCATATTTTTGTATTCCGATCATATAGGAGAGACTATTTGCTTAGTTTTTTTTGGCTTTGTGGGTTTTATGCTCTCTCGATAAGTGGGATGAGCTTATAGTGGTAGATCGAGGTTGTGCAAGCAAAATCTGTGCCATTCCGTGTGCGGATGCAACATGTTGTAAGTGGCATAGCTTGGTAGCATCCTTAGTGGAATATGTTGCATTACGTCTAGCCCAGTTACACCTTGTGCAAGTGCCTCGCCACCAAAGATTTGACCGTAATTCATTCATCATGGACAACTTTGACTGCAACATGGAGGTATTTTCCAAATCCTGGCAGGTTTTAGCTTTGCTATCGTAGCATATGCGTACAACGTCTCTATCCAATTAGTCCAATTTTGATTTGGATGAACTTTGTAGAATCCTAGTCCAGGGTTGGGAGCTTTGTGAGTTGTTGTCCACTATGGTGAAGATTGGCAGGGCAATTCTTTTCTATGGATGATTCCTCTAACCCAGGCTTAATAACAACACTATTTGGAGGGGGGTGCTACTAAAGATACTAACACACAATTTTGGACATTTCATACTTAGTGAGGTAGCATTTTTGATTTTGTGTTTTGAATTGCTTGTAGCAAGAATGATTTTGACATCATAGTATGTACTTGGAATTCTGTTTTGAAAACATTAAAGGGTCATTGCAAGAAAGGCTTGCCATTTTGTGGACACTTTGCTAGAGTACTCATGATTTTTCGGGAGTACTTTAAAATTAGAAAAACAATTTTAAAAAAATATTAAAAATATGCTTAATGTATATATGTTTAGGAAGAAGGTACCCTAGGAAGGAAAAGCATAGAAAATTTTTCTAACTAGTTGAACTAGAAAAGTGCAAAATCTCATGAAAATAGGTACTTTGACATTTTAATTTGTAAAAAATAGGAAAACAAACATGATTTTTAAATATAAATTTATTTTTTAAGTTTTTTGAAAAATAAAATATATGATTATCATCAAGCTAGGCATCTCCAATAAAAATTTCAAGTTTAGGAGATTTATGCTTCAAAAGTTATTGAAGATTACAAGAGAGCAACACTATTTGTGACGGTGAACAGGACAGGCCTTTCTTGCAATGACCCTAAATCCTGTCTTTCATTTGTTGATGCAATTACCCTTGTATTTTATCAACATGGATTGTGCTTAGATTCTTGTCTATTTGCTTATTTTATGAAAGTAAGTCCTGCATTTATTAAGTCAAAGAATGTTCTCTTATGGCATGGTTTGTTGTGGCTTATGTATTTCTGATGTTATGAACAACAATGAAGATGTTGGATTTCCTAAGTCCACCCTTGCTGCATCTAGTTGGATTTTGTGTTGGATTCTAGCTTGTTTTTCATACTTGAGTTTAGGCCTCGTTTGGGATTTAGGGATTTCTACTTAATGCATACTTCAAAGAAAGGACCATCTTGGAAAACAAACTTCGCATTCCGTTATTCTCAAATTGCGTACATATATGAAATTTGTGCTGTCATTCTTTAAATACATAATGTGCTACACACCATTCTAAAAGTTTGTTCCTTTCAGTATTTTTTTCAACAGAAAGCACTTTCAAACTATATCTTGGCTTCAAATGTTTGGTAGTTGCAAGTAGTTATAAGGGGCTTTTATCTTCCCACTTCTTGGAGGGCGCAAACATAGTTTACTTTCTTTTTTAATTACCTATTTTTTTGGCTCCACCTAGCTTGGATGATATTTTCCTTGCATATTTTAGTTTTGTTTTGGGGGGCTTCTAGCTTTCCATATTTTGTTTTGCTTACTCTAATTTCCATTTTTTTCCTCTTCCATTTAATTTTGGGCTTTGTGCATTAGTTTCCATTTTCTTTCTTTTTTGTATTTTTTGGCTTCGCATAGTAGTTCACATTTTTTTTTTCTGTTTTTTTTGGCTTAGCACAAAATTTGTTTTCTTATCATTCCATGTTGGAGGGCGTAGGCCTATTTCCAATCTATGTCCCATTTCCTTTGTTTTCCTTTTCAATTTTCTCCATGTCTTCAATTTTTGTCTTTGATCTTGGTATTTTCTTTTTTCACTTGTTTTTTTTGTTGTGAAGTAAGGGTACTGAAAATTGTCCCTCCATGTAAATTCTAATTGATGGTTGGGAGGCCTAAAATACCATGAATTTCAAAATTAGGAAATAGATCATGGGGAGCTAAATACCTCCCCCCCACAATAACAATAAAAACAAAAAAACAACACCTGGCCGCATGTGATATCACTACAAAAGAATGGAGTGTTTTAAGTGTAGTCCTAATAATATAGTCTTTTAAGTAATGACCTATAAGAAGTCTTTTTGTTTAAATTTTACTGAAAATATAGTCAATTTAAAGTCCAATTCTAAGAAACTAATTGAAGGAAAAAAATGTTTTTTTTTATCTAATTGGATGTTGTTACAATGGTTATATTGTTGTTATAACCCTTAAAAGTTTTAAAGAGCCACTTTAGACTTTTGAAAATTTTGTTAGATTCTTCTAACTTCCAAGTTTAAAATTTTTGATAAAAGAAAATTTTAAGTATAGTTTTGAATCACTATACTTTACATGTGAAGCTTTGTTTCTCGTCCTTCCGAAGAATATTGCCAGAACTATAAGGATGTATGTGAATTTGTGTCAAATACAATTTATATTAAATTAATTCTTATTATAAAATTAGGAATTTTCATTTGATTGGATTGAATGATACCTAAATCCAAGAAAATCATACATACAATAATATTTTGAGATGAGTGATACAATTTTGTTTTATTTCATAGGCAATGAGAGAAAAAATTATAACATAATTTTATTTTATAAGTCATAATCATTTTGAACTCAATTAGAAGAATTTTCAAAAAATTAAAAAAAATGGATATTTGTTGTTTAATATAACATTTTATTAGCATTGGAAATAACATTCCAAAGTTATTAGTGATTGACTTTTTTTCCATCATATACTACCTTCCACTTGGTAATTTATTTTAACTTTTAAGATGAGTATAAGATTATTTTTTTGTTAAATTTTTTTTTCAGTTTTTTTCAATCTAGTTTCCAACATGTGGATTAAAATGCACAATTAATAGGGCACACATATTTTTTTTCTAAAAATATTAAAAGGCAAAATTTTTATTTTGAGGAGGACCACGAGACCTTAGTTTTTGAAGTTTGAGCATTATAATCTTATAATCAAAAGGTTTGGATATTGCACTCTAAAATTTGGAGAAGATATACTTAGACAAATTAACAGAAAGGTCATGCATTTAAATTTATAATAAAATACAAAATGATGAGGATTTTAGCCTTTTATGCCAAAGAATAGTTTGAAGCTTGCCTATTGGCCTCTAAACATCAAAGAGTTTTAGGAATAAAATATGTTACAAAGTGTGTAATATTGGTATCACAAACACTAAGGTGATTGCAAGGATTACTTCACCTTTTTGGCTCAAAAATGCAATTTTACAATCGGATTGACAATATTATGTAATTCTACTATTGCTATGTGTTAAAAATTCTTCTATATATCTAAAATGATGATTCATCCCCTCCAGATCTAAGTTGTCAATTTTGTACTATGCAATAATAAATAATACTACAAAAGCCACAGGAAGTAGAAAATAACAGAAAAGGGATTATTTAGTGGACCTTTTAATTTTTAGTGCTTCAAAAACAAATTCAAAGAATTTTCATAAAAGTCATTTTGCTAGAGAAGATTGTGCTCGCATTACACCAAAGAATTCATGTAGAGAATTGTTTTTCTTTTTGTAGCCTTCGTGCAAAAGAAGGTCACTTTGACCCCATGTGCTCAACCAACATGCTGCTACTTTCATAAAAACTCATTGTCAATCCCCGTAATGTTGGTACACCTCCAACATATTCAATTTGTGGCTTTAAATTTGCATTTTTGGATCCAAAATTGGACTTACCTTTACTAGTGACCAAAGTTGACATCTAGTTAGGGGAAGGTTAGAAATAGTAAACTAATTTAAAAAAATTGAAGAAATTACACAATGTATGAAACTACCTTATGTACCTCCGTTCCAAATTTCACGCCAAACAATCAAAGAATGCAAAAGTTATGAGCAAAAGAACATCACTCTAAGGATAAGGTCGGACAAAAATTAGGACAAGTGTTTCTTGCAATGACCCACTACCAATGTATACAATACTAGRGGTCCAGAACAAATCACATTGCATGGATGTCATTAGAACCTTGTAAGAATGAACGAATGAAATTGTGACATAATTTGCACTAATTTTAATAAAGTAGACTAGAGCAAAGTTTGTTCCCTTGCGACAAAACCAAATTTAAGGTGTCATTCAATTGCAAGGTTGCAAGGTTCCGTAGAGAAGATATTTGGACTTTGGCTACTATTAGGGTTTGGCAAGAACAAATGCATGAAAAATTGTACAGATGAGAATCCTACGGATGAAATCGTGACATGGTTTGCCGGCATAGATTACCTACACTAAATAGTGAAATTAGGTTGCATTTGCAATTAGGTTGCCTTCCTCCAAGAAAGTGATTGCAAAAGCCATCAAAGTCAAAAAATATTTCTACAAATACTTCTATTTGTGCACATGGAAGTTCATAGGTTCCAAATACACCAATTACTAATTTAAAAGTAGGATATTTTTGTACATTAGCCATAAATATTTAAATAGTGTGGCATGTCAAGAAACTAGTGAGGGGCAACCTAATTTCACTATTTAGTGTAGTACAGTACTGTTTCAGTATTCTTATTATAGCGACGAGCTTGAGCTCTTGACTGAATGGGAGGCACAGGGCGATCAAAAGTTTCGGAGACACTGCTCGCCGGAAGCGCATGATCGAAACAGAAGTCTGAGTCCTGTCGAAACCCAAGCGGAAATCCTTGCGAAAACTACCGCAAAACCACTAATCTACATTCTAGAATACCTGTTCTTAATTAATTTTTCCAACGAAGTCTTAAATTATTGCACAGGCACAAATCCAGAGGAGGAGGAGTTCGAAGTTCCAGCTCGCACAACTCACACTGCCTTCAGGATCGAGAATCAAGAGTGCAAGTACTACAGTACTAGGGTTTTGTTACTTCACCCTAGCTACATCTGACTTGCGAAAACCCTATATCAGGGGGCAGGATCGAAGGGTCCGGTCCGGTCCGTCCGGTCCGATCGGGGCGAGTGAGCGAGTACTTGCGGTGCCCACAGTACGTTTGTCTGCGGCAACCCGAAAAGCTCCGCAATTGGATGAATAAAATACTCCACTGCAGCTCTGCAGCACCTCTCGAATAGCATCAGAAGCCTCTCCCGCACCTCATCAGTCCCCTCAATGATCCTCCCCCGCCGCCCCGGCCCTGGCCCTCCCATCATGAAAATTGAAAAGGCTGCTACTGTATCTAAGTCTACAAAGACCCGAAAAGTACGCTGTCGATTTTCAGGGCTCCCTCCAATTTCAGGGCTCCCTCCAATTTCAGTCTCAGGGCACTCTCCACTCTGTCAACCAGCCACTGAACTGAACTGAGGTCTGGCGGACGTGGGGTGGAATCGACTTGGGACGGTAACGTACGTTTGACCTCCGATCTGGCTACGAATCTCTCACCTTGATTTCATTTTATTCTGTGAGTTCTTTTTGAAACGACACTGGATATCTTTATCTGCGTATGGGTGGGAGATTCGAGTGGACTCACTGTGATATGCTTTAATATTCCACCCTGATTTGTACAAACTGTAGTTTTGTGGCAAGTTTTACAACCGGAAGGATTTGTGTTTTTTGGTCACGAAAAGGAGGTCTTCCGTCACCAAAGCATCTTCTGTTGCGAAAGGACTTCACGAATGACTGGCTGGCCGAGCATTGCGCTTTTGCTGAACATGTAAAGTGGAAAGTGCACTAGGTTTGGGAACTCGTTGTTCACGCCAGGTCGGCCGGACTACTGTAGAGAATTAGAATGGGGACAAGACACTGTGCTCGAGGTATGTGGAAAATGGAAATGGGTGAATATGGGAAGATATCTCCAAACCCTCTCTAAGAGCATCCCCACCAGACTTGCAAAACGGATGACTTGTCCAAGGCGGCTTGCAAAAGTGCCCCACCCGTCTTGCAAAACGGATGAACTTCTTAAGAGGCCGGCTCCAAAAGTTCTAGTGGCTTGCAAAATGGGTGGTTTTGCAAGCCAAAGCTTGGCTTGCAAACCGGCTTGCAAACCGTATAAGACAAAATAAAGTGCATGAAAAGTCAACATGAGTTAAAATGCCTCCTATGAAAAGTCGCCACTATAGTTTACTATTGCCCTTGCTATTGTCCTCCTTGGCTTCTTAACAAGCCATGGGTGGGCCCTCCGGCTTGCAAAATGGATGCCCTCCCATTTTGCAAGCCAAATCCTAGCCACAATTTGCAAGTTTGGTGGGGATGCTCTAAAACATGCTCCCTCGGTCCCCCAAAAATATTAGTCCAGTTTGTTTTTTCAAGTTACTTATCCTCTTTAGCAATATTGGTTGCACAGGAAGTCTTCCTTCTCTACAGCTTAGTTTACCTTTATTTTATATTCCCTCAATTTTTGTTGTATAGCTTTTGAGCAATGTTTTTTCGATGCACTTTTTTTCTCTATTTGGTTACGATCTAAAAGATGGCATTTTTTGGGTCAAAATCGATGGATTACTGCTATGTTTTAAGACCAACATCCAAATTTTTCCTACGTATCACCTACTGTTGATATAGATATCACCCAGTATCACCCAAGAAATCTCGCTACTTCCCCCCAAATGATAGAAAACCCCTGCTTTTAAACAACACGCTACTGCCTGCAATCCAGAATGCACGTGTCTCTCTCTCTGCCGACGAGGTCCCGCCCCAAAGCAGTCCGTGCCTGGTTCCATTTGCACACAAATATCAGGAGTGAGAAAAAAGGCCAGAAAAGAAATTAAACCAGGAATGGAAACTGGGAAGTGAGATCCTTCACGAGTTCAYGCTATCCCTCAAACTGCGAACCACCAAGTGTAGGGACCCCAAGAGTCTGAGCTCCTTAAACCTTGGAAGGAATCCAGGCTCCTTTCATCGATCGAGTGGCGGGAGTCAACCTCACTTGAGGTTTTATTCCCTTTCTGCAGCCCACCGAAATTGTCAACAAGTGGCTAGCTGTATGCTTTCATGTATCCTTAGGCTTTAGGGAGACCCTACTCCAGTACTCCCTCGCTGTTCCAACCAGCTCGGCTCACCCGAGGCGCGGCTTCCCCTTTGCAAGCCTGCGCCGGGCACGCTGCCATGATCACCTCACATTTGCATAAATAGCAAGATTCGCCAGTGCAGTTGTACTAGAACGCCTCGATTCTTTGGGGAGATTGTGGATTTCTTTTCAAGGGCTGAGGTTTAGTTGCAGAGTGCGTTGCAGGTGGGTGGGAAGCTAGAGTGTACCCGGAATCGTACGTGGTGCAGGGGTCACTGGTTTTGTCACCAGCAAGGTTGGTGTAACTTCGCTTGTGAGAATTTGGATTTCAGGTTCCTGTTTTTGTGAAGTTTTGAGTTGAATTTTGTATTCGAAGTGCACTGAGTTTGCGCAAATTTGAGCTAATGAAGTGGGATTGAATGTGGGGTGTTGCAGGGGTACGTGACGCGAGTGCAGGCAGTGTTGATCTCATGAATACTTGTTTTTTGAGTATGAGGTTTCGATCGACAACGGGGGAATGCACCGGATGAGTACTGAGTGCAGACTTGGAGGAAGCGGTGGAGTGATCGCWGTGAAGATTTGAGCGGAGAGGTCTCTCTGTCTCTGTGTGTGCCTGTCTCTGTACGTGTGTGTGTGTGTGTGTACGGTTTGTGAATCCGCAATGGCGGACCAATCGACTTCTGGTGTTGGCCATAACTCGGTCGGGGAGCCCGGGATGTCCATGCACGGCGTCTCCGGGAAGGAGTCCGTGTACGCGTTCTCGGTACAGAAAGACCAATCGCAGGTGCCCGACCCTTCCGCGGCGAAATTCTCCTTGCCGGTGGACTCGGAGCACAAGGCCAAGACCATCCGCATCTACAGCTTCGCGGCGCCGCACATGCGCACCTTCCATCTGTCGTGGATCTCCTTCTTCACGTGCTTTCTGTCTACGTTCGCCGCGCCGCCGCTCATCCCCGTGATAAGGGACAACCTCAACCTCAACAAATCCGACATTGGGCACGCCGCTATCGCCTCCGTCTCGGGTAAGGCACAGGCTCTGACGCCATAGCCACCTAGTTCAGGATGTGAATTCTCTAAATCAGAGTGAATTTGAACACTTCTCCAGCCTTTTGTGGGCCATGAAATCTGAGAGGTTGCATCTCAGGATCACAGGCTATTGAGTGTATTGCAAAACCAGTTTCGCGAAAATTTAGTTCAAAACGCTGGAATCTGGAATTTTTTACCTTTAATTCTTCGTCACAATGCGTAGTCATATTGTTAACACCCTTGGTGACCGAAGCTGCGGTAGGTTTCAAAGTAGTCCAGGAGTTCAAAAATGCTCAACGTTGATTGCTTATAAAGTTCGTTTCAGAATAGTTTAAGAGGCCAAATGCTGAACGTTTAATGTTTACAATGCTGAGTACCACTATTGTAGTGAGTTTCACAATTCTAACTACAATGAGTTTGTTGAACTGAAACTTATATCAAGGCGCTAGAGTTTTGAGTCCATCAAACTATGCCGTCGTAAGCTTGTTGAAATCCTGAGTATGAGACCCATTAGGAGGGTTAAAACTGGTGGTTATTATCTTTCCTCAGCTTTCTAATAGAGGAAGAGGATTCCCGCCTTTGAAATCATGAAGATGAGTTACCAAAGTTGAAAACTATGGAGTTACGCACAGTAGTATCAAGAGCCGCTGAAAAAATGTGAATGTCCAACAATGAGAATCTTTACCGATGGAATTCTGCGGCTTCTCGGAAACTCAAATGCTTTTGCAATTTATTCTTCTTAATGGCAGGTTCGGTGTTGTCCCGTCTTCTGATGGGCACGGTGTGCGACCTAATTGGTCCTCGCTATGGGTGCGCGTTCCTGATCATGATCATCTCCCCGGCGGTGTACTCCATGGCGCTCGTCTCCGACGTCTCGGGGTTCATCACCGTGCGCTTCTTCATCGGATTCTCCCTGGCGACCTTCGTCTCGTGCCAGTTCTGGATGAGCTCCATGTTCAACAGCAAGATCGTCGGCACGGCCAATGGACTGGCGGCCGGGTGGGGCAATCTCGGTGGGGGCGCTACGCAACTCATCATGCCGCTCATATACGCCTTGATTCGCGACAGGTAACGCATTGCATTCGTCTACCCAAACCAGTCATTTCAATTTTGCTGGCGTGTATCTACATAGTATCCTTAAGCACATACTAGGATACAAGTGATTTAGGTTTAAGGTGTCATGTAGGTGACTGAACGGTGCCAATTTCACTGAAGATTTCGGCCATATTTTGCTCATGCTTGGCTCTGTTGTCTGTGATCAGCTTTCACTCTACACCCTTCACTGCATGGCGGCTCGCGTTTTTCGTGCCCGGCGTCATGCACACTGTCATGGGACTCCTCGTTTTGACGCTTGGTCAGGACCTTCCGGACGGGAACTACCATCAGCTTGAGAAAGAAGGCGCCAAGGTCAAGGATAGCGTCTCAAAGGTYAGTGCCATGAATTCCGAATTTCAAGTTTTAAGCGCCACCACTAGAGAAGGGGTATATGAAATGCTCCCCTGAGAGGAATTTGCAATTGTTTCCGCAATACTCATGTTCTCTAAGTACGCTTTTGCATCAATTTTCTGTCAACATGTTTAAATGAATTCCAGGCAGGATWCTAGAATCAGGGAATACCACTTGGCCTCCAATTGAGAAGAATGCASCTGGTGTTCAGAAGTATCCAGAAGCTCTGCAAATGCTGCCGTTTCCTAGCAGTTTTCCAATTTCAGATTTCAAGCTATCTATGCTGCGCGCTCGACGCCGTTGTCATGAGACCTTGCAAATGGTGCCATTCATAACGGGAATGGTGGTTTTTCTTTGCTGTACAGGTATTGTTGAACGCGGTGACGAATTACAGGACATGGGTCTTCTTCTTGATGTACGGGTACAGTTTCGGCGTGGAGCTGACGGTGGACAACATCATCGCGCAGTACTTCTACGACCGTTTCGACCTGAACCTGTCCACGTCGGGCATCATCGCGTCCACCTTCGGCCTTATGAACTTCTTCGCCCGTCCCAGCGGGGGCATCATCTCGGACATYGTGGCCCATCGCTTCG
Organism: Pleurozium schreberi; assembly: GCA_006891605.1. NCBI lineage: Eukaryota > Viridiplantae > Streptophyta > Bryopsida > Hypnales > Hylocomiaceae > Pleurozium > Pleurozium schreberi. The sequence goes on along the minus strand of VACF01001332.1, from coordinate 93,524 downwards.
GGATGCGCGGGCGCCTGTGGAATCTCTGGATCACCCAGACCGTGGCCGGCGTGCTGTGCATCTTGCTCGGAAGAATGGGCAACCTCTCCGCCTCCATCGCCGTCATGATCATCTTCTCTATCTTCGCGGAAGCCGCGTGCGGGGCGACTTTCGGCATCATCCCATTCGTCTCGCGCAGGTGCGTCTACAACCCTAACACTCACGTTCACACACTTTTGCATTTCCTCATAGTCAGAATTTTTATGCTATTTCTCTTGCCCGAACAGAGTGTGATGGTGAGAGTACAAGGAAGACAGACTTAGCGTGTTGTGTAATGAACATGTAAACCTTTTGCAAGCAAATTGTACGTATTCTTGGAATCTGTTCTTGAAAAAAGGTTTTGTCCTCAGGACATGTCTTAACTAATCGATGTACATTTCTGTTGTACAATGTGTTGGAGGTTCACATTTTGATCATAGAAGAACCCGTCCGTTCTACAGCAAGCTGCCTTAGATTGAGTTTTGAATTGCGTGCGAGGGCTTAGGGTCTAAGGTTCAGGGTTTAGAGTTTTCTATTGTCCAAGACGTTGCGCATTCCACCTCCATTGATCATCGTTTGTCGCGCGCAGGTCGCTGGGTGTGATCTCTGGGTTCACGGGCGCGGGCGGGAACGTGGGCTCGATCATCACCACCACGGTGTTTTTCACGAACTCTTCCTACTCGACTGAAACGGGCATCACGTACATGGGCATCATGATTGTCTGCGTGTCCACCCTGGTGTTGTTTGTGTACTTCCCGCAGTGGGGCGGCATGTTCTGTCCGGCCTCGCAGTCCTCGGAGGAGGATTACTACGCCTCGGAGTGGAGCGCGGATGAGCAAGACAGGGGCTTGCATTCGCACAGTATGAAATTCGCTGCTAATGCGAGGAGTGAGCGCGGCAAGAAGGGAAMCCCCCCCGATGCCATCGACGACAAGGCTGCTAACAATGGTCTKGGCAAAATCCATGAAGCTGTTGTGTAAACTTCGAGTGATCACATCAAATGCGTGCAATTTGTTACCGATTCTGTACCGGAAGATGTCGTTTAGAATGCATGAATCTCTAGTCGAATTACAGCGCTAGCTAGATCTTTGAACTCCACGACATAGTCATCTTCTCAATTGGTCAGTTGGATGGTTGCACAGATGTGGTTTAGATTCCTGGCACAATTTCGTGCATGGACTAGTTGTGATCGGAGTATATTTGAACCTCAGAATCGYCGAATGTTCAGTATCATGTGAACATACTGCATCTGGGTTGTATAGTATTTAAAGTAGGTTCGCATTCAAAATTCGCTCCTTACTGACTGTTGTTAAAKTACGTTGGTCAATAATTTGTTCTGTTACTGAATTCTGTTGTTCAGTAGTCCATCTCATAACCATGTTCAACCATGCAAGCGATGTTAATTCCCAGAATGAGGCTCTTCTTTCACTTTACCCAGTCTATTATGTTGCACACTGTTATTCGCTCAAAAATARAGAGTGTCACAGCTAGTAAGTGTGAGTGTTCCCCATTTGAACCCTCGTTTAGGTTTCTGTAGTCCTTCATGATACCGTGTGCTTAATTGGGCTGTCCCCGCGCTTTTCTGCGTTGCTACACATGCAGAGGAAATTTTTGTTTTCTAGTTTGYAACTGAAACCTTTGTCATCTGGTTGAATCTGTCATCTCCTTYTGGAGATGCTCCTATTACTGATACCCGAGGAATGCAAACCAGATAGAAATATATGTTATAATTTGATTGAAAGATTCACAGTTCTTGGTATTTGACGCAGGACGAATTTCCATCGTAATCATAATCGAAAGCCTTGACAATCATTTTCTATTCTCAAGCTTGTACACATTATCAATCACCAATCTCAAATCTTAAATCCAGTAATATAAATGCACACATTTATATTACTGGATTTAAGATTTGAGATTGGTGATTGATAATGTGTACCCAACAGAGGAAGACCCAGCATTTTGTCAAGTATCAACTAATGTATGAAGTCAGAACTTATCAACTAGACTCACATTGCAAGTAAGTTAGAGCATCATTCAGGTGGATGCAATGGATCTGACTCTAAGTAGGAACATGATTTTCTGTTGGAAGGGTGGAGGAGAAGATAAGACTAGTTGAGGGAAAAATGAGGATAGCAATGAGCCAAACAGCTCAGAGTTTTATTTTTTTTTTTCATACTTGCAGTGAAGATCCAATTGTTGGTATTGGCAGCGTTATTTTCGTGAATGTGAAAGTTTCATGCTGAGGGTGAATGCATGAAAGTCTAGTACTATATTTGCATCACACTTGGAATTGCGGAGTTGTCATCCACTATACCTTTTGAAGTATGAACTCAATTAACTTGAAATTTTAATTGGAGATGTCTTGTTTGATATCAATCAAATTCCTTACTTTCAAAAGATTTAAAAAATCATTTTATATTTATTTTTCAATTTAGTTAATTTGTCACACTTTGCAGTTTAGGTGTTTTTAGTAATGGAGAGTATCCAAAATTAATCATCTAGAGCTGAAATTTTTGCGGTCTATTCCCACACTAGGAAGGCATGAATCCACCAAAGGGAATTTAAAAGAACATTATTTTATGTCCTCTACATGCGTGGTCACAGGGCTCCCTTGTGCACGCACTTCTGAACATTCAAAAGGGTTTTAAGATCATTCTTTTGGTGAAATCTCTTTATAATAAAGTTCTCCCAAATTGCCAAATTTTAGTTTTTTATTAAAATTGTTTTTACTATTTTTTACAAATTAAAATGTCAAAGTGTCTATTTTCTTCAAAAAGTGTGTCACTCTATTTTGTGAATAACTTTTGACCTAGATTTTTTGGGGGTCTCAAATTTTGGTGACATGATATTTATAGTATTATGCTAATTATCCATATTTTTCCTTATTTTTAAATATTTTTTTTCCAAAAGGTCGGTAGTATTAGCTAGTACTAGCGAATGCTACAAAAACCAGTCGGTCTTTTGTGCATTCACCCCTGATCCCTCCAAAATCTTCAAGTGCGGTCCTTCGCTCTAAGTCTCCAAGCCTTAAACTGTAGCTTTAAACTTATCACGATGATTGAAGGCCATCACCTGAGGCCAAAGTCAATAATATTGTTCGGCATGTGCTCTTTGCGATCAATGGCGTGAAGCAAGAATGCCCTGTACGAGGAATGGCACCGCACGCATCAACTTCGGAGTATTTTTTCGCACTTTGACCCGCAGATCTGGTCCGCTTCAAGTCTTCGAGGAATTTTGTGCTGCTTAATGCGAATCACAACTCACTTTGGTACCTTGAGTTTTTTTTGACCACTCACTCCTTCTCAGGTGGTATGTACTGTACGTACAGACTTCCAAAGCGACTTCTTTGAGTGTCTGCAATGGGAAAGAATGGGTAATTTATTCTTTTATTTTTCACAAGTCTTGGGTTTAAGTTTTGGGAGTCAAATTGGGGATATTGGAATCAACTAATTGGAACCCACATCACAGACGCAATAGAAGCAAGATGGTTTAGCGAACTTTGACCCAACGCCAGAAAGGGAATCTTCTCATGAACATAAGATTCCTGTAACGACAATTAATGTAGAAAGTTGTGGCTAAATGTGAACATGGAGAAAAATATCAACTTTTAATCTCAAACCACCAATATCCAAAGAAAAGATCTAACTCAATTCTTTTGCTCAACTACATGAATAATGAGGCCATTCACCTTTCCACTCCCAACACAACAAGTGAGCATATTATGCAATTGAATTCATAGTGAAATGAAAGTTCCCTATTTTACAACTACATCCAATACAACTAAATCTTCCTACTTCGTCAGGAAGATGTCTCTAATGATGCAATCTTGCCAACTTGTGCCCTACATCGCTTCGCTTCTCCAATCTACAATCATTTTGAAAAGAGTCAATCAAACAAATATATGAGCAATAACTCAAGCTAGTACAATAATTCAAACTATAGTGAAGGAACAAGTCAATAGCAAAATTTGATATTGGAATCACTTCAAAATGGATGATAAGTTCCCAGCAAAAGCATAAGTTTGCAAATCACCTTATATTCAATCCATGCCCAAGTCCATCAACAGAGCCATTTGCCAAATTGGCCTTCTCCCATTTAGGCATTGCTCTTGCTAATGCAAATGTGTATTCATCAACCTCTTCAATTGTTGCCAAACGATATTGTGGAGGCAACTYATCGCCAATGCCAAACAATCTACAAAACAAGTACAAAATAGTCATTTTGAGAGGGAAAGCTTGCTTTTCTAGCTACAAAACTCCATTGAGAAGTCACAATTTCTGCTAAAAAAAAGTACAATATAGAAATCCAGAAGCAATGAAACAATTTGCCTTGTATCCTAATCATCACAAATAACCTAATCCACAACAACAATTGGATTTTAGACATTACAACTAGTTTGAAAAGCTCTAGTAGAATCAAAAACAAAATAATAAACAAAGCAATTACTTGACAATGATTTGAAAGAAGATCAAATCAAATATTTTACAAGTCAACAAAATCTCCACAATTACACCAACACATAAGACTTGGTAAAGAATTCACAGACTCAAAAGAAGAACATTCCAAGAAAAACAATATAAGCTAACCTACATTAAAAAATAGCAAATACCTGAACTTGCGTTGTCTTGTAGAGATTGTATCTACCATATCTACAATCTCAAAGAACGTAGGTCGCAAACTTGGGATTTGGCTCCCAACATTTGGTGATCAAGTCCATCACTGCCTCATCCAAGTCACTTAGCAATTGTGGCCTTTTACCCTCAATTACAAGTTCACGATCAACTCTAGTGTTTCCAAGCTCTCCATCAAATGGAATTCGCCCAGTCACTATTTCAAAGCAAGTCATACCATAACTATACACATCGGCTTTCATCCATCGCTCATTTGTAATAGTTTCTTGTTTTCCAAGTGATGCCAATATCTCGGGTGTTCTCCAAAATCCGGTTCCCAAAACTCCAATTGAACATTCAAAATCAGCTACAACAATGAAATTGACAATTGAATTGTTCATCAAGCGCCTAAATTGAGTAGATAGAAGAATATTAGAAGCTTTTAGATCCCTATGGGAAACACCCTTCTCATGTAATTCCCACATCTGGTCTGCAATCTGTAACATGAAGTCTGTGGGATGCAAGTTCCATCTATAGGGCCTCTCCCACCATGTATAGGGAAATGGTGAACCTTGGACACCATGCACATTCTTCTCTAGCATTGCTTGGTCGATCAACTTCCGCAAGTCACCCCAAAATCTCCGCATCAAGAAGGCAAACCTGCCATCCTCCAACATCCCCGCAAACCAAATGCATTGGCAAACATCTTCCCTAAGGACTGGCAGGGGCCATGATCCCCGCAAACCCTGTAGTGATGTTCCTCTCTCAAACACCTTCATCAACCAATAAGGCTTGTCTACAATTTCATAGATTTTGACTTGTCCGCCCTTCGCAATCATCCGACCCAAAACATAACCGGCTAGGTCAGACCCAAACAATTTAGGATACTCTTCCTTCAACTGCCTACACACTTCCCTGTTTTCTCGATTCAGTTCTTCCTCCTCGGCCGAATGCGGCACAACCTCAACGCGGCTCACTTCACTGCAATGAGACGTCGAAAACGCGATCTCCAACTCCGCGTCGTCCGAGGATAGGCCTTTGCTGTGCATCATGGCCTCACAGCGTGCGGAATAGTATTCCGTCCTCTCCACCCCCACCATTGTCATGGCCTCCAATCTTGCAACGACGTCAACTGCAGTGGACGGAGACTCCTCTGCCTTGGCACTGTAGGAATGGTAAGAGGAGCTTTCGTCCATCTCCCTTAAATCCCAACAAACTGGAGCCTGTGACCGGAGGACAACCAAGACTTCTCCGTGTGCAAGTCACACAGATGCAAACAATATCACGCGGAAGAGTGTACTGTGCTATACCGACACTTGAGCGGAGAGGGACTTAAGAGCGGAGCATGACCCTCAAGAAATAGATACGGAAGGCATAGAGGGAACCCACGTCTGGAGTGAAGACCTAGAGGGCTAAATCCCAGCCCCACGGACACTAACGACACGATTGTCGGTTCTCTCGGAGTTCCTCGCTCCTAAATAGAGAATGATCTGGTGAAAGACTCGATAGCAAAACCCTAGCTAGCAAGTGGGGACAACAGCACCTGCAACTGGACCAGCAGGAGAAGGAGACAGAATGGGAGGAGGAGGAGCCTGCTTGCACTCACACACACGATCATGGAATGTTTATGAAGAGAAGGCTGGCTTGGAGTACTTGGCTTGCAGTCTGCAGAAGGGTTGTCCGTTTATCATTGTAGAGGGTTTGCGAGGCCGGCCTTGGGACCTGTCCTCGCGTCTGCTAAATAGTGCTGACGCGTTTTCCAAGCCTGGCACCCTGGCCGTTTGTCAGTGCTATCAAGGTATCGGACGCGAACACGTATGATTACAGAACAGGCCCTAGCATCAATTAATTAATGCCAATGTTCACTAAGATCGGATGGTCATCAGGGTTAGAAATTTGCTTATTTGCACGTATTCTGAAAGAAAAAGAGAAGATAACTAGATCTGCTGCAGCACATCAAACATTCTTATTTATTTTGAATCAGATACCTCTACCATATTTCTTCTATCCAAACATAAAATACAAATGCCTGGTCTCAATCTGAGCTTATACAACACACTCTGAAACTCTAGCACAGTGAATAAGCAATGACACAAAAACTATCGTCTCCACCTTCACACTCCCTCTCAGATATAAAGATTCAAAAGGGCTCAAGCTGAAGAACAATAGAACGCATCACAGTAATCAACTATCCAGAATATTTATATAGCAATATATCATCATTTAACGAGAACCATGCATCATGAAATTACCATCTATTTTTTTTCCGACACCCAAAGGTATAAAGTACAAATTCTTGGCCATTAAAATGCCAGAGAGCCTAAAACTTAAGCCTCTAAAAATCCAGGTACCAAAAGGACCGAAGAGGGCCAGAAGTGCTCAGAAGCCTCAAATGCTATTCATCCCTATCCACACTATTCACATCCCTAAACCCTAAAACCCTAAGCCCTAAACCCCTTGTCACTAACACGCTCACCAGGTGATCTACAGCCTCCTATTTCGAAATTGCATAAGAGATTCGTACACGATGTGGCAAAATTCATCTCAACAGATTTGGTTCTTACAACCCGAAATAGCAGTCCACAGCTCTATCGTGATCATCCTAATACCCCATTTTGTCTMAGAGACTGAAGTGACAGAACATCCTATATTCTGCACGGGAAATTACTCCCACGCCAGCAACCAAACCCCAAGAAAACAGACACTCAAAGCCTGAAAAACCTTAAGCTGAAGTGTCAAACAATCCCCACTGACTCACCGAAGCATCGCTGGCTGCATTTTCAGCCTTGTTTCCCACATCCTTGCTGGTGTCCTCAGCATCGTTGCCCTTGTGAGCCATTGCAGAGTAGCTCATCTTCTTGTCGCCTGCCATCACACAAACTCTTCCTTCCGGTTGCAAAAAATAAAAATCCAAATCCAAACTTAGCTACCTGAACTTATCAATCAAAAATGGAAAGAAATGTAACGGATTTCTGGATAGGTGTCCAAAGTTAATCTACAGGAAGATTGAAAACTGAAGATTGAAAACAGAAGATTGAATGCGACGCTGTAAACGAGAGTGCGGAGGAAGAGAAGGGGGATGGGGTTTTATTAAGCTTACAGTATTGCCTGCTTGACGGGCAGTCTGGCACTGCGCTGCCGCCACCTCAATCCCAGCATGCCTTCAGGCCCTCCACGTGGTGAGTTTCCAAGTGGCCGGTGACTGACACGTGGCGTATCATGTTAGTTCTGGTACAAACCGCCTTTCAGTTATTTAGGGCTGGGTGTGACCGCCTGCGGTGAAGCGCCACCTGGAAAGACAGTAGCAGAGATGCAGGTCTCTGGATAAGTTAGAGGAACCGGGGGTCCACAAGGYCGGAGGAGGATAACTTACAGTACATAAAATTCAGTAGCAGACTGTCTTCCCCCCCCCACGAAATGGTGTGGAATATTCCACACCATATCAGTACACTAAATAGTGAAATTACAGTACCCTACCTATGAGGCCACATATCAAATTTGTCATAATGTCAGCAAGAAAGGAACTGAGTTGAAACTAATGCACACTAATGGAGGGCCATTAGTAATTTAGTTTGTTTTGCAAGTAGTTCTCTGGCACCAAAAAGTAGTTGACAAAAGTGGCTCCATCAACATTTTTTAAAGCATGGTAACTATGTGTTTAGTGGTGTCAAGTTACCATGCATTCAAATTTGGCCCTCCAAATTTGGCCCTCCAAATTTGGATGGATGATGCTGAAGAAATGAAAAGGCAGGTTGGCTAAAGACTAATGAATGTTATGTAGGGCCTCCTGCCATGTGAGTTGGGCCGGCAAAGTTTCCCGGGAAGCCACAATGTCAAATAAGAAATTGTATTGCTATGTGGACCAGGTGGATGGTGAGAGATCGAGTAAAAAAGCCATACGTAGTGATTTTCTTCAGTTGACCAATCTCCACCACTGGCCTTGTCCACTGATATCGGTGAAGCTTGCATCCAGACTTCTCCACTCACCGAGGCCAGCAAGACAATCGATATTCACTTCTTGTCTTCTAGTGTTTTTTCGACCGGCTTGACCCACATGACAGGAGGCCYTTAGTCAGTGCACTGGATTCAGCAAAAGTGTGTAGGTAAGTGCAAGTAAGTTATACTTGGCCGAGGCAAATTGACCCCCTTATTGAGATATAGGTAGGGGGTCTTGATCTTGAAGCGATATGAGGACACAAATCTTAGGATACTTACACACTCTTGTTCAACTCTCGATCACATTCATGTGCACCCAACTCATCTTCAATTCTTGTTCAATTTCAATATGTGCAATTTTCATGCAATTCCTGTTCAAATTTTGTGTAATGGAGTTTTTTAGTGGAATAGAGGGAGTACAACCTATTTTTGACAATGTTAAGCATTTTAGCATATGTCTCATTGAGTGATGATAGGGGGATAATTTTTTCCATTGAGGGAATCAAAATAAAGAGGATTGCACTATTTTATGCTAATTTCCATCAAGTTTGGAATTAGTAGAAGTGAATGGAACTAGTTAAGGAAGTGTAGACTACAATCTGACTTGTTCTTGATCTATAGTCAAATCTATTTCTGAGAAGTATAAAACTAAAAATTGGTCTTAGCAACTTAATTAGGTGTCAATGTGTTATTTGTTACACAATAATGAAGGCCTAGTTTGGCATCATATTCTCCTCGTTTATGAAAATTGACTACCCTATCTTGTGCGAGTGGGGCCAAGATTGGAACAAGTTGTATACCTTACTTGGGAGGTGCATGCATGTGTGTAGGGGTTGTGATTAGTCCCCAAATTTTGAGGCCTACTTTCCGCCCCAAATAGGGGCATCATTTGCACTTCACACTTGTATACTATAGTTGTAGGCAAGGTCGGTAGAAAATAATTTTTTTTTTAAATGACAAAATTTTAGGGGATTTTTTTTTCAAAAAAACAAAAAAGGTATGGTGAAGAAAAGAATATTGGTTTTAAAAATCTATATTTAGCATTTGTTGAACCTTATTTTTCAGAAAAAATTAAATATTCGGAAAGGAGGTGCCAACCATGCCATACAATTATAATAATGTTCACTTGCATTTGCATATCAACTGCAAAGGTAAGTGCCATACTAAGTGGGAATTGGACATGAATTATTGAATTTTCCAAAGTTAGAATTGCCTTCATAGAGTTTCATGATGCTTTGATTGCTTCCACTTCTAAGAGAAACTACACTTTATTGTGTTGTTGTCAAACTAATAGCAAACAAAAAGTTGAAGTTTCAATGTAAAAAATAATTGAAAACGTGAATCTCTTACTTTTCATGAGATTCCTTGAAAAAAGTTCAAACCAACAATTAAGGTGGGTACCCCCCAAAGCGCCACTTTTTGGTATGTGGGTACTTTGAAGGCTAAGTTGATAATAGTGAATACATGATTGTAAAGAGATGTGTAGAAAAAGAAGAAATGCACAAAAAAAATTCAGATTTCAATAAATATGAAACTATAGTAGGGGGACAAAGTTTTGGAAGTAGAGTATTCAAAAGCGCTCATAGGCTGCACTGAAAATCAGCAGTCACATGCACAAAGTTCCCCTCCCAAGATGTCAGATTGAAAGAAATGGAGTTGCAATTGTATTTAAAACAATGAAAAAAACCAACCAAATCAGTAACCAACAAGCAATAGAAAAGCTTGTTAGTAATCAATGGGAATTGTCCATGTGTTTCAAAGAAGAGAAAAGAATGATTACCTTGTCAGAGAAACAAATTAACATGTAATGTGAGCTTAGAAGCATGTCACCAATACCAAAATGGCCAATGGTTCTTTGATGAACCTCCATATTCACTCACTAACAATTTGAGTACATGACTACACCATTTAAGGGCTTAATCTAGGATGCGCTTTAAGGCATTGCGCCATAATGGGGGTACCCACCTTATGATTCTACTGTTCCAACTTTTGCACACTTCCATGCTAAATTCTAGAATTTCTTTTTGTCTTGTTTGCAATATTTGTCCAATTCTAGATGCATGGAAGACCACCTAAAGAGAAAACTTTCATGCTTTGTTAGAATGAGAGATGAATTTCCAAGTGTTTTAGAGTCAAAATTGCCTTTGATGAGTTTTATGATGCTTTTGATTCTATGTGAACAGGGAAAAACTACATCGTAGGAATATCTTTGCCTTGTTAACCCCTAAGCATTCAAACAACCATTTTTTGGTCGTTGCCCGACTTTGGGTAGAAAAAAACTTTTTTTTGAATTTTTTTTTTCCCTTGAAAATATTGGATTGTCTTTCAGTATTTATATTCAAAGATCACTACGGTAAAAAAAAATCAAAAGAGAAAAAGTACAATGTGTTTAGAATTTTCTAATGTTGAAAAACTCACTATTTGAGGAAATAATTGATATTTTTATGACTAGACCTTATGAGTTTTTTTACAATTCAATAGAAACCACAATTTTGACCAATAAAAAAAAAATTCAAGTATTAAGGATAGAAATTGTATTTTTGGTGAATTTTTGAAGTTATATCTTCAAAATTCATTTGAAGAGAATCTGGAAATAGTTTTATAATTTTGACCATAGGGATATCTTCTACTTTTTGGGCTTCACATAAACTTCTTTGATGCAAACTTCAAAAGAGTTATACAATGTACATTTTATAACACATTTGTGTTTTGTCCAAACCCCTTGGGCTTTTAGGGGTTAACCCTTGAACGACTGGTGGCCGTGGAAATCATGCATTTTTGAGACCATGTGACATCATCTACTCTTAAAAGCCAAATATCCTCATTAGAAGTCAAAGTACTAGAAAAGATCTTCTCTTTCCACTCCTAATACCAAGGATGAAAAGTTGCAATTCTGTCCTACACAGTTTGATTCTCTGTCATCCGGAGGACACAAAACGTCCAGGGTTAAACTAAAACTAAAAGCAATAAAAAAAGCTCATGAAACGTTACGTTGAGGACAATTTTGCACTTCGCAAGATCGGTAAGCTTAACTCTCAAGATTGGTAAGCTTAACTGGTTCTGAACCATTATCCATGTCTGAGTACAAATTGGGAGTACAGACGCACCACTACTAAAATTTTTAGTGTATGAACACTGGAGAATCAGTAAAATTGAATGAAATGAAACGTTAGAATAATAAATTCTAACTTCAATCAGGTTTCGAGCCACTACAATTCTTGCTTACTCTTGTACAAACAATAAAAATTCCAGAAAGAGGCACTATCCTACAGACGTTGAACGTGAATTACAGCTTCATCTGAAGGTTTTAGCACGGCAAGCTTGACAGTTTCACTGTCTCCCTCATCAGCTTCGTCTTCCGACTCACTCCCCAAGACGTCATGAGCTCTTGGATCCTGATCAGAGCCCACCAGCTCCGGAGGCAGAAGAGGCAGGTCCGGGTCCGTGTTGGGCACCAGGAAGAGGAACGGCAGAGGCAGTAGGCGCATGCCGTTTCGTATCAAGACTGTGAGCCACAGATACTGGAAGTTGCTGCGGCGGATTCCTGTCAATCTGAGAATTACACTGCCCACCCAGGAAGATGACAACGTGCCCAGGTTGTCGACAGACATGAGCAGGGCAAAGAACGTTCCCTCGATGCCTGACGGGCATAACCTTGCCGCCAGTACCAAAAGAGGCATCCACTTTATGAGCGAAATTGCCTACAAAACAGTGTCAAAAAACACGGAGATTTTTTTAGTACACCTCCCATTATATTACGGAATATGAACACAGACAGCAATTAGAACTAAGGTGGAGGATACTAAAACCGTTTTACACTGATCACGTCTCATTCACTGACCCCTATTCTCAATAACAACTCTTCATACACTCGGGCCTTATTTGCAAGTGGTGGAGGCATTTACTTGGCTAAATATCTATAGCAATGGTGAAGCCCAAGACGAGGAGAAGCACTCCGGGCACAACCATAAGACCCAGAGCATACTGCAACCAAAAGAGCATATAAATTCCAAATTATGCTTTGGGGCGGGTTGCAACCTCGATAACTCAAATGCGTTATAACGTGACAAAATTGTAATGAATTATTCTGGGTTGCCATCTCAAGCTTGCTATCTCAAGCTTGGTGTTAAGCTTGTTATCTCAAGCTTGCTGCTTCGACTTGTGCAATCTAAAGTGGATCCAAGACTGTCTTAGCAAAGAGACAGCCTGGATAGAATCCAGATCCGCTATCAAATGCTATCCAAACAAGAGACTATTGAAATTTCCTACCTGTGAACCGAATAAATGCACCGCAACCCCACTCAGCAGGAATCCAGATAAGCTTCCCATTGATGAGCACGTCCCGCACAAGGTTTGTATGTGCGAGGCAAGCTCCGGCTTTTCCCGACTTTTCATTGCAACTAATGCATCAATGGTGACATCTGCCATGGCCGCAGCCGCCGCCGCCCCCACAAACATTGTCAATGCTGTAGCTGCAAGTAACTTTCCGCCAAGCGCCAAGACTAGGTAAACAGTTAACGTTATCAGACCTACACGTCCACAAAACAGCAATCCACTTAGAGATTGCTGGGAAAAGCTTTGCTGACAGCAATGCGAACTGCCCTCAAGACAGCAGAAAGCGGATTACCGTGATTTTGAGGTTATGTGTAAAGACCTGCAAGAATGAAGTAAGGCCGGCGGTGGTACCCGAAAAAGGGGAGTAGATCGGTGAGGAGACCGTAAAGGGGCTTCACATCCCAAGGAATCCACGTGATTCCTCGGTAAAATTGCACAGTGGATGGCTCCTTCCCTTGGATGTCCCTCCAGTAGTAATCCACCACCACCCGGCTCAATGCATACCCGGTGCCCTGGCTTATACCATARACCACCAGCACTCCAAATACAAACGTACCATCCAGCTCCCTGTCAAAAGCATGGCCAACATTCAAACAAGTGAAAACTAGCCACAGATTTGTGCATAAGCGATGTAAAGAATGCTAAACCAWTAGAAATGTAATGTCATTCCATCCCGAATGGACTAATCCCTGTTACCAGAAGAAACTCATCTCTTCCAACCCACTTGGTTGGCCTTCAATTAGCAAGTTGGATAAGTTGGATATAAGCATGACTTAACTAAATGTCTATGGCCACTCATCTTTGAATGGAAATGGGGTTATCTATCACCCTTCAGTGGTGGTCAACGACCTTTTACTTTGAATGATTGCACAAGAAATAATCATACAGTGATTGAAAAATTTGAGGGTTTGCCTCTTGTACCCAAAGTGATCTCTCCAGTGAGCTCAGTACCGATCTCCCAATAAGGGCACAATCCGACATTTTGGTTAAATTGCTTAAAGTAAGACCCAAATAGTACCCTCTACCTTAGAGACAATGGTCTCTCTTAAAAGCAGAACTAGCTGTCCCACAGCTACATAAATTTCAAGGGTACATGCCAAATGCACAACTCATATGAATAACTGGACACAAGGGTGTGCAAATGTTAGATGGGTCATAGCCATAGCAACATATTTGATTTCAATTTGATCTCAATACATTCGACTCTAGTACCTCTTCAGAACACTATGCATCTCCCAAAATCACACTCGTACATACGGTAAAATTCTCAAAATGACGCAAAAAATATCATGCAACTTAGACATTGGTCTCGCTCGCTCTTTCAAGCAGAACCAGCATTTCCATTGCAAAATAAAACTTCAAAGAAAATGCCTGACGCACACAACTTATAAGAACGGCTCAAAACGTGATCGAGGGATCACAGCCATGGAAACTGACCTGCACAACATCGATATCCATGTGATGGGTTGGACAAGAAACCCCCATGCCTTTGCTTTCCACACCTCCACATTCTCTACCTCCGTCTTCTCTGCCACAACGTCCTCCTTCGGATCCACCTCGTGATGCGATAGGGTAGCATTTCTGGGCAAGAAAACGGCGGCATCGGAGTCGTGAGCGAAGGCCACGAGCTCATGGCTTCGGGTTGTCGACGGAGAGGAACGGGACTCCTCGTAGCCATCACTAATTCTRGGAGAGCGTACTCTCATCCTGTTTCCTAGAGAATCAAAATGAAACTCTCTTCGRAAAAATAAGAACTACAATCACACCATGGTGGCAAGCTTCAGATCAAACCTCACCGAAAATCCCTTCCTAACGCATCCCAAAGCATTCTACCAATTCCAGTGACAACACATTTCCCTCAGATGTTGAAAGAAACCATCTCTTCTCATGGGAAACGATTCAGCTCCAAGTACCTAGCTACTACTACGGTACTACTACCCCTTCAGTCAGTCTCAGAAGCAACAACCAAACCCTAGCGCAAGACAAATGTTTCTAATGAGATATTCGCGACATTCCCTAACACCCATCGGTGGAAGGACGATGCAATGCTGGAATCACGGGGCAATAGGAGGAGGGTAATTCATTAGGGATTGAGAATGTTGAGGATTGTGGGGGAAGAAAAAGCTGTAAGCAAGTTTGGCGATTGTACTGCCAAAAAGTCGAAAGCTTCAGAGCTTTRAACTCCTCCATTGCCGACAGTTCTCCTCCAAGTCGTGGTGTACTACGGAGTACTATCGTACTATTTGAAATCTAGGTCAATCCAAGATTCCAGATGCCCTGGGAGACATCTACACTAAATTGAGTGAAATTAGGTTGCCTTTGCAATTAGGTTGCCTTCCTCCAATAAAGTGATTGTAAAAGCCATCAAAGTCAAAAAATACTTCTACAAATACTTCTATTTGTGCACATGGAAGTTCATGAGTTCCAAATACACCAATTACTAATTTAAAAGTAGGATATTTTTGTACATTAGCCATAAATATTTATATAGTGTGGCATGTCAAGAAATTAGTGAGGGGCAACCTAATTTCACTATTCAGTGTAGCTTTTAGGTGCCATGGGAGACATTTACACTAAATAGGGGTAGTAAGGGACCCATACTAATTGATCGACATTTCACACTATATAAATATCTACTTTCCTATACATCAATAGTTACTTAAGGGGTTGTACATCATGTTTCAAGTATCTATAGTTTGCCATAATAAGTCCGTTTGATTTTTTGGTCTCCCATTCAATGTAGCTTTCGAGAACTTTGTTTAGGGCCCTTTCGTATGGATTATGTAATATGGCGTCCACCCAAATCACTATTGTGGGTACATCCAAAATTGAACCCTAGGTCTAAAACTGTCATCATCACTTTTTGTACATCTCCCAGAATCAGCATGTACATCTTGATTGAAGAAATGACTTTAAAACATTTATCCAAAATAACTTTGGCCCTTCATAACTATTGCATATTGTATTCAAATGCCATAGTCTTTGGTGCTTTAAAACCTCCTTTTACTTTCCAACAAGAAAATACAAAAATTTGACCAATCTAGTAATAGTAAGTAGGTGAATAAATATTGTATGAGTATAAGTATGAGTATAGATGTTGAATACATATATAGAGCAAATACAAATATGACCCATATTCTTAGTAGTGTTAGCATGTTAAAAAACATAAAGAGTCTTAGTTGCAAGAAAATTCTAAAAATTAAATCTTTATCACTATTCCAGAAAACCATTCAATTATCTCCCTCCCTCCAAAATAAATTAATAAAAAGAAAATCTAAGACACACTCTTTTTGTACCTATTGAAGAATGGCAAGCAACTTAGCATAAGAGTCAAGTGATGGTCCTCCATAGGCTTGGAAGATATTTCATAGATATTTGGGAGGGAGTTGAGTGATAATTTACCCCCCAAGTGCTCAAACGACAATTTTTTGGTCGATGCCCGACTTTAGGCAGAATTTTTGGGCAGAAAAAAACTTTTTTTTGAATTTTTTTTTCTTGAAAATATTGGGTTGTCTTTCAATATTTATATTCAAAAATAAGATCACTACGGTAAAAAAAGAGAATCTAAAAATAGTTTTATAATTTTGACCATATGGATATCTTCTACTTTTTGTGCTTTACATAAACTTCTTTGATGCAAACTTCAAAAAAATTATAGAATTTATATTTTATAACATATTTGTGTTTTGTCCAAACCCCTTGGGCTTTTAGGGGTTAAGAATTGTGGTTGGTCAAGGATACAATTTTGTTCATCTCAAAGGTCCCATTTTCAAGTATGAAAAATGGTCCCTTACTTCATTGGTAAATAATAGGGTGGACTAATTGATTCATTGAATATGCTAAACTTTTATCTTCACCATTTTGACTAGAGAAGAAAGTTCAATAAGTTTGTTGCACCAACTCCATGATGCCAAGTGGTCACCCACTTCACTGAACATCCTCCCTCCAATTGTAACTCCCCCTATTAAAATCAACGGATATTTTTGGGATGACTTGTTGATTGCCAACTTTGATAAGTTTGAACCTTTTTTAGGGGCACTTCACACTATGGCCAAAAGTGGAGAGGCCGTCAATTTCTATGACAAAGAACCAACAATTTGGCAAATTTCATTGATGGAAATCGCTAGCTTCTTGACCTTTTGGCCATAGAGTGAAATGCCTCTTAGAATTGCGCCAATGCTTTGAAGGGTTGTGGCAGGTATTGTTCCAATATAAAAGAAAAGCTGATCAAAATGTAATTAAATTCTTATGAAGGAGAGAGGATCAAACTCTTGAAAAAATAACTGAGAATCTAACTTAACTTATACCGTACAAAGGATTTTAGCAAGCAAGGGTGAGGGCGTGCGGGGCTCCCTCCAAACGTCTCGCTTCTCKGCCCGGGCCCTTCAAAGCCAGCGTTGGCGCGTGGATTTCCACGCCCATGAGTGTCGATGCTCTCATGCCAGTTTCTTCGTCGCATCAGCGCATTAAGCTTACCTGTGAATTTTTGACAAAACTAGTCTGCGGAGATTCATATAACCATTATAATTGAGATTCTCTTTAGGGTTTGGTGAATTAGACTATTATATCGACATATGATTGCCATTATACGATAAGTATAATCATTTTCACAACATTTGCTGAAGGAATCCTATAAAACTTGTCAGAACTTACAGGGCACTAAGGTGTCAGGCTATGCTTGTGGCTGTGTTGCGTTGGAGAGCCGATCTTGAGGGCAAATGCTTTGCATCTGGTTGGCAATTTGATTCTGTGGATTTCATTGCGGTGTCCTTGGTCCTGAATTGTAAATCGGATCTATTCATGGAGCTGACAGCGTGCACTAGGTATATTACAGTTTAGTTTAAAATATATGAAGGTTAAGTTTTGGATGGACATCGTGAGGGGGATTTTGAATGCATTTGGTTCCCATTTCAGAAGTATTTAGTATGGAAGAATGTCGATTTTGCGGGGGTTGAATTTGCTTGTAACCATTTCGTGTATTTCAAACTTTGCAGGTGTTTGTAGCAAATCATACATCGATGATTGATTTTGTCATATTGGAACAGATGACCGGTTTTTCTGTGATTATGCAGAAGCATCCGGGATGGGTTGGTCAGTCATTTCTTTCTATCTTATTTTCTGAATATCATGTTATTCCAACGACTTGTTCATGGAATTCAAGCATGTCACTTGTGTATCCTGTTCCTTTACCGTGACTTTTCTGATGACAAGCTACTTTGCGGGGATATAGGTCTCAGTTTTAGATGGTCTGAAAGAGACAGAAACGGTGTTTATTGATGTGTGCTGACAAACAGTCAAGTTACAAAAAGAAGATAGTTACTCATTTTTACATATTTATTTATGTTTGGTGCAGGATTTGTGCAGACTACTGTGCTTGACAGTCTTGGTTGCATATGGTTCAACAGGACAGAGGCTACTGACCGCCACGCTGTTGCAAAGAAGTAATGTTACTTCCACGTTAAATGATAATTTTCCGTGTTCTCCTTCCATTAAATTTTTTTGCGGCACTTCTGTGTATTTGTTAAGGAGAATGTGTGGTTATGAAAGTCATCTGAGGTGTTTGTATTTTTATTTCAGGTTAAAGAAACACATTGAAGACCCAGAGGCAAATCCTCTTTTGATTTTTCCCGAAGGCACATGTGTTAACAATGAGTATTGTGTCATGTTTAAGAAGGTAATTTGTACAAACCAAGCGGTATATTTAGTTCAGTATCCGTGATTGTGCTACCGGACTTGTGTGTTCTGACCCGTTTTGAGCTTGTTCGATTTGCAGGGAGCATTTGAGCTCGATTGTGTGGTGTGCCCAATTGCCATCAAGTACAACAAGATCTTTGTGGATGCTCACTGGAACAGTAAGAAGTAAGCTCTTTCGCGATGACTCTCAATCTTTCAGTTACCTATACACCAACCAATCATGATAACCTCTTGTAATCATCAGTTGCAGATCAGTGCTACAGTTTCACGCAAATTCACCACATGCACGTTCTCTATTAATGCAATAAAATTCCGCTTATGAATTTTTGTGCATTTGCTGTACTACCACATTCCTTCTCTGATCCTCCATTCTGAATGCTATGCATCTCTGTGGTTGGCACAGGCAGTCCTTAAACATGCATTTGATGCGGTTGATGACTTCTTGGGCGGTAGTGTGTGATGTCTGGTATCTAGAACCCCAGACGATCAAACCAGGAGAAACTCCCATCGAATTCTCTGAAAGGTATGTGTAGCTCAGTCGACTCTTATTCATGTGGGCTTGTACGTAATAATTTTAGAAACTTGTATGTACATGTGGAAAGTATAAAATGAAGCTCTATCGTTCAGTAAAATTATGTAATGCTCACTAGTTTTCATGGAGACCCGCTGCTTTCAGTGCTGATGTTTGTGATGGATGATAGTTTGACTTCCTCTAATACCACGCTCTGGCTATCATTCGAGGGATATGCTACTTACCTTACTGGTTTGGTTCCGTTTGATAATTGGTAGGGTGCGAGACTTAATTTGCATGAGGTCAGGAATCAAGAAAGTTCCATGGGATGGCTATCTTAAGTACCATAGACCAAGCCCTAAGCTCACTGAGAAGAAGTAAGTATTCAATCATTCCTTCTGGTAATGTTGTTGCATCAATTTCTTTGTTGATGAATAAGTGTGGTGGACCTGTTGATTTGGCATCACACMCTTGCACCAATTTAGAGAAAGTATWCAAGAGAGTATCRTATTSAAATAACTATCCGCACATGGCAAGTGTTTTAGAAGAAGGAATTGTCCTTGAGGAAGGAAACTAAGGTCTTCCCTTTGAAATCAATTCAAGACRCACCCTAACTTTTTAACTTTCCCTCTGTTTCAGGCAGCAGAATTTTTCTGAAGCTGTAATCCGTCGGCTGCAGTCAAATACGCAAGGCCCTTGAAACAGAAAAATGTAGAGAATATCTTTCTTATCAAAATTCCTGCTTCCGCGAGTCTAGATATACCAGGTTAAAGGTTATGTTGTGCAATGGAATTTGGAAACTTTTTATTCGTATATTTTTGTATGTGTTGTAAAGAAACCGGATGTAACCCCTTCAAYTTCAATTTGGGGTAGACACACTCTAAATTGTAGCTTGGGACATCGTGGTTTCAAGTATTTTAGTGCAAATACATAATCATGGGCAGTGTCAAGAAGTGTAATATAAGCTTGCATATGTAAGTCAAGCCGCACTTTGTGATTCTTTCTTCTATTCTGAATACTCCTGGTGTTCTAGACTTGTGCTTTAGTTAACCCTTGTGTTAAGTTACTTCCTTTTAACTCTGGAAATATGCGGCCTTCTGACCAGGGCAGTCGCACAAAAATTGATCAGATTCTTGGATGAATAGGTGCATTCTTTGTTTCTATAGTTTCTTTGGAAGTCAATCATTGAAAATTTTTAGTCTTGGGTGTCTTTATAGGGTTGAAAACATAAAGATTGGGTTTGATTATTGTTTTTCAATGTTAAAATTTTGTTTTAGTTCAAAAAAGAGAGTTTTGAATCAAATTAATACTCATGTAACAATTGCCTCATTTAGCTTTTTGTTAATACAAGCCTTGCCTCCCATTTGGTCAAGAGCTATTAAATTTGAGTACTAATTATCAATTTTCTTTGATCAATCACTTGATTTACATAGAGTATATTGCTGAAGAGCCATTTTTTATGAATTCATTGATTCCAATTCCCAATTGTAACAACATATTTCAGATACGGCAGAAATACCCAAAACTATCAATAAGCAGTTGAGCATAGTTGGAGGCAATTTCAAATTTCTAAAAATAATATTTTTGTTGTATTAGCAAGTGGAAATCATGAATATTAGTAAACAAAAGAGTTTTTTAGATGTGATATGTAAGTTATGTGAATTTTCAAAGTGCCAGCTTCCTAGACCATTGAAATTATCACACATGTGGATGCTAAATTGGAAATTTGTGAAAATAAATAGTCAACAAATTATTTAGAGTTTAGTATGTGTTCTTCATATTCATGAGTGAATCAAAGTTATGCATTTGGAAGAAACATTAACCAAAGTCTAGGTACACATTTAGTGGTGGTCTAGTGTATAAGAATGGGAACAAAGATGCTTTTGGGTGTTTCTACCTTAATGCAACTATTTTCCGTCTATTTCAACAAAGCATGCTTGAATTCAATATGAATTTTTTAAGTACGGAAGGTTTTATCCCAAATTTTTTTTAAAAATAGCATTTGAAAAAAAATTGATAAGGTTTTCTTAATTGTGCTAAATTAGAGGAGTTAGAATTAGATGATGCTACATCAATTGCTCTCATAAAATTAACCTTTGTTGAAAAATATATGATTGTAGATTATGTTTGAAAAATTGTGCATGAAGAATTTACAATGACCATCTTCCAAGTTGCAATCATTATAAGGTGCATCCAATATTTGTACACAACAACCTTTATAGGTTTATATATAGTTCTAGCTAGCCTAGAAGATATGGAGTTAGAATATCATTGATGCATCACAACAAATGACCTTGAAAATTAAATGACTTTTGATGATTGAATTAGAACTTTGAAGTACTATCATTGGAAGTACATCAAATATTTACCTAAACAAATACAAGGTAATTTAGAGTTGGATTTAAACAATTGAAATAGACCAACTAGAAGGGAGGTAAAAAACAACAACTATAAACAATCACTCTTAAAAAAGGAAAGTCACACAAATGGCACGATAGATTTGTAAGATTTACAATGCCATTTGCATATTTTTTTTTCTTGAAAGTGATCATTAACCCCTAAAGGACCAACATGCGTTTTTTGGCAACATAAGTTTTTTGGGCAGGTACGTGTGACTGGAGATTTGCATATTTTGGGCTAAAATTTTAATAGAATGTCGGGACAAGGAATATCTTTCATATGCACAAATTTCATGACATTCGAAAATACAAGTCAAAAGTTATTGCATAATATGTTGTTTGTTTCTCAACTCGGGCAGTTGGCTGAATAATATCCCTCTTTATTGTGAGTGCCTTGACTGGATCTGATTATAGCGAAGATGTTCCTGCTGGCACTCACCTACTCGAAGTTGTTGCCCTTGGSTATTTCTTTTCTCCGGTARGWCACATGCTCAAGATTCATCCTTTTTGAAGTCGCAAGTATTGTCTCGTGCCGAATGTTTTGTGCTGGTCGATCTCATGGATTTTATATTGATGTGAATAGCCGGTAGATTGTGTTGTTGACTTTCAGGCTGACGTGCCGTAAGGTAGGGAATGCTATTTGCGTCACTTTACGCAGTTTTAGCATTTGTAGCAGTGTGATTTTTGGAAATTTAAAGAGATGTGGAGAGATCTTTGAGTTGAAGAGCCAAACCTGCCGATAGAATTCTTATGAAGGTCCTATGAAATTTCAAAGTGGGAAGATCGACAGCAATGGGAGTTTTCTGTAACAGGAGACAGTATAGGTCGCTCACGGTTTTAGCATACTCTTTCTTATAGAAATTATTAATTTTTTTCGTTTGTCTCTTGCAGGTGAGAGTGGATGTCAGCTCTAGGTTGGCAGGGCAAATACGTGCAAGTTATGTAGAAGGCCCTCGTCGCGTCTCGGAGGCACTGGTTCTAGAACCCCGTCAAGAGGAAAACTATTACGAGGCAAGTCTTGTACTTTTTTGCTTGTGGTTCGTTGTCCTTGACTGCAGAATCATGAAGTCACATGCTCTTGGGAGTGAGCTGTGAGTTTGACGAACCATTTCGCTAGTGCAGGTTCGAGAGCCGTTCTCTCTATTTGGACTGCTGAAGAGCCCTATGGGTATGATGATAGCTTTTATGGTCGTCTGCGTGTTTCTCCTGCCCATGCTCATGGATAGCATAGGTAAGCTTCTCGTCCCTTGAATTTGAGCTTTCAGGGTTAACATGTTAATTGTAGCGATTTTAGACTTCTTAAATGTGGAGGTTGATACGCAAGAAATTTATGATGTTTCATTTGTTCAGATCCGGAGGAAATGAAGAGACTTCAAGAGGCTCAACGCGCTAATCCCAGCCCTGTCTCCCAATTCTTGCAAGCGCGCTCTTGAAGGTGACCTTTGTGGATTAGTAATTCTTTCAAACCAACATTAGGCTACAGATTTTTGTGAAGGTGATGCCCTTGCTGAGGGCCTGTAGATTTGAGGTGCTGTTATTGCAATGAGCAATCCGGGTAGTCTGTTCTTGGTAGCAAATAGTGTCTGTGGATCCGTGTGACACCCTTCTTGATCAGGATCAACGGTAAGCATCACAGCTTAGGATTATCATGAAAGTGCAGTTGCCGCTTGGAGGGATGCATACTGCATGGACCTCATTCATATAGTACTGTACCTTTTAAAACACATAGCAAAATCAAAGCTCTGTATCCTCATACCCTCGAAGGCTAGATACTCAGATGAGTGCATTTTATCTTGCATATGTTTGCATTTTTCATCTTCAATTTTTTGGTTATTCCTTGGTCCAAGGCCTGAACTTGAGCCCTGGAATAGAACTAATGCGTTATGCACATCTCTACTTGTAGTGAGAATGTAACATGTAGAGTACACAATACAGGCCAAGACTGAAAACTCTTGAAAATTGAACCAGTGATTTCAAGCAAGGAAGGGAATCTGCAGACTGAGAAAGTGATGGAAATTTTAGATGTCCAAACTTGAATCAAATATGCTGATTTATTTCAACAACTGGTCATATTTTCAAAATTGTAGCTCGATACACAAGTGATGAATTGCAAGTATCTCTACCAAACAAATACTCCCTCCGTTTCTGCAAAACTCCCTCTGTTTCTGCAAAAGACTTGTGTTTTCTTTGTGTTTTACAAAGGAAACACAAGTATTTTTTCAAAAATGGGAGTGTGTGTTACTTTGCTATGTCTCTTTAGTGCAATCCTCTATTGGGTTATTATATAAAAATTCCCAAGTCACAACGTTAGAGCATCTCCATGCCTGGACTCAGGCAATCACACTGCCAGTGTTGATTGAAGTGGATTTTAATTTGTCCGAGCTCGGTGTTGTGATTGTTCCCCACTCCAATGCGGGCTAGCAACATGGGGAATCGGATTTGCCCAAATTCCAAGGTGCCACCTCATGTGCAAGGACAAAGAAAAAGACTTTTCTATTCAAACGTGCCTCAAAACTTGAAATAAAAGGCAATAAATAATCATCCCGCGGCGCAAACAAGACTCCCCACTTGGCGGTATCTTCATCACATTTGGCTGGGCCCGACTACTTTTTTGGCTTTGTGGAGTGTGCTGTGGGGCAATTAAAATGTTTGGGTCTGGCCATTGACGGATTATGCTCCATATCTTGCGTTGCTGTGGGGATGCTCTTAGAATGCTATTACTCCAAAACATCCAAGTCACAATTATACTATAAAATGATGGTTAAGAATAATGAGCCCCAACATGCTACTATTGCTTTTAACACATGTTTAACTTTCATTTGCCAACACAACTTTTGAACTTTCAAACCATTGCATACTACTACTATTTTTCTCCTTGTGGGTACAAATATGAAATTATGTTCACCAATTGAAAAATTAGAGAAAACAAGTATGTTTAATGTAAAAAAGGCACATATCTAGTTCAAAAATGTGAAACCAAATCTTGGCTTAGATTTCATAAATTTGCTTTCATATAATCTTTATTTTATATAATTTATAGCTTCTTTTTAGTTTTGAATATAGTTGGATATTCAAGGCACACAAAAGCAAAGATTCTCAACTTAGTTTAAAAATATTAATTATTGAATTATAGGCATAAAATGATTCTTACAACTAGTACCATGTTGCAAGAAAACCATTTTATTTTTTGATTAAAATATGCCAAATCATTCCATAGACTTTTTAGATTTGTGCTAGAGTGTGATTGTTTTCACACCTCTTATATTTCTACTAAATATTAAAAAATGAATTATTGCTAGTGATGGGTCCCAACAAGTATTTATTACTTTTAATTCATTCATTTTTCATTTAGCTCCATATCTTGCAAACCTTCATTAAGTCTTCCCTTAGGTGACATGCTACTAAAGGATCCTTTTAATTGTCACCACGGTGAATTTTGTTAAAATGGCATATAGAATGGCTCAATATTCCATTAAAATGGCACAAGATTCCATTAAAATTGTGCGGAATATGTTAGAATCGGCACAACATTCTAGTAAAATGGCTTAGAATATGTCAAAAATGGAGCACGAATACCACCATTTTAATGAAATTCACCATCACCCCAAATTTTTGAAAAGGTTGCATACACCAAAACATCTTTATAGTCAATTTTCCTTATTAGATCTTTTTGGAATTGGTCTAAGCGATGCTGTAAAAGGAATTAAGCATCCCGAGTTTGAAAGGTTCACTTTTTTACATTGAAAATACCATTATATAATTCTATGTCAAAAAACACCTTTAGAGACAAAACAACTTTAGCACATCTTGTTTTACAAGTATAAACAAATGGTATTTGAGGAGAAATTTAAGCCAAATTAGCTAATATTTGTAATTTCTATCATTGATTGTTTTTCATTATCATATATATATATATATATTTATAATTTTTTTCTTTTACTAGAATTATAATTTTTTAAATATTTTCCAATAATTATCAATAAGTTTTGCAATGTTGAATAACATTATAGAAAAATAAAAATCATTTTACATTAATAATTTACCAATGCCAATTATTTGTAATATTTTTAAAGCTTCTACTTTTGGGTCTGGCCCTCATTTTAACCAATTGAGGTTGGAAGAACCACTTCAAATGAATCAGAGACAAAGCTGAAATTTAATGATTTGACARATAAATTCAAATAGAATCTTTGGATTTTTTTGTACCATATTTAGATCTGCCTCAAACATCAACTCAATAATTAATGCACCATAAAACATTACTTCAAAGCTTGAGGGTTTTTTTTAGCAGTTAGTGTTTTTACCTGTATTAAGAATTGCGATGATAAAATTTCACAACCTTTATAGTTACTACAATATTATGATACATTTGTAAAGTCATTGGTTATTTGCATTTATTGAATAACAAATATTTGATTTAGAATTTGTGACCAATGTTCATTTTACTAACAAAATTAGGAGTAATTTTATTGAAGAGGTAGAAAAAGATCAATCTAACAAATAGAGAACTTTTGTGGCTAGAAAGTTTTTTTTATTTAATATTGTTAGGTGAGGGATGAAATTGAATAAATAATGAATGAAATGATCAAAATTGAATGATTAAAGCACAAATGTGTAGATGACAAGTTTCGTGACAAGTTTTTTTTTTCCAGTAACACATCACCAAGAAATATTGTTGTTGTTACTTGAGAATTTTTTTTGAACCATTAACAAAGCCACCACCCAACGGATGGATGACAAACATTTTTATACATGATGTGACTACCTAGTCACTCAATGCTTCATAATTTTTGTGAAAGGTTCTAAATAAGTTCATGTAGAGATTAGGAAATTTATGCAAATTTCATATTTTTAACTTTCTAATATTGCAATGCTAGCTGACGCAAAAATATGAAATTGACATTAAACATTAAATGGACTCCATCTTCCTCAAAACTATTTTKTCTAGTCTCCAATTTTTTTATGGAATTTTATGGAATACGGTAGTCCATTCTTCACTTCCCCAGCTTTCAACTCTGACAATCCTCAAACAAATTGTACGCCCCTTGAACTAGTAACTTACGATCCTGACCTAAAAGTGTGAGGAGCAAGGTCATCGTCTCCATCAGGCTCTCCCCCTTCGTCTCCGCTCAATGATTTGCAACCTCGTTGTTCCGATCGTCGTGTCTCTTCAACGTTGTCGTAAACAATCATGGTCCATGAATCTGCTCCCCTTTAAACCTTCCTCACATACTATCCTCCAGATCGCCGCCGGCCATTAGCTTGTTCCAGGTATGGATTGCTCCCGTTTTGATTTTGGGGTTGCAAGTCGGGGARCTTCTACWGGTCTAGGTTTTAGGGATGCCGGTCTGGGAGCTTRTTTKGGGATTGCAGGCGATTGAGAYGCTCGCTAACTRTATTGGTTTCGCTTTGGTTTTGGTTAGGTTTTGGTTAGTTKGCTTTGGAGTGGTGAGTTTGGGGGGTTAGGTCTTSGTTTTGGATTTGGTTTGTTGACGAGAGTTTGTGTGTCAGAGGGTGGGACGAGATGGCCACCATGGAGAAGACTTGTACGCTCTTGGTGCATTTTGACAAAGGCTCGCCGTCGCTTTCGAATGAGATTAAGGAGCATCTGGAAGGGCACGACGTGGAGGCGAAGGTGGACGCGATGAAGAAAGCGATCATGTTGCTTTTGAATGGCGAGACTATTCCAACTCTGTTTATCACTATCGTCCGGTACGTGCTCCCTTCGGAGGATCACACCATCCAGAAGCTCCTGTTGCTGTACTTGGAGATTATTGACAAAACGGACTCGCGAGGGAAGGTGCTTCCGGAAATGATCCTCATTTGCCAGAACCTGCGCAACAACTTACAGCACCCGAACGAGTACATCCGGGGCGTGACATTGCGGTTTCTGTCGCGGTTGATGGAAGCCGAGCTTATTGARCCGCTGATCCCGTCGGTGCTTACTAATCTTGAGCATCGGCATGCGTTTGTGAGACGTAATGCCATTCTTGCGATCACGGCCATCTGCAAACTGCCCCACGGGGACCATCTGATTCCGGATGCGCCCGAGCTCATCGAGAAGGTGCTGATGACGGAGCAGGACTTGTCTGCGAAGCGGAATGCGTTTCTCATGCTGTTCAATTGCGCGCAAGAGCGCGCGGTGAACTATCTGCTCACGCACTTGGAGAATGTGGCGACTTGGGGYGATACGCTGCAAATGGTGGTACTGGAGCTGATAAGGAAGGTCTGTCGCACGAATCCCGCCGTAAAGGGGAAGTATATCAAAATCATCGTCTCTTTGTTGAGCTCGCAACATACAGCGGTCATGTACGAAAGCGCCGGTACTCTTGTCTCGCTTTCCTCGGCTCCCACTGCCATTCGCGCCGCGGCCAACACGTACTGCCAGTTACTCCAAACGCAGAGTGACAACAATGTGAAGCTTATCGTTCTGGATCGTCTCCAGGAGCTGAAAGCTTCTCACCGAGAGGTCATGGTGGAGGTTGTAATGGACGTGCTGCGAGCGTTGTCCAGCCCCAATCTCGACATCCGTAAGAAGACGCTGGACATTGCGTTGGATTTGATTACCCTTCGGAATATTGACGAGGTGGTGATGACCTTGAAGAAGGAAGTCGTGAAGACGCAGAACAGTGAGCTGGAGAAGAATGGGGAGTACAGGCAAATGCTTGTACAAGCTATTCATTCCTGTGCGTTAAAGTTCCCGGAGGTGGCCAGTACTGTGGTTCACTTGTTGATGGATTTTCTTGGTGACTCGAATGTTGCGTCTGCTATTGACGTTGTGTGCTTTGTTCGGGAGATTATTCAAACGAATGCGAATTTGAGGGAGTCCATCATGGYGAGACTGGTGGACATCTTCTATCAGATTCGGTCTTCACGAGTAGCGACGTGTGCGCTCTGGATCATTGGGGAGTATTCACTGTCTGCAAGTGAAGTGGAGGCTGGGATATCTGTGATCAAGCAATCGCTTGGGGAGCTTCCCTTCTTTACTACGGTGGAGGAAGGGGATGTCGTTGATACAACTGCAGTCAAGGGAGTGACTCCTGCTGCTCCACCGCAGTATGCTTCTATGGCTTCTTCCAAGCGGCCTGCCATTCTAGCTGATGGGACGTACGCAACCCAAAGTGCTGTAGTTGCGACTGCTACTCCTTCTCCCAATTCAGTTGTTATAGGTTCCGCTGCTAATTTGCGGTCGCATCTACTCACTGGAGACTTCTTCCTTGGAGCTGTGGTGGCTACCACGCTTACGAAGCTGATGCTTCGTTACGAAGAGGTTCAGGAAAACGTGACTGCTGTGAATAAGGCTGAAGCTGACATTCTTTTGTATATGGTATCGATGCTGAGACTCGGCCAGTCTTCCGCTTTGTCTCATCCTATTGACGATGACGCATATGATCGGATCACGCTGTGCATCCGGGTGCTTAGCAAGAAGGACCCTTCGATGAAGACGGTTTGGTTGAAGAACTGCCGGATGAGTTTTGCTATGATGATAAATGATAAGCTCAGCAGAGAATTGGAGGAGAAGAAAGCGAAAGCACAGGATTCATATGCGCAGCCTGATGATTTGATTGATTTCTATCACCTGAAGAGAACCAAGGTATCCCCTGAAAAACGTCTTGAAAGTCCCTTTTGAGATGTTTATTCGCAGTGAATGCTTTACTTATGGTTTGTTTTAGTTTGGCGACAAGTGTAGCAACTCTGAGAGTTGCAAATGAAAGTGGTGCACTCATTGAGACAGGATTTCGTCGATTTTCTGCTTTTGAATACTTGTGGTCAGAGTTTGTGCACTTCTCTTCCATTTTAGTTCGTCATTTCGTGCTCAGTTATGTAAATTTGCGTTTATCAAGAGCATTTTAGGTACTCTTTGCGACTATAATACCGACCATAAGTCGTTGGAATACCCGWCGCTCTTGAATCAGATTTCATCTGACTGTCTTTCTCGCTCTTGCTTGCGAATTGATCAGGGCATGAGCCAATTGGAGCTTGAGGATGAAGTTCAAGACGACCTCATGCGAGCCACCGGTGAGGTTGCTAAAGATGGGGACGCAAGGAAATTGAACAAAGTCCTACAATTGACAGGGTTTAGTGACTCCGTCTATGCCGAAGCCTATGTTACAGTTCATCAATATGACATAGTCTTGGATGTGACCATACTCAACCGGACAACAGAGACTCTTCAAAATCTGTGTCTAGAGCTTGCAACTATGGGTGACCTGAAGCTAGTGGAACGTCCACAGAATTATGCTCTTGCTCCCAATACCAGCAAGCAGATTCGTGCTAATATTAAGGTCTCCTCAACTGAGACAGGTGTTATATTCGGAAATATTGTTTACGAGACGAGCAGTGTTTTGGACCGTAATGTTGTGGTGCTCAATGATATTCATATTGACATCATGGACTACATCGCTCCTGCCTCGTGTGCTGATGTCGCTTTCCGCAACATGTGGGCAGAGTTCGAGTGGGAGAACAAGGTAACCTATTGATCCTTCTACGATGCACTCTTACTTTGACTATCTTTCGCTTTACTGRTCCCCGGGGTTTTTACACCTGCTCTATTAGAACAATATTTAAATATTAGGAATGGAAGCATTTGTGTAGTAGTCTTAATATGCTTTGTTTGACTCTGGCAGTGCGTCCATTCGGTAATACCTGATCCTCGTTAGCTTTTATTGATTATGTATTGTTTTTCTCTTTTTTGTCATTCCAGGTAGCGATAAATACCACCATACAGGATGTACGGGAATTTTTGCAGCATATCGTGGATTCCACGAACATGAAGTGCCTTACTCCTCCGTAAGTTATCGGTCCTTCTTTTGTCATTATCTTGGAGTGTCCAAGTGAAAAATTGAAGTGTACTTTGAAAGCTAATAGCAGTGTTACGAACATTCCAAACATAATTTTATCATTCAAAAAGGTAGGGTATGATTTCACCTATTGGTACATTTTGTTACTGTCCGTTAAGTTTCCTAAATGATTGATTTCAACGCTTTTGGATTAAGGAAGCGGCTACTTCTGGCTACTTGACCACATTGGCGTTAAATTGCTTTTAAATTGGCATTCGATTACTTCCGTGCTTCTATTAGATTCTCTATGCYACCTTTCGACCTACTCTGGTTTTGGTTTCACAACAAACACCTACCCCTTCTGCTCGTTTTCCGGTAATGATAGTGCTCGTTAATTGTACCTTTACAAATACTTCAGTTTCGTGTAGTTTGTAATGCCTCTGAGTTTGTGATTGGTGCACTTGATACGCAGATCTGCTTTGGAAGGTGACTGCGGCTTTCTGGCTGCRAACCTCTATGCAAAGAGCGTGTTTGGGGAAGATGCATTGGTGAATGTGAGTATTGAGAAGCAATTGGATGGAAAGCTGAGTGGTTATGTCCGAATCAGGAGTAAGACGCAAGGCATTGCCCTGAGTCTGGGAGACAAGATCACTCTGAAACAAAAAGGCTGCTAGAAATGGGCTCACTTTTGCAAGGAGGAAGTACATTCTACTTTTAGGCCAGGTTCTAGATGAGTTGGTGAAAGGTGTTCAGCCTCCAGGGGGTCGGCTGGCTTGCAAGGCGATATGGTTACTCAGAGTTGCATGCATATCTCAATACTGTAGCACATTTTAGAACACGAACTTGAAATATCATTCAAGTCTTACTGTACAAGACATAAGCCGCCCAGGGCTCCGCAAATTTTGTTTGTAGTGTGACATAGATGGTTACCAATAAATCTACRATTTCCACTTTAGTTTGTTGTGATCTTTACTGGGCCTTACCCCTGCTTCTTATAGTTCTCGTCCTACTATTGAGGTTGACGATTTTGTGATGAGTGTGATCATTAAATTTTTATTATGACCCTAAATTSTTGTATGATAAAGGTAATCAGCAACCAACTGGCTTACATCAATCATAAGGTTACTAAGTTATGGCGTACATGTTGATTGAAAAACTAYCCAACTTARAATGCATTTTCWAAGRASAAACAGGCAYYGAKACTTGMCAATCCTMATTGCCAAGCTCAGATGCAAACATTAATCAAGTTTTACAATTGCAATCGATATTTTTCTCAACCTGATACATTAGAACTTCTAATAAGCCAAGATGTTGGGACCATTTTGACACATTACTGCACAAAAGTTATTAGAAATAGGGAGGGTCATTTGCTCTCATGTTRTTTGTATGTGGGCTAAGCYGGGATCGGTYTGACACATTACTGTGATTATTAGTTYAGAGAGTGAGGATTRTTAGAAGTTCTACTGTACTCTTGACAAATTTTGAACGGTACAAGCATAAAGTGTGGATACATTGAATTTGTTGATCCTCAAATTACATTTGATCATATYACCTAAAATTGAGCAAACTTCTTTGATAGCTATAATTATTGTGTATAAAGGTATTCTACTACAACTAAAGTTAGGCTAAGTCTTGGGGGGAGACCATCAATGCAATAGAAAATGGCGTGAGATAAAAAATAGGGTCAAAATAATTCATCAAAGGAAAATTTTGTACTTTTCGTAGGTCTTCCTTAGCATTGGCATTTGGCAATAAGTGTTGTGTATATTTATATATAAAATAGGGTTTTGAAAAAAGCCTTCATTTTTCAATGCAGTAGAAAAAAATAGGGTGCCAAACATTAGATCCCCTTCGTAGAGCTAAGTAGGTTCAATTTTTTAATGAATGGTTTAGGAAGGTGGTTAATAGCTATCTTGAATTTGAATTAACTTAGAATTAAGCGCCTTTGTTGAAACTAGTGGAAAACACTCTTTGATTCAATTTGATGTGGCAAGAATGCATTGGCGTTGTGAATTTTCAAAGGTTGTGGGTTTTCCTCTAACGTGCATTGTATTGTCCGTTGTGGTTTAGCGTCTTCCGACCATTGCTTTGTGAGCACTTGTGTTGTCCATGGGGTTTTGGATTTCTTCAATCATCTTGTTTTGCGGTAGAGTTTGCGCATTGGTTGCATTGGTTTACAAATTTGGCTTTCATATTCTTCGTTGTGCTTGTACGTGGCTTTGTGTTCAGGATTTGTGCTCCTTGYATTTTGAAATTGTTTAGCAGGTTAGGATTTAGCAATTGAGAGTACAAGATTTCCAATCTAAAAAATCTTTGTTCTAAATTTTGAAGCTTGCTCTTTCGCCACCGCTTTGAGTTTAGGGATAAATGCAATGCATTAGATGTTTTTTGGGGCCTCTAGAAGACTTTAGGTTCCTGGACTTTGGGAACATTGGGAATGCTGCCATGCAAGCAATCTGCCATGGTTGAGAGACTGCCACGTCAGATCATCATAATTATTTATTTATTTAAATTATTTTCTAAATTATTTTCTATTTTTTTTAATACTTTCTAAATTTTTTGAAAAAACAAAATTTAAAATTTTTTGATTCAAAATTCAAAAATTTAGACTAACAATGGCTGGTATTTAGCACACAAACAGTGTCGGGGAACATCCCCAAAACAGTCTTCTAGAGGCCTGAAAAAAAATCTAATGTTATTMCTGTTGTTGTCTTCTTCAATCATTTTCCTTGTTGATTCATTGAAGGCTGTGTTGGTGGGGACCGAGTAGGATTTGGTGCAACTCACATATGCATTCAACATGGTTTAGGATTACACAACAAATTTTGAATTTGGTCTTTAGGATTTGGGGAGCATGAATTCCTTGGTTGCTCACGTTTTAGGATTTAGGTTCATGGTGTCATGTAAGGTCCATATTCCGGGTAATCCTCGTGTTGGAGGATAAGGTTTACACTCTGACCTACAAAGGTGCACCTTCAAAATGCATTGGGACTATGAAGGCTAACGCTAGGGAATCTTTAGCTAACCGTAGGGTTTGCCTAGAAGAAAAATGAGTCTAGAGTCTGGGATCAACAAGAGTGTTGTATAGTGGCAGTCATTCTTGAATCCCTCAACAATGTTGAAGATAGCGTCTTCATGATCCTACCCTTGCACAATGAAGTAGACAATGAAATTTGTATCGGAGAGAACGTTGGAGGGACCAGTCTTTTGATGAAAGTCATCAAAGCAACAAAGTAGACCGGTTCACAAACGTGGCCTCCATAAAACAACCAATTAGAGGCAAAAACAACTTGAATCACAATCAATCACATCATGTTGTGGACCTGCTAGTGCCAAAATTTCCTCCTACTGACATTGTTGCTTATGATGAAATTCCAACCAATCCAAGCCTTTGTTCATGAGTTAGTAATTCAAATGAGGAACCCTTGTGGCAACTGTCATAATTGAGGTACGTGATGGCCTTGTACACAAAGGGAGAACAAAAATTGCGGAAGGCATTGAAGAACGCCTCTTTGAAAGACCATGAGTAGGGCTTGAAATCCTACGATCATCATGGCAAAGCAATTGTAATTCTATATTGCATGGAATGTAGGAAGAAGGCCATATTTGTTATATTGAGACTGTTCGCAGTCTCATTTCTATCTTTGATTCGAAGATAAACCGCTTTATCTCTTTACTAGTATTTTTTTTATAAATAAGTAACAACACCAACTCTTAGAATTTCATTATAGGGTCATTATTTGAGCGTTATTTATTTTTGGTTTCAATTACTATTTTTTTAAACGAATTTTTCAATAACTAACATTCTGTCTCAAAATGTGCAAAAAATCTCAATATAATGAATTTGACCTTGAAGGATCTCGGAGGGGTTGATGGACAACACACAAAGGATAAGGTTTTGAACTTGTTCTTGAACTTCTCCAAGCACCACATCGTGAGCAACCATCACATCAAAAGCTAGTGTTCAAGTGAAGGCGTAGATTTGTGCAATAACCCTCAAGCCATTGTGAAGGGGAAGAAAATTGTCATCCTCATTGCTGAAGATTATCGGCAATTTGTTTTTAAAGGTGTTGAAATTCTCAACTTATTATATGAATGATAGTTTGGATCCTACTCGGAAGACATTTGAGTTGGTTGGAAGAGATCCTTATAGCAGTGACTTGAAAATCTTTTTGTGGAAGACAAGTGTGTAATTTGCAACATAGTGTACAATCTCTGTTTGCCAAAGAAGAACTTGAAAGCTAATGTAAAGAACCATGCAAGAGGAACTAAGCATGGTGAGAAGGTTTTGGTGGCTACCAACTTCAATAGGACTTCAATAATTTTAGGGAAGCAAGGAACCGCGACAAAATGAACAAGAGACAACTCGCACTCCAGCCAAAAGCAACTTATGATTTTTTTGGCCATGTCATGGACAACCCTGAGGTACACAAGTTACATGTCATTGATCACAATTTCTGTAAAATGCTCATGTGTTGGGGCGTTTGTGTTCCATTTGTAGTATATGGCGGCAAATCATTCAAAATACTAGGTTTGTTGTTTGATCTAAAGCCTAGACAAATCTAGTTTGTGGAACTTTGATTGCAAGAAGTAGTGGTTGTAGATGGTCAATGCATTAAAATCAATGAAACTTTTAAACATCGGATTTACCTTAGAATGCAAATGAGTAACAAACCTTGGAAAAATCTAACTTGCAGTGCATGCTTAAACATTCCATCATAGATGGACTTTAGACTAAAGGTGGTAAGGGAAGAAATTTTGTTGAAAAAGGAGAAAGACATAAGGTAGAACCACCCATTACCAACCAGTGCCCCATAGCCAACCATAGATTGACTTATTTCCAACCAAAGCTAGAATGGTTTTTTTTCATCTTTTCAAAGTTGGGATTGAAAGTTCATGATACATGTTCCAAAGTAATGCAAAAAACAATAGGAAGCAGTGAGTGGAAAAGTAGTTTTTTGGATGATCAGAATTGGAAGAGTCTAGAGATCGGCTATGGGTTCGGAGCACTTTATGCCTTTCAAAATTCATAGTAATTTCAATTCATGCAATAAAATTACCAAAGTTTTTGCAATCCTCATCATTTTTATCAACACGCCTCTAAAAAATATTTACCTTGTATTCCATTGCTTCAGATTTGTCCAAATTCCTTATTTGGTTGGTTATAGGTGGTTCTACCTTACTACTGAAGGAGTGGACGGCAACTACGATATTTGCCCTTCATGGGATTCACAATGCACAATAGGTTTGTGACAAAAATTGAAAGCGAAGCGCATGTACCACTAGGCTGCAAAACTCATAATTGCACAGTTGAAAGTCAACAGTCCAACCTTAAAAAACAAAACTTGTTTGCCTTATAAACAAAATCTATATAAATTTTGTGTTGACATGTTGAATCACTTGAGTGTGCATAGATTTGGTGCTTTTAGTAATAGGCCAGCATTGTGAGATTTTATAAGAGGCATAACACCTAATCTAAATTGCAAGGAGTTTTGGTTCCTTGAGAATTTTAAGGCCCTCGCCCAAGCAATGAAGGTCTACGGAGGTCAAAGAATGTATGATTTGTTTGCATTGAATTATAAAGGACCTAGTTACAGTATCGTCAAGACAGATAATAAGAAGGGCATACAACATGTGTCTAGCAAACATGGAAAAAACTTTGCGGCATTAGTTGAGATCTACATAGATGCCAAAAATGCTCACAAAATTACACGACCAATTTTGGTGATACTTGTTAAGGCCTTGAGGATAAGACAAAGGTGAGATCTAAAGTTTGTTATGAGCAACGGTTTGACACCCTCACTAGGTTCTATGGACCAAAGGAAAACCATGTTTGCATTTCATATTATAAACTAGACATGAACATTGGAGAAGAAGGATACAATAAAATTCCAAAGTGCTTCCGCTCCGATAAAGTTGAAGGTTTCACCAAAGTTATTATGGTAAGCCCATTTCATAAAAAGCTGTTTAGGTGGGTTTTGTGTACCTGTTGTATATATAACTACTTTGGTTCTTAGTAGATTAAAGATCAATGGAGAAAATTGACTAGCTGTGGGAGAAACACAACAAGAAATAATTCAATTGTATCCATCCTTGGCTACACCAATGGCAGAGATTTTGGAAGACAACAACTCATGCTTACTAAGTACAAATTGAATGAAGAGCAACATCTTAAGGTAGACTAGCCTGAATGGATGTTCTCTGCTACCTTGGATTGTCTTGGTAATACGACGAGGTTGCATGATCAAGATTTTATTCACAACGAGAAGAAACTAATAAATCCCATTGACCCCATTGTGAGAACTTCACAGTTGGGGGCAAATGTGGTTACATTGAAACATCTTGGATTGATATGCAACAAGTCCACATGTGACCAACATGGATTGAATTTGGAGGATAAAAATCGAAAGGATCGATAGAATTGGGTGCATGCTCAGCGAATCTGCCAAAAGTGAACTTGGGATTGTTTGGCGCTATTTACAAACATCAAAGGAGGTACAATGGTACATCAAGAATGAATGCTGGTGACAATGAAGGCCATATTTATTATATTGAGACTTTTCATAGTCTCATTTTTATCCTTGACTCGAAGATAAACCATTTTATCTCTTTATTAGTTTTTTTTATAAATAAATAACAACACTAGCTTTTAGAATTTTATCATAGGATCACTATTTAAACATTATTTATTTTTGGTTTTAATTACTATTTTTTTAAATGAATTTTCCAATAACTAACATCATGTCCCAAAATTTGCAAAAAGTCTCAATATAACAAATATGGCCTTAATGTACTATTTAGAGGTTTCCTTGAATTACATAAATAATTTTTTTTCCTTCCCTAGATTTGTGGGCAAGGGTAGTTTTGGCATCTAAAGTTTTTTTTGTATTTGGAAACTTTAATTTCAATCCAGGAATCTCGCAGTTGGTGGAAATTCAAAGAAATTAACTATTTTTGTGAACTTTGTTTCACGGCGTAGCTTCATAGATGTTCAAATGTCATTTCACTTTGTTGTGTTACTCGTTTATCACTTCCGTGAAAATATCCACAATTTTGTGTTCTGATGCAGGAATGATGCGTGTGAAATTTTTTTTCAAAGATTGGGGGTATGAAGGGGCACAAGCAAGCTTATGACTACCACCAACTTGTTAGTACTCCAAACACCCTAAACACTTGACCACAACTGAATACAAAGAAAAGGGGGCTCAAATTTGATAGAGTACATAATAAAATGAAAAACTTATGGACTAACTTGCATCCATTGAAGGAGTGCAAGCGTGAATGCAATCTAATAGATTATAGTTTGCTTGCATTGATGACAAGGTCACTAATGTTCTCACTATAAGAAAATATAGTTTTTTTGTGACGACGTGAAAAACATGTCGTGATATCCGGAGATGCTGACGTAGCAATTTTTTTAGGAGGCTAGTTAGCCCACTTTCATGTCTTTTGAGAATTTTTATATTACTTTTTGACATATCAATTTAGATGTTGTTTTAGACATCAACCATAGGTCAAGGTCAATTACAATTTACAAATGATTATTTAAAAAAATATTAAAATGAACAAGTACAATTGTTGAATACAACAAAAATTAAAGAAAACTTACCATAAACCATGAAAAAAAAATTGATGGAAAAATGAAGGAATTACTTCATTAAAAATTAGTGAGGATGAAGGGTAGAGAGGTCATACTTATA
This sequence comes from Pleurozium schreberi, assembly GCA_006891605.1. NCBI lineage: Eukaryota > Viridiplantae > Streptophyta > Bryopsida > Hypnales > Hylocomiaceae > Pleurozium > Pleurozium schreberi. The sequence goes on along the minus strand of VACF01001332.1, from coordinate 55,541 downwards.
TCCATTCTTTGCCTATGGTGAGACAAAAGATATGGGATAACTAGAATATGAAAACTTACTATAATACATGTCAATGTTGTTTCAGATGTCTAGATGTTGTTATAGATATCTAGATGTTGTTTCATACATCCAGATATTGTTTTAAACATTTGGATCGTGTTGTTTTAGACATTTTACATTGCATGCAATTCTTGCTTTACATATCCCACATGGATTTTTTCTCTTCCTACCACCCACTTGTGTAAAGACTCTATTTTTATCCATCGTGCAAATCCATCCATGGATGAATGCATGAAAGACTAGTACTATTTTGCGTCACACTTAGAATGGAGGAGTTTTCATCCACTATAACTTTTGAAGCATGAACATAATTAACTTGAAATTTTTATTGGAGATGTCTAGCTTGATAGCAATTAGATTCCTTGTTTTCAAAAACACTTAAAATTCATTTTGTATTTAAATTTCAATTTAGAAAAATTGTTACACTTTGCAGTTTAGGGGGGTTTGGTACTAGGGAGTACCCAAAATTAATGATCTAAAGCTAAATTTTTTGTGGTCTATTTTTGCCCTAGGCGAGCATGTAACCTCCAAAGGAAATTTAAAAAAACATTATTTTATGTCCTCTACACGCGTAATTTTGAACATTCAAGATGGTTTTAAGATCATTCTTTTTGTGAAATCTCTTTATCATCAAGTTCTTCCAAATTGACAATTTTTAGTTTTTTTTTTTAAATTATTTTTCCTACTTTTTACAAATTAAAACCTCTAAGTATCTATTTTCTTCAAAAATGTGTCACTCTATTTTGTGAAAAACTTTTGACCTAAATTTTTGGGGTCTCAAATTTTGGTGACATGCTATTTATAGTATTATGCTAATTATCCATATTTTATCTTATTTTTAAATATTTTTTTCCAAAAGGTTACTAGTACTAGCTAGTACTAGTAAATGCTACAAAAATTGGTTGGTCTTTCATGCATTCACCTCGTTTCCTTTTTTTTGCAAAGCATGCCATGTGGCTTCCGGTTCCCTAAATTTTTTTAAGTGTGATCAACATTTTACCGTAAACCATATTAATTTTTATTAACTTATCCATAGTCAAAATGGATCTACTTGCTAACGTGGCAGTCTATGTTTATTGAGACATCACAATAAAACTCAAACTTGCTTTTGTGAACATTATCAAGAACATGTCTGTCTATGGTGACATCTACGTGTTTTCCAACTTAGCCGCACATGTTTTCCACAACATTACATCAAATTTAAGGTATACACCTGAGTTAAGAGGTTATTTGATGTAGGGCTGTTTACCTTGATTGTTGTATTTAAGATGACCCTATTTTTACATTAAAAAAATATTACAAACATATTTCTAATACCCTATAATTTTTTTATAAATTCTTTATATGTTTTTTTATAGTTGGGCTAGTTTACATCTAAAACTTATATGTCCAATTTTTTCATATACATACACAATATACACTATAAGACCAATGTCTTACATTTATACTTAATTTTTTTGATATATGAGGTGCTAGTTTCAATGTTCCATAATACAATTTCACATAATAATAAATAAGAATGTGCAATTCAACCCTAGTTTTGGATATTTCTAAATTATAAGCCATGTATTTTAATCAATCTTGTATAGAAAGGAACATGCAACATTGCATGAGCATCAAACAATCATGACATTCAAACCAAGTATAAAGACTTGTCATTGTTTTAAGTTGATTGTTCTTTGAATGTTTGTCATTGTCATTTTTATAAGACTTCACACAATATCAAAAACGTTAGAAAAGCAATAACATGAATCTCCCAAAAGCAATATCATCAATCTAATAATCAAAGCAAGTCCTATTGGCCTTGTACTCAAACACAAGAGTACTTGAGATAGCTAGTCCAAAGTCCTCACTAACCCTATGCCCAGTAGGAGTGAAGGTACTTCCAAACCTAAAACATTTCTTTAATGGATCTTTATAGGAAGACAATCTTTTGTCATACATCCTTCTTCTATAAGAAAATAGAGGTATAAATGACTTGTTCGCAATGACTTCACCAACAACAATGATTGTGAAATAGTCATTCTGCAATCATTTTAAAATCATTGTTGTTGTTGCAATCATTGCAGTCATTTATACCCCTATTTTCTTATAGTGTTCATTGTAGATTTACAAATCAACGTTTTTATCTTAGAACAATAGATTCTTAGATGCCTTACATTGTTGGAATATTGACACTTTCATAGAGAAGCTGAAATTATCTAACAATAGTGACAAATTGATAGAGAAAATCCCCAACATTTATTGGATTGTGCACATTTTATCATCCACACAAAATTATTTGTCTACACTTATACTCACTATACTATAAAAAATTTGTACAACTCCTATCTGTCAAGGCTAATTTATTAATAAAAATTCCTACAATATGATGTTTTTACATACCATATTTTATATATATTAGAGTATATAGCATTTCATAGACCCTATAGTAGCTCTAAAAATTATATAAAATTTTTCCCCTTTGAATTAAATGGACCCTATCTTTTAACTCACGTAGTTTTCTAAAAATTGCGAGTGATCTCCTCTGGGATTGACTTCCAAAATCATGACATGAACAAAGGTGAGAGGGCAAGTAGTGGTGGATTTAGATTCATGGTGTACTTGAACTATTTTAGGAAAGTCTCGGTCTTCTATAAATTCAAATATGACAAGTCGAAATCTATTTGAGTAGACGTGGACACCATAACCTAAAAAGTGACAGTATCTTTTAACTCCTAAGGTTCCTTGACTATGTTCTCACCAAAAATACTTCAAAGCTACCATTTCTAGTACAAGTACCAAATTTTTGAAAATATCATTTTTTGACACATGTAACTGTAGGATCTTGTAGTACTTTAGTTTGAGAATATGTGGAAACAATTTCAGAAATTTCCACCATATAGATTGCAAGATATTAGCATTTGAAATGGAAAAAATCCTTTTTTTGGTCCTACAAAAAATCGGGCAGCTATACTTCACAAGGTCAGATCATTATGAAAAAATGTCCAAAATGGTTGTGCTTCTTTGAATTCATTCTTCAGGGCAAGTTGGCTCCATACATGAAAATTTTTAGATCATTTGGAGTTATACAACATATTGGAAAAAAATAGTAAGTAGAAAGAAGTGGAGAATGATTCAAAATACTAAATTGTTTATAAATTAGTTATAAAATTAAAAAACTCCAATCCAAGTGGTTGAATTTTTTTTATAAACAATCTACATCCAATAGCATTATTTGTTTTTCAAAAATATTGAAATTTCAGTAAAATAAAGGACTTCAAAGTTTTTTTTGGTGTAGGAATTTCATAATGCTTGCAAACTAAAAAGCCTCATAACTTTCATCTCAACAATTGAAATGCAATGATTCAAAGCTTTTTGAGTACATATAAATCTGAAGAATGAATTTCAAATTTTTTATTTCTTAAAAAGTGATTTTTTCAGATTTGCCTGGATTGCCTGAGTTGAGAAACAAACAACATATTATGCAATAACTTTTGACTCATATTTCCAAATGTCATGAAATTTGTGCATATGAAAGATATTCCTTGTCCCCACATTCTATTAAAATTTTAGCCCAAAATATGCAAATCTCCAGTCACACGTACCTGCCCAAAGTTTCTACGTTGCCAAAAAACACATGTTGGTCCTTTAGGGGTTAATTCGAAGAGTGATGTGTGTGAGTTAAATCACGTGGATGCAAATTCATTCAATGAATTATAGATAAATTCAAATGAAACTTTTGTTCAGATGCTAGTATCCGTAGTATTTCTAAATCCTTGGAGTAACAAAAAAAGGCACAATTCCCCTATTGTCTCGCCTATTATTGTGTATATTTTCTGCTATTGCAGGAAAAAATTGAAAATATTTTCTCCAAAGGCACACTAATTTTGAAAACTAACTTGTTCATAACAAATTCCTATGTGTAAAACTAACAATCAAAAGAAGAAGGGGTCCCTAATTTCGTTAAGACTTTTTTATTTAATGACTTCCAAGACAAAATGCAAGTACAAATGATTGCAACTCTGTTTCTTAATGCAATTTTCAATGGTTTCATGCAAGTACAAATAATTGCATTTTTATTTCTTCAAGTGATGCTCAGTGGGAGAATGGAATTTTGAATATGGAAGATGTTAATGTAATTCTTAGTGGTAGAATGCAAGCACTAAAATGGGAGATGTTTCTTAATACGGTTCTCAATAGAGAGCAAGTACATGCATTTTCAAGTGCGTGAAATGTTGCGGACATTAAAGTTTGAATGACATTTGAGGTATGATATTTGTGGAAAACCTCAAATTCTCAATTGCTTATAGCTTCCGTTGTTTTTGATCATGCTTGGGAACTGTAACGCAAGGCAAGGGGCTAAGTTTATATTTGAGCCTGAGCTTGTGAACTACAAGGTTTCTTTACCATTTTTCTTCATGTTGTGAATTGTTGGTACTTGTTCTATTCACTGTATTCTTGCTAGTGCTTGTTTTAGTCACTGTCTTCTTAGGTTCCTCGTTGTGTGATTTGAAGAGGAAGATGGTGCTTCTGTGGAATCTGTTGTGTGCTTGGTGCTTTCCCATTTTTACTGCAAGCTTCATAGTGTAACCTGCTACCCGACTATTGTTTTCTCCATTTTGTATTTGACCCTTTAAAACTGGTCCAGCTAGCCTTGCTTGAATAATCTTTGTGTTGTTGCTATGGTTGTTAATGGTTCTTGCAAGGATGAGGATTGTCGCCTTTTCCTATCCGTTAGTCTCCATTTCTAAGTACTCAATAGTTCAATGAGAATGGATGAACTAGCTCTTTCATTTTTTCATATTTCCGTTGATGATTTGGGATTTGATTCTACTGATGGTCTTGGTAGTTCATTTCATTGCCTGTCTGTAGAGCTTGCTGCATTTTATGGAAGTGGAGGTCCTTTAGAGTACACTTTTCATGATGTTGTTCTACCTATTCTTGTGCCGCAAGTTGAATTGAAGGATCCTTAGGAATGGAATTAGTCACAACAAGAGTACCCAATGACTTTTGCAACATTGGATTGCTTGAGAGTAACTTGCAACTCATGGAGGACATCGTCGAAGGCACAACAAAATTAATGACGGTTATTGTGACGCCTAAGAAGTTTTGGAAACTAGTGCCTCCAACCTGTGGACCAAAGAAGATGAGTTCACACTCTTTCAATTTGARAAACACCGTGCTCTCTTTGGCAAGACTTGGAGGTTGCAAGGTCCTCCCACCAATGACACATGGTGCACAACCCCTTTTGGAGACGTTACAGCAGAAGATTCGCACGCATTGAGCTCGGCTTTGGAGGAGGTAGGGGTTCTGTATTCCCAATGGGTACACCCTAGTAGCCTCCACAAAACTTGTCATGATTGAATTACTCCTCAAGATTGTGTTAGTGGTCCTTGATGATTTATTCTTTTTACATTTCTTCTTTTCTTGTTTCTTCTTTTGTTTTAGCGACTAGTTGTAAAATAAACTATAATTTTACTATTACAACTTGTGGTGCATCCAATCGTAGTTTGAATGCATTGGAATGCTTGTAGCTCACATGTTTACTTTTGCAGTGTATTACAGGGTTCTTAGTATTTTGTGATTTTAAAATATACAAAAAAATAGGGTGCCACAAATTAGTCCTTCTAAGAATTTACAAAAGAATAGGGTGCTGAAAAATACACACTGTTAGCTTTTTTTTTTCAAGTAGGGAGGAAAAAAAATTGGAAGGAGAAAAATACCCCTCCATTAGCACCCTATTATTGCACACGGTCACCATACGAAAGGGAGGTGAATCCCCCCTTGAGGACACAATTGAACTAGTAGATTTTCTATAATTTTAATGCCTTCATGTTGATCATTGGACAAGAAGCATATATGTCCTCGTAACAATGATTGATGCCAAATTTTGGTGGAACTATTAGACTAGCCATAGTTATAGCCTTGTAGGGTAGACTGCTCTTAAAGCGCCCATGCTCTAAAAGCAATCATGATGTAGAGGTACATTTTTTTTTCTTGAGTGTACCAATAGTGTACATTTCAGGAGGTGGTCGCTTCTAGTGATCACTGCATTACAACTTCAAAAAATTGAAATTAATTCTTGGAAGGTCCGAAAAATATGAAACGACTTGGGTTAGATGCCAATTCCTTTTTCCTTGCTATGAAAATTTACTAAAAATTGTTTCAAAGAGTTCAACTTTCGTGAAAACGCAATCATCTCTTAAATGGTTGCTTTAAGAGTAGTCTATCTTATAGCAAAAAAAAACATTTGGTTTGAGTGATCCTTGCTTATATAGATCACACCTTTAGTCCCATATATAATGATATTGCCTTTTGTGTAAATTTGCATTAAGTGAAAATATCATATCCTTTGATAGAAACAAAATATTGTTTTTTTGTATACATTCACACTAAGAGGAAATATCATACCTTTTGACAGCTCGTTTGACAAAATAATCTTATTTAGATAAAGGATCAAAACAACCCCATATATACTTTGATCTAGTCAAGATTGATTCAAGATTACATTGATTCATAAGGACATGTTGAAGGTGTCTAATCAAGATTGATTCAAGATTACATTGAAGGACATGTTGAAGGTGCCCAATCAAGATTGATTCAAGATCACATTGAAAGATATGTTGAAGGTGTCCAATCAAGACTGATTCAAGACCAAGTTGGACACGTTGAAGGTGTCCAATCAAGCCCATTGATTCAAGACACGTTGAAAGACACATTGAAGGTGTCCAATTAAGTTGACCGATTCAAGACACATTGAAGGACAAGGCATGTTAAAGGTGTCCAATCAAGCCCATGCACCGATTCAAGACACGTTGAAAGACACGTTGAAGTTGTCCAATCAAGTCGACTTATTCAAGACACGTTGAAGGACACGTTGAAGGTGTCCAATGAAGTTGACTGATTCAAGACACGTTAAGGATACGTTGAAGGTGTCCAATCAAGCCAACTGATTCAAGACACGTTAAGGACACGTTGAAGGTAACTGATTCAAGACACGCTAAGGACACGTTGAAGGTGTCCAATCAAGCCGACTAATTCAAGACACATTAAGGACACGTTAAAGACACGTTGAAGGTGTCCAATCAAGCCGACTAATTCAAGACACATTAAGGACACGTTAAAGACACGTTGAAGGTGTCCAATCAAGCCGATCAAGCTGACTGATTCAAGACACGTTAAGGACATGTTGAAGGTGTCCAATCAAGCCCATTGATTCAAGACACGTTGAAGGACACATTGAAGGTGTACAATCAAGCCGACTAGTTCAAGACATGTTGAAGGTGTTAAATCAAGATTGATTCAAGATCACGTTGAAAGACACTTTGAAGGTGTTCAATTAAGTCGACTCATTCAAGACACATCAAAAAACAATGAAACAAGTAGCGAAAAATCACATCTATGGCTAAACCTCCTCCTAATAAAATACTTCTCACTCACTCATTACTTCTTGGATTGATATGAAGTTTTAACCACAAAGTAGACTAGTATGTAAAATTTTTCCAACCAAAATGATCGAAAACGGACCAAGTATGAAGAAGTATAAGTTCATTGTAGTGCGAAAATGTCTAAATTTTAAACTACGAATTGTTCCTAAACATTCAAAATTATTTTGATTGACATGAAAATTTTACCACAATGACTAGACCTTACGATGAACAAAACCCAACAAATTTTATTGAAAACAAACATTTGATGAAAAAGTTACAAGCCTCCAAAATTGCAGCCATTACAACGCAATGTGGTGAACTTAAATTGAACATGCGAACTTTGAATGGCTCTCAAAAACCAAGATTTGCTCTCAAAATATGCACAACTTTTGTAACAAGTTTTATTGAATTCGAACATTGGATGCAAAAGTTACAGCACTTTGAATTTGACTGCCAGACTATGAATTTGACTGCCAGACTATGTGAGGACACTTTTCGTCCCCTCCAACAATGAGGGGTTAACTACCTACAAGTTCCAACAAAACAAAGTTCCATAGATAGCTCATCAACGAGAACACACACAAATGCTCATAACATTCTATAGCAACATATGTGGGTCTCCAAAACATTGTTGAAGGTCCAAGAATACAAGCTCAAAGCAAGGAATCCTTCTTTGTGCGAGCCAACCAAGGAGGAACTTAGTCCTTTAGAAGAGTATTCGTTCTTAGATACCTAGTTCTCTTTCAAGTTAAAAGGGACCTTTTAACAGCTGGTGAAGAATGCTAAGCTTATTCAAACAAGAATTTAGGGTTAGAATTTTAGGATTAAAAATTAGGGTTTAGGGTTTAAGAGTTTCGAGCTCAGTTGTGCGTTCGAAGGCCAAGGAATCCCCCGGAGTTGCGGGTGCACTCAAAGGGAACCTCCGGGTTGCGCTTCACATCCGAGCAGTAGTTGTACACCATGTAATTCTCTTCCACCCACCGCAGCTTGTCCTTCTGGGCAAGGGAGATCGCTTGATACTCGGCTTGATCCCACCACTTGTTGGCCACGGGCATGGCGCACGGCGCGTACGCGTCGCCGGCCACGCACGCGTCCAAGTGGTAGTTCTGGTACGACGCGATGAAGGGCGAGTGCGTCCAGTTGATTTTGACCTTGCCTCCCTGCGTTGCCCACTGATCGCCGTTCCAGATGCTGGAGAAGATGTTCATGGGCTGCTGGTTGGGGAAGGCCATCCCCACGTCTTCGTTGTTGGTGAACACCCGGATGGGCAACTCATCCACCGAGAATCTGGGAAGCAGACACACATCGGAAATGAAATTCAGTCATGGCTGTACGTGAATTTGATGAAGAAGAGGAAAAGGAAGAGAGAGGGAGAGATAACTTCAACTATTCGTTGAGGTGGGTGTGAATTAAGAGTCTGTTCAACTTGGACTCCTCCCAAGTGGAGCCTCAAAGAAGAATAGCAACTTAGCGCATGAAGTAAAATGATCATGCATTTGTGGGCATGAGTTCAACTTGAGACTAATGACCACTTCAGGTTGCACACACTCGTACGGGAAACATGGGCTGCGTAGACCATGGAAATGACTACAAGAAGACCTACAATACATCATATTATTAACCATCATGTGGGTCTTCTCATGGGTCATTTCCTTGGTCTATGAAAACAGCATTCCAACTAGGATTACAGGAAACTATACACCTTGATTGGTGCCAAAAATATCGAAGTTTTTTATATGTTTTAAATCAAGTGTTTTGTTCAATATGACTTTACACAAATTGTTACCTCAAATGCGTCATAACCTATTTGTTTTCAATAAAAATGCGTCGTAAATGAAATGGATTACTTTTAGAATGTTTTTGTACCCCAAGTTGCGTGTGAAAATCTGGGGAGGGGTACTAAATTGCGGTTTTGCAAAAGAGAAAAAATTAAAAAAAAATCTCATGAACCAATGACAAGATGTGTAAAAACTGAAAACAATACGGTATATATATATACTCGTATAGTGTTTGAATAAGGATTGATTGCTGAACACATTTGATATTCTGCAACTTAGAAGAGTGTTTCCATTACTCCGGAGGTGCTTCAAGAGCATATTTTTCTTATTGTGCAAGGTTTGGGGGAACTGCTTACATAATCTGACGGCGGTTCCAAAGCACTCCGTAAGTGTGATAGTCCGTTGTTGGGTCGAACCACAGATTGATGCGCTGCTCTCGCTCTCCAGTTCCATTGGCAAACACATTCGTCTGCAAGATGTAAGGCTCTCCTGATGTGTTCCCTAAAAACTCAAAGTCGAGTTCGTCGTGGTTGGGAGTCAGTGATGATAACTGCAGCCAAGGGGTAAAAAACAACATTTGCAAAAGAAACAGCAGTGAGATTTAATAGCGGAAACCGAAGGAATTTCTAAAAAATATGAGATAGAAACTCACTAGTTCATTGACGTTTGCCTCAAAATGCCTAATCTAATATAGAAAGTCTACTTTCGAAGATAGTAATCAGTCCTAGTAACTTCCAACACATATGTCTATTKTTGAAAAAATGAAAGGTATGATTCATAATATTCTTGGATCGATTGGAAAACCATCCTCGTGGAAGAAGAAATCATGCTTCCGCTTGAATGGAGCTATTAGAATGATGGAGAGAAGAATTGAGACAATGATGAAAGAAAAAATCAGATCGCTAGGKGAGCATGAGGAATTTATAGGACTTGAAAGTGAATCATTATGAGCAAATTAGTTACCTCTATGTGCAATAGTAAACATTTTATTTAAGAAGTATATCAACTCGTTTAGTTATGGAAGTGGCCATTATTTGAGAACTTATGGGTCAATACTGTTTGTGCTTCAAAGTTTCTGAAAATCTTCCTTCAAGGGAAAAATCGAGTAACTAGAATGCTTTGTAAAAATGATGCTGTACTGGAAGAGTGGAATGGCAAGACTTACGTAATACGCTGTGACGGTGCCTGCAGAGTCAGACGGTACTAGCTTGATGTCCATCTTAATGCTTCCAAATAGATACATATCGTTTGACTTAAATCCAGAACCTGCACAGCATTAAATGCTTGTAACTACCTTTCTAATACAAAGTTTCTCTTAGTAAGGAAACGACACAAAGCCTCGACTACATGAAAATAGAAATTTCGGTAGCCATCACTTCTCAATCAAAATCCTCCATCAGAAGGGCCACAAGAGAGAGCCTTAAGGAGCTCAGACCTAGTAATGAGAAATCATTCCCTCAAGGATGAAGAAGCACAAATTAGACCTCCTGTTCCTTTTCAGCAGTTTTTACTGTCACATGAGAACTCTCTTTCGTCCAATTTTATTCATTGACAGACCAACTCGTGCACTGTTATTCTCTGATTCTGGTGATYWAATTTGACTCCATCTAATTTATACTTCTTCACAATAATATGATATCAAATTGAYCATTTCAAAACTATGAAACTGCRATTCTCCAGAAGTTTGGGATATCTTATAACTCCTAAAGTGATATGATTACTTTATAAGCCACAACATTCTAAACCAGTGAAGCRTGGACCCCTAAAACACAGTTGAAGCACCCAAAAATAGAGGCTCAAAAGAAGAATGATCTTTGCAGCGACATTCTTTTGGCAGCACATTCTCTTAGAGACTTGAATTTTTGGTTAGGTTAAGTGGGARGCTCCTAGCTTGGTTAAGAATGTTATARRAAGYGAGGATGGATTACGAACCAGATTCCTTGTCGAGGATAAGCTCGAGTCTTTTTCCATGGTCAGAGATCCGTGTGTGATTCTCTGCCCATGTGATAGAAAAATCTTTACTAAACCCACTAGTGGTGGGTTTCTCATGCTTTGTCGCTGTAGAAACCACAACCGCAACAATAATTATGAAAATCACACATGCCAGAACAATGCAAAATGCAAAGCTCTTCTTCCTCGATGGCTTCTTCAGCCCCTGCAACGTCTCTTGAATTGTCATGATGCCTGCTTCAATTCTTCAATTGGTTGATAGTTCCCTCAAAATACTAAATATCGTTGCTGTCAAAGCATATCATGTCCACTCCACCAAAACTTTAACGTACTTTGACCACCAAAAGCAGGGGTCCTAACCGGCGAGGCAAACTTCACAAACAACCTGTATAGTATCCATAAATAAAATCAGATCGAGTCTCGGAAACAACTGGCAGGGCTTTAATTAACCCAGTTATAATAATGGTTTCCACTGATTATAACCTCAATAGAATCAATTTCTGAAGGGGTGCATTCACACCGAGGGGGAAATTAACTACATCAATCTTGTGAGGGATAAACTGAACTTGCTAAGATAAGGGGTTAAAATAACTGCACTCCTAGACCTCCCCTCCATAACAGTAGGGATTAATTTATCTCTTTTGATGAATTAAATATTCTCCCTTCCCCAGAATGAACCCTAAAGGTGGCCAGCAAACATCAAATGTGGAAGGCATGCATAATTCATAATCCTCCTGTTGTGTCACCCTTTTTCAATCCTCGATTGAGTATGATGGAATAAAATGCAACCATTTAGGTTACATATGTCCAGAAAACAAGAAAAGAAAAGAATGAAAACAACACCTCACCACGTTCTACTTGAACATAACAAGCCTATTACTGTCACGTCACCCAGTCCAAAGTAACGACCTTAAGGCAAGCACCGACATCAATTATAATACAAAGCAGTTGAATTATTCTGTCAATCCAAGCGAACAGTCAAGAGACACCAGAAGATTAAACAAGAAACGAAAAGATCATACAATGCTGGGAGGTACGAAGACTCACCCAACACTTTCACGAAGTTCGTAGCTGGAAGCTCACAAGATTACTCCCTACGTAGCCTCACTGCAAAAGATCTGATCGAAGGACTTCACAATGCATGGAAAATTCGCCAAGCAAGCCCAAGCCTGAAATGCGTCCCCCGGAGCAAAGAAAATGGCCAAACCCAGATCTCGATCTCCCACATTCTCAAAGTTGGTGAAGCAGGCAGGCAGGCAGGGTAAAAAAGAAATTGCTCAGAGGTTTTTGGGCTGTCTGCCAAAGAGGCAAAGCTGACTTTGGGGAGTTGGGGTAACTTGATAACTGACAAGCCTTGAAGGCAAACCGTCTGGCAGATGGAACCAACTTCAAACCATGGCCAGTGGCCTTTCTTCACATGACGGACTGACTGACTGGCAACTGCAGCTGGAGCTTCCAATCAATCAAGCAGGAATTATAAGTTTTGTATAATAGAACTTACATAATGTTCTGAAGTCAGTGAAATGCTCCATCCAGTGATCCGGTCAGTCTTTCCAACAAGTTTTCCACGAAGCTCGCCATCATGGCGTAAGTACTTATGAACACTCCACAGCAGAGACGGAAGTCTTGAATGGAGACCGGGGAGGAGAGAATGCGTGGCTGGAGGAGTCAGTCCTCTTCTGTCTTTGTCCCTCCTACAGCCACAGGCCATATCATGCAAGCTTCGAGGACAGGTACCCTGGACCTCTACAACTGCTGGAAGTTAAGAGTAGTATACCGTATGGTCGCCCGTTGAGTGAAGAGCGGAAGGACGTCCTGTGTTAGGGAAACTGAAAAGGCTTGCGGTACGTAAGTTACACTAAGTGAAATAGTGAAATTAGGTTGCCCCTCACTAATTTCTTGACATTCCAGACTATGTAAATATTTATTGTTACTGTACAAGAATGCACTACGTTTGAATGAGTTATTGGTGTAGTTGGAACTTATGAACCTCCCTATGTACAAATGGATGTATTTACAAAAATACTTGTTAAATTTGATGGCTTGTAGAGTAACTTTCTTGGGGTAAGGCAACTTAATTGTAAAGGCAACCTAATTTCACTATTTAGTATAGGTCTAATGGAAGGATGCCCGGAAAGACACACCATGAGACATGACCAAGGCAATCACCGAAATGATTGATTATTGATTTCTTGCATTCTTTGTGTTGTGAATTAAAAAAATTAAAATTAAAATTAAAACTAGAATAGGTTGCAACATAAAAACAAAAAACAAAATAAGGAGAATTGACACCTTATTGCCTCCATCTTTTATCCCTGAAAAAAACACTAGAGTTTTTAATTTGCCACCCATGGTAAAAATTTTAAATTTTGAATTCATATTTACAATAAGAGGTCCCAAATTATCTACAAAAGCTAAAGAAATAAATAAAAAATTATGCAACACAAACTAGGGGTAATTTTTACATTCACTTTTGGGTGAGGCAATGGGGTGTCAATTCTCCCTTAGGTGGCTGTAGCAACACCAAGGTACACAAGCATAAAGAATTACTTAGTGTAAGTTGTTTCAAGGAAGGTTTGAAGCATATACAAGGAGAGAGAAGGTCAATAGTACAATTCTATTTGTTCAAAGGATTCTCATCTAATCCCTAATTGACTATTCAACTATAATGTTTTGGAGAGCATGTTAAGATAAGGGCATATATTTCTAAACACTTTGTTCATACAGTAAACAATGAAGTCATCCATTAATCACTTTTTGGACCATCCTCCAAGGCTTAATCCTAAAAACATGCAAACACTAAATGCCATAAGATCTCTTAGTTTGCTTATTAATTAACCCTTAAACAATGCGAGGTCACCCATAAGATCTCTTAGTTTGCTTATTAATTAACCCTTAAACGACAGGGGGTGACCCTGGAAATCATCAATTTTGGAAACCATGGGAATCATTGGCCTAAAAAAATCCAAAAGCAATCATTGGAAGTCAAAGCACTGTAGACGGTAGAAGATCTTCCCTTTCCACCACAAATTCCAAGGATACATCGGGAACTAACACCCCATTACATTAGTACTAATGTTGTACTGTTTTAATGGGCTCACAGTCCGACTTTGAAAATGTATAGTTGTAGTACATCATCAGTACTAATTCATACAAATAGAATGCCTCCCTTGGAATCCATTAAAACAGTATTGTTTCAATGGGGGGTACTTTCCTGATGAGTAGATAGTTGCATTTCTGTCAGAGAGATTCTCTCATTCATCGACCAAGAAATGCCCTCCATGTCGTTTAAGGGTTAAAGTATATCCTCCTCATRTAGAAAACCTCAGCATTTGCCAATTTTTTTAACCACATTAGGGCCAGCATAGTTTTCCAATTCTCCTTTGACCAACAAGACATTTGGAGCTAGGTCCGGTCGCCTACTAAACATTGCAGTCTCATATTAGTATTTAAAATTGTTGAACTCTTTGACTCACAGCTTCCTATTGAATACCACAGCATTCTATAAAAGAACAGGAGCTTAAATCATATGTATCTTGGATGAAATGTAAGAAAAAGTTGAAAACAAATACAATAGATTTATTARGGGGTTACGAGGGCAAGGTAATGCAGTTCCCAACTTGTGTGGCGCTGCAGATTTRATTKCGCAACAGCTTCAATATTTACATGTTAGCATGCATTCAGAATGTCAATTGCCCACAAGTTACCATTGCTGGTGTCTTTTCTCCCAATCTTCTCCTGAATAAAGAGTACGCTATACATCGTCGTCAAGGCCATCAAAGTCTTCCGTGTCGCCATCGTCACCACTACTATCATCAATCTCTGAATCAAAAGATTCAACACCCTCAATGCCTCGCAGCCAGTCTATTGCATCTGTGCCCTTGCCCTCAGGGTCAACCTCATAGTCGTCATCAAAGAGACCACCATGCCTGAAAATATGTTTGAAAGCTGGTTGGCTTAAYTCAGAATCTTGTCGACAAAGCTCGTTGAGTACGGGGTCCTTGCTATATTGTTTCTGAATCTCCCAGAAACCTGGTTGGGCGCTATTGTTCTTCTCCGCATCCTCTTGACTCTCAAAGAAAATAGCTTGGGATTTGTGGTCCTTCCAGACCATCCGTCGGTACTTGCCTTCTTCAAACGTTCCTGGCAATCAAACTGACAAATTAGAAGACACCTATGGAGACCAAAACCAAAAGAATCACTTGAAGTCGACTTAAGTTTCAGTCAAACTAGTAGGTCTACGATAAACTGAACTTTTTTGAGACTGTACATTCAAATCAACTCTGGTGCTTAGTGATAAYCCTTATCTTACTGAATGCTTAGACCAAGAGAATTCTTGAAACAATTACCTGAAAAGACCAGTCTGTACACATGCACAACTTTCTCCTGTCCAATGCGGTATGCACGATGAATGGCCTGTCGTATTACGGCAGGATTCCAAAGAACGTCCATAAAGACAACACGAGAAGCTCCAGTAAGAGTGACACCCTCCCCGCAAGCTTTTGTTGATGCCAGCAAGACACGGACCCTGTTGTTTTTATCGTTGAACCGTTCGATAATACTTTGCCTCTCGTCCGGTTGGACCTTTCCGTCAATTTGCAAAATTTCTCGTTCCCGAATCCAGTCAAATTGTTTCCCTAGCATCTCTTCCAGAAGCACAAGAGGATCTAAATTCTGACAAAAAATGAGGATTTTCTCCTTTCCAACTCGTAAGTGCTTGAGTAGATTTATCACGAATCGTGTCTTCACTCCTACGGCTGGGTCTCGATCAGAGGCCACTTGCATCATCACCTGCACGAAAGATGTTTTCCACCCATGTAATTACATGACCAAAGTTTAATTKATGGAGAAATTTATGCCAGTCAAGAGACAGCATCCCAACAAACGAGGCGAACGCACTGGTCATTCTAACAATCTATTTCAGTAGGATATCCGCTCATTATTACTACAAAATGCAAACCATAGGAAGAGATCGTAGAATTCGGAGATAACGATACCTCCGGTTCTAGTAGGTCGTTGTGGGCTTTCCCAACATTATGCTGCGAGAAAAGTGTAGGATGGATGCAAACCAATGACAATAAACACTCTCTTTCCAGCATGGTCTTCTCCCCCATTCTCATGGACAAGCTCTGAATCATCCTTTCTTGTAAGTCTGTAGGTTGGAACATTATGGCAAAATCTCGCAGAGGAAGAAGATTTTTCTTCAAAACACCTCCTGTGTAATGATGTATAAAGAGACTAGTCAATCGGCGTAGCTGTGCAAGACCCTCAGCCAATGACTCTGAAGAAGACTTGGTCTTTTGTCCCTTGTCAATCTTATTGCCAATCTCCTCTATGAATAATCGCCTTCCTTGTGATTCTGTAAGTTTATGAGCTTTTTCCTTACGTTCGGTTGCCAACTGCTCACTCTCGACGTCACTCTGAGATTCAAGTTCCTGCAAACGATATTTATAGCCCTTCATGTCATCCTGCTTCTAATGAAGGATATACGGTATCATGAAACAGCTCAGCCACGACAATTTTTGCTTGTTTATCGATAAATAAATGTAACTGCCCGTCGCTTCCTTGACCAGTAACCTCTTAAACGAAAGCTGAGTGGGGAAACTGTGCTTCAAGGATGTGAGGTTGCACCGAAACCTAATTATTAAGTGACACATGATAATAAAAACGATCTGAATCCCTCAGGAGACAAAGATCAGTACCTTTTGGATGTTGAACTTTAAGCCAGCAGCCTCAGCAAATGTTTTTACAAATCCAGGGCGCACAACATTGAGACACGTATAGAGCTCCTCGAAGTTGTTTTGAAATAGAGTACCTGACACAATAGTGCACTGTCAGAACAAAGGACTTACATATCCGAGAAACAGTTAGATTGACAAATCGTGTGAGGAGCATCAAGCTCTCTCTGCCGAGGAATTTAGTTCTATACGACATGTATCGATGTCTTCAGCTTAGGGAGTATTTTCCCTCCTCGGTGAAAACTCCCTCAGTTCTTAATAATCTGCAAACCCTTCAATGAGACCCATTCCATTGAGTACATTGCCTTTAATGTTTCAATGAACAAACGACCACAGAAAAAATAACTAAGTAAAAATGAAAGGACAATATACATTATAGTCCAAGCAGTGACTAATTTATTACCAGATTTAATTCGTACTAGTTTCATAACAGACAATGTGACGGGAGTCATGAAATATCACATCTCCTAGTCACCGAACATTACTAGAGCTAAAGGACAGGAGAAAAATGCATTTTCACATGACGGTCTTTTCCTATGAAAATCAGTCCAAGACCCTCGAAGTTGTTGACAAAATGAATATAAATTGATAAACCTAGGATGAAGAGTACATTTCATAGGTCCGAAATATTTTGAGTAAAATGGTGCTTCATATACAAAAGTAATTTAGTTGTGACTGGTTGGTCACTCATAAAGTGATTGGTTGTGCCTTTCCGGTACAGTCGGTCATCTTCATTGAAAGTTATCGTTGCCAAGTTGTACATCATTCTTAAAAAGTGTGAAGTAAGTTCTCATTTCCTGATCAGAAGGAAGTTCAGGTCTCTATGAGCTGGAAGCACTTATTACAATCACAACAAAACGTCCAGTTACTACGCAAAATACAGAAGTCCATAGGAGAAACTTCCTTGCACAGTTCAAATTCTCTGCTCAGAAAAAGAACAAGAAGATTTTGGGTCGAACCTGACAACATTACTCGCAATGGAGTCTTGACAGCATTCAGTTGCTTCAGAACTTGAGCTTTCTTGTTTCGAACAATATGCCCTTCATCAAGTATCATGATGGTAGGACTCTCTAAGAGTAACTTCCTTATGGTGAACATCCTGGTGTCTGAAGGAGATGTTTTGTATAAGTTGTTAAACATTGGGTAACTAATGATCAGCACACTTTGTGTTCGGATCCATTCCAATATCATGGCCTGCCATATATTTGACAATAAAAGAAGAGTTAATTAACAGAGCACTGAGTCATGCTAGTGCTGGACAACTGCAACACATTAGCAAAGCAATGAGCAACGTCAAGTACTAAAATACCTCGCGGCGGACGAGCAACTTCTTCCCTTGTGGTTTTCCGCTGTGATTTAATCGAACAATTCCAGCATCCACGTGCTTTTGGTGAAGTAATCGTCCTTGTTCACCTGCTTGATTGAAATTGTAAACAGGAATATTCACATTCCATTTCAAAAATTCCTTCGCCCACGGTTGTAGCATAATTTTTGGTGCAAGAATAATCGGTCGAGTATTAGGATACTTCTGAAAGCAGAAAACAGTAACCACGCATCATCAGCTCTTGTAGCAACACAAACACCGACGGGAGACAAGTCTAGGCATGCTCTTAGAACCACAGTCCGCTCAGAAAGTATAATCGGACAATTTCGAAATTGGAGTACGTTTGCGTTTATTAAACAGGCGGCAAATCGCAAGTATCTATACTCAAATAAATATGTGTTCAATAGAAATATGTTCCTTTCGTACGTCTCTTTTCATATGATCTTTAATACTATCCTCTATTTGATTATTATATAAAATTCCTAGGTTACAGTTGTAGAATGCTGGTACTCTTAAATATCCACATGTCACAATTCGATTTACTATACATAAAAAATGAATTCTCAAGAATGATGGGCCCAACATGCCACTATTGATTATAACACATGTTTCACTTTCATTTGCCTAGATAACTTTTGAACCTTTGAACCATGCGCACCATGGCTATATCTCTCCCTATGGGTAGAGATAACAAAGATTCAATTTACAGCAGACATATAGCGTGAAATGAAAAAAGCCGGCGTATTGCAAGGAGGTTTTGCGGTGAAAAACTGCCCAACCATCAGAGATCTGACAGAATGTCTTAGACATCAGCTTCAATACAATATTGAAGAGGAGAAACTACGTTTTACGCAACAGAAAGAGGACAATGGAAGCGAGTGAACACAGGCTAAAAAGACAAGAAATTTCTCTCTGAAGATTTATAGGTTCCGTCAGCAAAATCACTAAGATAAGATCTTTGGCACAGATATATAGGAACCCATACAGAAGAGTTGGAAGAGAAAGCTCAAGAAGCACTCGCATGGTTCAAACTATTCTCGCTTCGCAAGATTGACAATTGTATGGTTGGGTACTTCGCTGCATTCCCCTCAAAGAAGCATGCCCCTAATACTGACCAGAAATTGGCTCCGATGGGTTTCGGTCTGTTGGTTTCAATGAATGAAGATCTGAGACAACAACTTCATCCAGAGCTTCTTCAGGATTTCCTAAACTCTCCGACGTAGGACTCGGTTTAACCCAAATATCTTCCACCCTCTCGGACCTTATTGTCCTTTCCTCGCTTTCATCGCTGGAGTATCTGTCGAGATGCTTGATACCGTCATCAGGCATTTGATGGTTCTCACAAAGTGCAACATCATCCGCGTCACTAACAATGGGTTGCGCTTGGGAACCAGCAACAACAGGAATATCAACATCCTCATCACTCACATCAGGACTTAAACTCGACGGATCCTCGAATCCTTCCTCCTCCAGGAAAGTGTCAAATGATCTAATTTCTGGGCTCATTTGTTCCCCACGATGGCCCTCAGAAAGTGGAAGGTCAAAGCTTCCTCCAGCTACTCTGCTCTCAAAGGAGGAGCTGGGGTCCCGGGATATGCTGGTGGGATCTAAAGAGGAATACCAACGCGATCCATCTTTCCCCCAAATCCTTGGAGGATTGGTCACGCCAGGTAAAGAGGCGAATACAACTTGTTGAAATGACA
This sequence comes from Pleurozium schreberi, assembly GCA_006891605.1. Taxonomy (NCBI): domain Eukaryota; kingdom Viridiplantae; phylum Streptophyta; class Bryopsida; order Hypnales; family Hylocomiaceae; genus Pleurozium; species Pleurozium schreberi. Next base: position 35,576 of record VACF01001332.1, on the reverse strand, counting down.
TGTTTCGTGCTTCTCTCATAATACTCATTTTTCTCAGGGCCACAGTATTGGCGGAGATTGGCAAACGCCCTCTTCGGCTGAAATTTGGTGGGAGGACATCTGGAATAGTGTAGAGAGCTATCCGGAAGCAGCACTTGCACGCTTTTGGAGTGTGATCCCTTCTCTCATGATCAATTATTCGTGCGTCGTACCATGCCTAATTTCCCCAACCATCAGCACTCGGTATAAGAAGATAAACCCACGATTTTCAGGTCAAAGAAMGGGAAAAAAATATTAATACTGAATTACATGTTTTACGACAAAGACTATGGGTATTGACTCCTCCACACAGCAATGAACTCAATGAATTAGGAATAGGAACGTCCATAAGTTCACTTGCAGGATGACAATACGTAGGAAGAAAGATGAAGGACAAGGGGTGGGATGAGTCGTACTGGAGGCTTGTCGTCTGAATGCGGGTGCTGAGTCATCACGCACACATCGATCCCAGGAACAATCCTATGGCAGTCACTTAAATTCGAGGTCCTACAGCGTATCCGGAGATGATTTAAAGGTACCCACTGGTCGCTTTGATCGGTAAACCTTTGATAATGAACGTAGTATTTATCACGATTCCTCTTCAAAATCGTAACATCCCACCACGAACCATCGCAATATGCTTCCAATTCTGTTTCAGAAATTCATTTTTCAGCCATGAAATCCTAATTAGTAAACACGGCAAGTGATTTTGAGTCTGTGACAAACAAGCGCAAGTCCACCAGAAGCAACACAGCTGACAACGAKAAACATGATGTGCACGTCCATTATCAATCTTAAAACTTGTAAACAGATGTACAAGGGGTTAACCATTGGGCCTCTAGTTTGAAAAACATCCCACTTACACAATGTATGAGGTTAGTGAACGAAAACAAAAACAATTTGAGCCCAATCTCTTCTTACGCAGCTTCATACCMGGTTTATCAGTAGCTGTGTCGTCCGGTGAGTCTTCTTTTCCTTCAGCATAGTAAACATCAAGGCTGCATTCGTCAGATTCATATTGCTTGGCAATTTGGTTCGCTCCCCTCSTCCGTGTGGATGTAAGMATTGCAGACGCAGCTGGGAATTGCATCTCGTGAGAGACTCGCGAGGAAGACTCCACAGATGTAGAACACTCACCACTGCCTCGTCTCTGCCTAGACAAAGGCCTTCCCCTTCCTATCCCTCTTGTCATAGCTAACCTGCCAGGGAGGGATTACACCCAAAGCTTTAAACTTGGGATTTTCCATTTATGGGATTAGTAAAGGAATCCTGGGTAAAAATATAATTGAATACAAAAGAGGGTTGTCGAGTTTTTCAACAACAGGGGGCAGATAAACATAAACCAGATGCGACCTGCTAAAAAGAACTCAAACAAGACAGTTGAGAAAAASGATATACGACGTGGTTCTAACTTCCCCTTGCCAATATCGAAGAAGAAAAACTTAACGACTAGTAAAGCGGTTTCAAAACAATTTAATCAGCACATGACACACTTAATTGCGAGTTGAACAAATGCCAAAACCAGGCAAGCAATTGATACAACGACACATACTCACATAAATGACAGTTCACCTCTGTCTGCCATATTGAGCTGGAGAAGTGAGGGGCTGGAATGGAGACGAAAGGCGCACCTTTCATCCGGAATAGGCAGACGAGACACGCACCACCTGACAATGTTCTGCCGTTACCGCTCCCTCGAGTTCATCCGATATATTAGTATACAGCTTGCCAACAAGTACGCCATCAATATAAAAGTAATATCCAGAGGAAAGCTTCCGTCCACATTCGATATCCCACACGAGATTGACCAGAAACTGGTTCCCGATCCTGTTCTCGTGTCTCCGTTTGTGGAACAGACGAGCAGCTTATGGCACAGAGACCGTACAGGCCTCAGCCAAGCTAGACCATCCAGCTCCTGTTAACATCCACCTAAATATTCCAGTCAGAGAACAGAGAAACTCCCCAGAACTTCAGCATCTACGACCGATAAAGCATGTCYAGTAAGCTCTTRGACTGTACRACAACTACTGCGCAATACAAGCTTACAATGCCTACTGTCTACAAAATAATTAAGCTGTGATTGATCACTAGTCCTCATGATACATGTGAGCAGAAAACAAGAAATCTTAGAGAACCTTCAGCAAATGTACATTGCCTCATCAATTTTCAGAGTAAAAAATTGGAAGCTAAAGTTCTTGAAGTCGTAAGCCACCAGAAGGTCAGTGACTTTCGGCTCGTTTTAAGTGCTGCTACAAACACTCCTGAAGTATTTGCGACTAATTGTHCCAAGTCATCATCTTTCGACCCTCTGAGACTATTGAACTCCACATGCACAACACAAAATACTCTCGGAAAAAGAATGGCAGTCTGATTGRTTATTGCACCAGGAAAATGAAGTTCCCGTCCCAAATTACAACTTTAGAGAAAATGCCAACACAGGCATAATAACCGAGATCACGTGAAAGACCTAAACGAAGTCGCAAGACGTATATTTCCATGACGCAGCAGAGGGTCGTCAGTATAGTCAAAAGCCTACAGGAAAGAATCAAGAAAAAGAAAGCCTCTCCCAGAAGATTATTCATGCTCTGGCTTCTTGACACAATATCAGCCACATTGACAAGGATGACAAATTCACTTACAGTCCGAAACAGCTGTTAGAGCCGCATGTTGACCTCTCTCTTGCCTGCGTAGCTGAAAAATGTCACGAACTCCAACTCCGCTTCACAGGATCCTTCAGCATCCATAATAAGCGGCTATTGGAGAGAAACAAACAATCGAAACCTCTCAATTCCGCATACATTGTTTCCGCCGCTCCTACTTCCAGYCACAGAGCTCCGCCTCTCGCTTGAAAGAACTCAAGCCATTACACAGTTTACTCCTCCGAAACCAAAAATAACAAGAAATCCAAGAATCAATCTACAAGATTCCACAAAGCTCCGGTGCCACGAAGCTCCATCGGAAGCATTTGAAAAACAGAGTCGCACTCATTCACAGCAGCCTCTTTCTCCCTGCTCAGGTCATCAAAAGCGACAAGAAGAGAATCRAATTGAAGCCCGGAATGCATGTCGCAAGCCTGCGATGGTGCGAATGGMAATCCATGAGCACAATCTGCAAGAAATCGACGGAAATCTGCACAAATTGATGGCCAGCCCCCCGACTACTCAGTCCCTGTCCGACCAGTTCCTTCACCTTGTCAAGCAAAACTCTCCCGATTTGTCCGCATAACTATATTTAGTATTTACTGTAAGCGCCACGGGACCACCGGCACAGCCTGTAATAAACCATTTTGCTTACCGGCACTTCTCGGGCAGAACTCGGGCATCTAGGGCAGGGCTTTTTTTCTTTCATTTTTTTATGAAGTGCCAAAGTGGCGATATAAGATGTTATAGTGGTGCTCCAAATTTCAACTTCATCCACATTTTGGATACAAAGTATCATTGGTGCATGTCACATGTCCCATTTGGGGCATTTTTTCATAATGATTTGACCTTGTGAAGAGCAGCTGCCCGGTTTTTTGCAGGGCCATAAAAAGGGTTTTTGCTACTTCAAATGCTAATATCTTGCAATCTACATGGTAGAAATTTCTGAAATTTTTTTCACATATTCTCAAACTAGAGTACTACAAGATCCTATGGTTACATGTGTCAAAAAATAATATTTTTCAAAAATTTGATACTTGTACTAGAAATGGCAGTTTTGAAGCAGTTTTGGTGAGAACATAGTCATGGAACTTTAGGGGTTAAAGGATTTTTGACTATTATTAAAGTCATCATTCTAATATTCATAATTATAGAGATATATAGAAAGATTATTCAATAGAATCAATAAAACACAACAACAATAGTTATACYTTGAATAATAGATTTTTTTAGTGTTTCTAAATCTTAAACAATAGCAATGACACAAATAGTCAAGATCCAAGTCTCATTCTTTGCCTAGCCACTTTCCTAATTCTTGACACAAAAGAATTTTAAAATTAAATATCWTTATCCCTTCAATTTCAAAGTGTATAAAACTTCAATGTACAAACTCTTTGTCTTCAAACTTTTGACTTTTCCAACAGCATTTGCAATAGCCTCGATAAATGTAGGCATATCAAAGGTTTGCAAACTGTCACTATCGATGGTTTCAATATTAATAAATCCTTCTACTAATTGAATTAGTATTATAATCATTTGAAAAAATAACCCTTCCCAGAGCCATATGACTTTCAATGAATGAATTTTGTAAGCACTCTAGATGTAATTGTTATGCAAACTTCATATTGTTCAAAATTTTAAGTGACCTTTAAATAGTAATAACTTCATAAGCATTGCAATTTAAAGAAGTTTTTGCAACMTTTTTTGATTGAAAATTCAAGAATTCAAAAAGTTCAAAGGTTTTCTAAAATATTAACTTCGCTTATTTATAAATTGATTCTATGAGTAGTACAAATAATAGACGTTATTTTATAAATAGTGCTAATAATTTATATTACAAGGCTTTTTCATAAATTAGGTATGTAATATAAGAATCCATATTTAGTGGCTTGCAACTCAATGTGAGACTTTGTATGTGCCCACTCTTTGCTCAAGCCAATTGTCTAAACAAATCAAGATTTGGCCTAGTGTTTCTTTATTAGGGATAATGTTAGAATATTTTTATCAATGACATGATGTTGGGGTAAGTGTGTTTTGAAACTAAAGTGATGTTGGGCAAGAAGTTTTGGTATGTGAGATAATGTTGTAGCTATTATTTTGATTGAAGCAATGTTCTGGAGATGTTGAGCAACTGAGGCAATGTTGGAATTGAGTTTTTTTAATGCATTTGTTTTAGGCAATCCAAAGCAATCTTCACTTGGTTGATGAAATTACATACATGCTTTTGGGTACAAATGGAAAATGACAACTATAATTGAAAACGCCTTCATTAATCCAAAATCGTCTACAATCATCAAATTAGAGCTATCACYACAAGAAAAAATAATGTCTAAATCAACACAAAAATAAATTGATGCAAGTTGGTTATTTTTGTTGGTTAGGATGTCCTGATTTGGACAATAGTCAATGCATTCAACCATGTTGATTTTATTTTGTGATTTGGTTAGATTTATATTATTCAAAAATCAGCCACTCATGGGCAAAGACAGCCATGTAACAAGGCTCCCATGTCAATAGACCTGCCACATGGATAGGACTATCAAATACAAATTTTAAATTTAATTTTAGAAAATTTAGCACTATATCTAAACTAGTTCAATATATATTTGACAATTTAACTTTGAGTGCCACTTACCTTGGTGTTAGAAGAATTGAGAAAACAAGCTCTTTGTACAAATAGGGTGGTAGAAAGTAGAACAAAACATATGGAATATGTAAATTAGCATTTTTTGCTTTCTTGTGTAAACATAGTAGTTTAGACAAGTAAGTGAGAACATTGACATGCATACCATGAAAATGTAGAGAAGCATAAAAATAAGATTACACTTCAAAGCATCTTGTATTGCTCCAAGTTTTTTGTTATAACAACACTCATCCCAGGCATTGCCTACATACTTACATGCTTAGAAACACGGCTTCAACTTTAAGCTAGGGACTTCTAAACATCTTGGCATGCTATAAGGTTAATTGACAACATGTCTCAATTGAGGTCCCCAATTGTTTCATTAGCATTGTTACTAAATAGATGTGTATAAGGAAAAAAGCTCTTTATACAATAGAGGCAAGAATAGGTAAAACAACTCTTGTGAAATATGTGAATTAGAATCAATAGAACTCAAACACTCACAAGAAAATCAAAACTTTAGGAGGGATTTGAGGGATAGAAAAGACTCCAACTTAACTTGAGCTCCCACAGCCCACAATCCCAAAAATTGCCAGAGGATTGATCTGATGTAGTTGCAACCCTGTCAAGTCGGAACTTTTCTTTGAAAAAAAAAAGAAAAATTCAAATTTTTTTTTTGATAGCAATGGCTCGTTCACAACATTGCAAGGAAACAACAAGGGGAACGACCCTGGAACGGCCCTTCCTTGCTCTAAAATCCCCCCGAATGCTAGAAATTGTGCTTAAAGTAAAATTTTGAACCTCATTTAGGCATAGTAGATTAATTTTTCTCAAAAACTTTGAACTATAAAAAAAGTGGGAAATCAAACCAAATTTCCGAAACTCAGTTGGACATTTCAAGCCTCCCAAAAGTTATGGGAAAATTTCAAAGAAGAAGTTTTAAATTGTCAAAGAAAATTTTCCTTGCAACCCCTCTCTGAAATTTGCCCATGAGTTTTTATTGGAGGCTAGAAATCTCAAACTGATTTTTGGAGATGAAATTGGTTTGAATTTATAACTTTTTTTGGTTTGAAGTTATTTGAAAAAATTCATTCTACTATGCCTAAATGAGGTCTAAAATCTATTTTGCTTAGAAAGTATTTAAAAGATTGTTGAATCACCTAAGCAAATTTTGGTTTTGTGCACAATCAACACATTTTTGTTGATTGCTACTTTTGTCATTAAATGTAGTCGCCGGATCAATACAAGAAATTCCATTTTTTTCACAATCAACACAAATTAGTTCATCTTGTATTGATGATGGCCCTTTTGCTTGTAGTACATAGCTTGTTAGTCAAACTTTTTGTATTCATATTTGTAAGAAGTATTTTCACACCAAATGTCTCAATATCTTAGTGTCTTAGATGCATGTGAAAAAGGCATTTTGTAAAGTCAATTCCTCACAAAGGCCTCTTCATTAGATGTTTTTCGGGAGCATTGGAGGGCCATTTTAGCCCGATTCCCTATGTTAAGAAGCAATCACTACTAGCCCGAATAATAACAATTGAAAAATAAAAATGTTTTCTTTAACAAAATTAATTAAATATTATTATTTGATATGTTAGTTTTCATTTAATTATTTCTTGTTCTTCATTGTTTTGTAAACTTAGAAAGCTTCAAATTCAACCTATCTTTCATCTCCAAATTTTTTTTGAGATATTGAGACTTCAATCAAAACTTATGGACAAAATTCAAAAAGGATATTCAAAAATGTCAAAATAAAAGTTCATTCAAACTTCTCTCTAAATTCTATCCATAACTTTGATTAGATGGTTGATATCTCATACAGATTTTCAAAGATGAAAGATAGGTTGAATTTCCAACTCTTACTAGTTCAAAGTGTTTTCAAAAAAGGTGTTTTACACTTTTACTATGCCAAAATGAGATCTCAAGTCTGCTGAGTTTTTGAAATGTTCAATTCATTTTTAAATTTCAATCTACAAATAATTCCAACTATAGGGATTTCAATATTGCACAAATAATGAAAAACTACTCTAAAATCTTTTAATTTAAAATTTAAAAAAAGTGTTCATTTTTTGGTTGCTTTGGACATTGTACTAATCAAATCAACAAAAATTCTATGACCATTTTGTTAACTTGTGCAACATCAATAAAAAATGTGCTTTCAAAGTTTTAATTTTGGATATGATAATTTTAAATACAAGCATCTAAATAATTTTTAGATATGAAATCTAAATTTCACATCCTCTACTTTTTGTGAATTTTGAAATTGAGATATATCCAAGGACACATAGTCAATGAAAAGATACTCTACTTTGATCACATAGATTTTACAAGTGGTACAAATTTTGAAATTGCAACATTTTGTRTGCACTTTAAGATGAATGCATGAAGTACTTGCTAATTTTGTTGCATTTAGAGACAAAGTTTGTAGTGCTATGGACTTTAGGAAAACAAATGTTTTAAAATAAAATAATATTTCGATAATTAGTAGATCACTATAAATAATGTAGACCTCAAAACTAAATCCAAAAATATTTATACAAAAATATATTCACCAGAAAGTTAATGGAATATTTCAAGAACACATGTGTCTTAGTGTTTAAATTGTTAGAAAAAAGTGAAGAATTTTTTTTTAATTAAAATAAATAATCTTTTGTAACATCATGATGGGGCTGAGAATCCACCAAAGTGCTAATAGTAAAGTTGTTTGGGATGTCTAGATTTGCACATGCAAAAGAATCTTCTTTGAAACTATGTAGACAAACAAGGAATTTATTATGTTTATAATTTTTATTTTATACATATATGTGCGCCCCTTATAAAGGAATATGTTCTCCTAATTTCTAAGTGAGAATCATCATTTAAAAAAAATTATAGCACAATCTTGCCAAAATCTAAAATGTGACAAATTAGAAACCACAAAAACATTTATATTTCTTTTTCAACATATTATTCACCATTGATATGGTTTTAAAATGTAATGAAAAAAACCCCTCAAAATTATACCAGTATTCCATTATGTGTCGGGATTGCAACATATGACACCCAAACGATAGATGTGTTTTTGTACTTTCACTTTTTGAATGCAAATAAATTCAAAATCTTGCAAATTACAATTTTCACGTCCTACAAATTATTCCATCCAAAATCTCTATCCCAAAGTAGCCATTTGTTATCTATGGAGGGCACATGCATTCAGAAAACAACCAAATTACACATAAATAAGAGTTAGTGAAATTGTTAAGTGAATTCATCTTATAGAATATTGAAGATATCAAAGGCAAATTAAGAGAGTCATGTAATGGTAAGGCACATGCAACCTTGGTTTAGTGGCTTTGGCCTTGGCACACCTCCAAAGTGGTCATGAATTCAAACTCAGGAGTTGGCTAGGAGCTTACCACTATTGTTCACCCAACTTCAATAGGGGTGCAATAATCACCTTCTCGTCATATGGAGACCTTGAGAACTTCTTGGGGGGAGGAAGCAATGCCAGTTATTTAATTATTATAGGGTCTACCTCCTAAACAACCATCTTCTTTTTGTGTACATTTCCAAAATCAATTATGTACCTATGTGGAAGAAACAATTTTAGAACACCAAAATTTGTTCCTTCACACCTATTGCATACAATATCCAAATGCCGCATTCTTGGTGCATTTGTAACCTCCTTTCACCAACGCAAAACCTGAACAAATCCAATAATAAAAAATTAGTCCTAGTAGCAAAAAATGATGGATTTTGTAGGTGGGTCAATATCCGTTTAGACTTTTAAACGACCACTTTCTCAAATGTACACCATTTGTACACGTTCTTTCATCTTTACAGGAATATACAAATAGTGAACATTGCAGGAGGTGGGCAGTTTAAAAGCCCTATGCCATTTTGACTTCAAAAATTCATAATTGCGTAAACTTACGAATAATTTCCATATGGCTAAACAATGACTGTAGGCGACGCGAACGGCCACCCTAAATTCCACAACAATAGTCCCACAAATTCAAAAAGTTATAACGAGAATGACCATCCCAATATAGCAGATACCACAAATACCACCGTTAATTCCACAAAGCTCCAAAAAATATGAAATGACATGGGTAAGATGTCAATTCCACTTGTCTTTCAAGTAAAATTTACTGAAAGATATTTCAAGAAGTTTCACCTCCCCAAAATTCACACTTTCAGCTCTTAAGGTGGATACACCCATAAGCGCCACAAGTTGGTATTGTGTCTAGTTACTATTATTAGGCTGATCAAAATTTCATATTATCTTGTTAGCAAATGAAAGCACTGTCCAATGCACCCAAAAATGCCGCATTTGGATACAATATGCAAAAGGCATGAAGAATCAAATTTTGTTTCTGAAAGTACTATCTACACTCTGTGTACATGACTGAATTTGGAAATGTACACAGACTGTAGATGGCGCTTTAAGGTCAGCCGCGCTTTTGGATGTACCCATCTTAGATGGCCACTTTATGACCTTATGTAAATTCCCCCTTATTTTTTTTTTAACACATGGACAATTCCATTGAAATCGGACAGATGCTTTGTTTTCGGTCGTTCATTGGCCAGAGTTGAGTTTGACAGGTTATTCTTCATGCATGTGGGTAACTTGATGATAATAAGTTTGGCTTCAAATCATGATTTCAAATCAATTGATACAAACAATTACTCAGACAAAATGAGAGCTGTCCTGCRTTCAAATGAGAGCTGTCCTGCCTTGAAATGATGAGTCTCAACACCAGGCAGGTTCACTATCTTGCCTATCTTGTCACACATGTAAGTTAAAATGCATGGATATGTTATTGCCAGCTGCCATGAGGACCCCCCAAATCAATGGCCCAATTAACTTAAGTTAAACTTGGAATTGCCCTCAGGTGTAAAATATTAGGTAGTACTTTCAGTTGGGGTAAGTTAACCCCTCACAGCCGGAGGAGACAAAAAGTGTCCTCTCATAGTTTGGCAGCCAAAGTCAAAGTGCTGTAACTTTTGCATCCAATGTCCAAATTCAATAAAACTTATTGGAAAAGTTGCGCATATTAGTCTAGTTTCAGTGGTAATATTTTCATATCAATACAAGATGTACTGAATTTTTGAGAGCCATTTGAAGTTCACAGGTTCTATTTGAGTTCACTACATTGCATTCTGATGGCTGCAACTTTGGGGGCTTGTAACTTTTTCATCAAATGTTTGTTTTCAATAAAATTTTGTTGGGTTTTGTTCCTATTAAGACCTAGTTATTGTGGTCAATTGTTCATGTCAATCCAAGTTGTTTTGAATGTTTGGGAGCAATTCGAAGTTCAAAATCTAGACATTTTTGTAGTACAATGCACTTCGGTGGCTTATAACTTCTTCATGCGTGGTTAGTTTTCAATCATTTTGGTTGGGAAAGTTTTACATACTAGTATAGTTTATGTGGTTAAAATTTCATATTAATCCAAGAGGTAATGAATGACTAATAAGCATTTTAGTAGAGGGAGGTACAACCATAGATATGATTTTTTGCTACTTTTTTCATTGTTTTTTGACATTTCAAAACAATTCTGCAGACTCAATGAGTCAATTGAATGATATTTTTTTCACCAAAGTGTTTGTGTTTTGGTTTTGAATCATTTTTAAGTTTAAATTTTTTTCATTTGAGTAGGTCTAGAAATCAAGTTTCACCTCCAAATGTGTTTTTAAGAAAATTTCAACATGTTTTTTCAACACTAAAATATTATAATCTTTCAATCTATACAATCAATTGACCCCAAATTTGTTTTACACCATCTACAACATGCACACTACAAGATTGTACAGTAGAGATTTTCATACTTCATTGAAATTTAGACTTATAGCACTTCAAAAGAAAGGATGCTTTTGCACATGTCTGGAATTTAGGGTGCGAGGGGTTAAGGTGGAAGCACTCAAAACCATCAACATAAACAATTCAGCATAGTTTGAGGCACATTTTTCCTAAAAATAATATTTTTGTAGTATTAGCGAGTGAAAATCATGAATATTTAAAAAAAAATTGGATATTGTATGTAATTTCTATGATTTTTCAAAGTGCCGGATCCCTAGACCATTGAACTTGTCACTTAGGTGGATCAAAATCTGCAAAAACTAGCAATCAACAAATTAGAGTTACATATGTGTCCTTCAAATGCATCAATAAATCATAGTTAAACATTTGAAGCTAGGGCACATTCATTAGATGTTTTGGGGGCCCTCTAGAAGATTGCAAGTTCCCGGACTATGGGAACATTGTGGGAGCTCTAGGAACGTTTTTACGTAAGCAATCTAATGTGGTTAAGAAACTATCATGTCAGATTATAACAATTAATTAATTATTTTTAAAATATTTTTTTAAAGCATCTTCTGTTTTTTTAATATTTTGAAAATTTTTGAAAAATAAATTTAATTTTTTTTAGCAAAAGTTGAAAATTCAGATTAACAATGACTAGTAATTAGCATAGGGAACAGTTTTGGGGAACAACCCCAAAACAATCTTCTAGAGACCTAGAAAAACATCTAATGAACCAAAGTCTCTGGATACAATTAGGTATTGTCTATGTTACAAGAATGGGACCAGGGATGCTAATGGGTGTTTCTACCTTACATCTCTTGCAAATTGTCTTCTTAACCCCTCAATGGCCTAGCAATGCAAAAAATGTTGTTAGTCTAATCACCATCCATAGAACTTAGCCCCTTCTATTTGCTATAATACTGCATCAATGCTCAACTTAATCAATAAGCTTCCATATTTGGATTTTCATYACCCTCATATTTATATTTTCATTAGTTGCATTTTTGTTACCCCCATATTTTTTTTCACTACCTCTCATATCTATATTTTTGTTGAACAAGATAGATGGCAATTGGTATGGAATCAACAATTGTATCCCATATTCCATGTCTCATATATTTAACTATATGTTATACCATACGTTGGTTACTTATATAGAACACCCGTATTGTAAATATTTATGTACTCATGTATCTATAACACATGTCATACCATATCAATATTCCATATTAGACATTTGTATTCTGTACATATTTTGTTTGTATTTTTGTATTTTTATGTTTGTATCAAATCTTTTTTTGGTTTTGATTTTGGGGGGGTGGATGGGCAAATTGGGTGTTTTTGATTTGTGGAAGGTGGTTAATTATTTGCATTGAACTATGGATGTCTCTTTTGAGGGTATTCTATCCTAAACACCTTATTTAATTCTAACCAAAATACAAGATTGGCCTATCAATTTGGTCAATTTTTGGTATTCAGTTATATAAAATGTCTATTCATTGGATGAATATGTGCAATGTTATTTCTACAAAATTGAGGATATAATTAAACACACCAAATCTATAATTTCATTTTCACAATCTTGTCTTAAACCATGCAAATTTTGGTTCCCGAGATGAACATGAGCAATATGATTTCTAGGAAATAGAAGGGAGATTGAACAATATCTCAAAATTATGATTTAATCTTCACAAAATGTACCTATTATTTTATCCTCCACCTTGCAAATTATAAATTTTTAATATGAATAATTAGAATTTAAAATTTTGGACTCATTCAGGAGTTAAGAGGTTTAAAAATTAAAATCTTGAAATCTAAAAACCTATAAGTTGTACATTAGAGAATGCAAAAGGCATAATTTGTTAATTTTGTACTATTAGATTYTATAATTTTATTCATTAAAGTTCATAGTTTCATAATTTGTAATTTTTGATATTTATCAATTTAAAGCATTTTTATTTATCAAGTTAACTAGATGAGGTTATCTTTATTATTCAATCTTTTAAATATTTTTTCAAGCTATTGGTTACTAAAAAAAGTATTTTTTAATCCGCCTTATGCTAAAACAAAATAAATTCATCATGAATTAAGGTAAAATAACCCATTGTGGTCAAAATTAGGAGTCTGCCCTCGAGGAGTTGCTAAATTTTTTAATTTTTTCCTACTTGAAGACAAGTATGAGAAATAGTGAGAGCAAGTGAAATAATAGTTTTTTTTTTACAATATGAATTTTTTATGAATTTTTGAAGTGTACTATCCCAAAGAATCTTTAAGCTACCCTCCAAACCAACAAAAACTATATCCATAATGCTCATCCTACTCACCTAAAGTAGCTACAATATTTTATAWTGTGGAAGGCCTAAAAAAATCACTTTCTACAATGAATTTATACTAAAAAGTTGAAAGTTCCTAGTGAAGTCATTGATCACTCCATTACCTAAGACATTGATTCTAATCTTACTCTCTTTTATTTACCTCCTCCTAATGGARTCATTCTGTCATGGGTCTTTTGACCATAATGGGTTGTTCTATCATGTAGTTTCCTAGTACAACAATTTGCACTTGCATTGATTAGTTCTTATTCACATATTTATTGAATTTTTTTATAGTTCATTTATGTGCAAAGCAATTGCATCCACTATTCAAACTTGGCCAACTTGGCAAGTTATTGTAGGAAACTAATCCTTAAACGCCTGACAGGTCACTGTGGAAATCATGAATTTCAATACTGTGAGAATCATTGGTTTAAAAAATTTCAAAAGAAAGCATTGGAAGTCAAAATATTGTAGAAGATCTTCCCTTTTCACACAAATTTCTGAGGATGAGTAGTTGCACTTTTGTCCTACATAGAAAGATGCTCTCTCATTCATCAACCAAAAAATGGCCTTGGTGTCGTTTAAGGGCTAAAGGAAGACCTCTATTTTTTGCCACATTAAAGTAGTCTTTTTTTTGTTGCCAATTTTATTTAATATATCTATTTAAAATATGGATGAATTTGCCAATTTTGGATGGAAGAAGGAATACAACTACAAAGTGTTGCCTGGTTCAAATTTGCAGGAATGCAAAAATACAGTGCACAAAATTATAAGTTATTTGCATCCTCTCCAAAAAATAAAAAAAATGGCTGGAATAAGACGTTAACTAATGGCTTAAAGTACCCTGCCGGGTATCAATCCAGAGCTACAGTAATAGGCGCGGTTTTTATAAACCCTAAACCCTGTCAATACAGAACTGAACTCTCTTCTGTTCGCATTTTCAGTAGTTAGGGTTTGATCTTGGAGACCCCTGTCCATCGCCATCACCACGATCTTCCGCAGTCCTGCAGATTACGGCATCGTTGTTGCCTTTGCTCCGATTTGCAGCGTCTGGTTAGACATCACCTGCTTACTACTTGCAGTCTTTTTCCGAATCCCATTTCCTCCTGTGAAGTTTCATCGGTATCGGATGCGGCATTTGTTTTCTCGCCAGAATTTCTGTGGAATTATGGAAATTTTTCACTAGAAATTATTCCCGATTAGGTCTGTTTGAACATGGAAGCTTTCGAATGTGTTTTTTGATTGGCTTCAGCAATATATGTGGAGTACTTGCACAGGCTAGRCTGCTGAGGAGCGGAAGTAATGGATCCCTTTTCTTCGCCATCGCCGTCGGGATCAGGATTAGGAGTATCAAAYGAGGCGATGATGGGCCAAGTGAAGCAGCAGCTTGCACAAGCGTACGCGGAAGAGTTTTTTGGGGTAAGAATTGCTGGTTTTCGTATGATCCTGTTGCCTGCAAACTTGGAGACAATATTGAACCTATGAGCAAGGCAAATTGAACTGCTTTTGCTGATTGTCCTTTCGTTATTGTAAGTCTGACCTTTAGCTTAATTACTTGCACTAATAGTCTGTACTTAACTTTAAAGCCATACGTGTCTACTGGTCGTAGAGTTAGCCCCCTAAATAAAACTTGAATATTTTGGGGAACTCAATTTGAGGACCAATATGCTATTTCTCTGCTGTGGTAATTCCGACCGTTGCAGTTTTCTGCGCCTCCTAGATATCGTAGTCAAAGTTGCAGGATTGATTCTTAGGGTTTTGGGTGTTATCCTTGTCTGTTCTCGAGGACAATTGTTTTGAAGATTGATAACGAATCGACATTGATGTGTTGTCCTTGCTGATAGATTTTCTTGATTAATTTTCACTTCATGGAAGGATCCTGTCTATAGGCATGGACTGTATCATCCAGAGTATCAACTTGAGAGTTAATGACAGTAAAATCAAATACTTTTAAAGGCCAAATCTTAAAGAGAAACTTGGAGAGAATGATTTATTGGTAGGTCTCTTTATGGCACGATGATCATGTAGGGGCCTCTCTATGATACAGAAGGGAGATTTCAGTATGATCACTGTGATCAGTGGGAAATGTGCCCATGAATTGTGGGGAATGCTCATTTTAGGAAGCTGTCTTAAAGTTACTGTGACATTCCAGTTTTGCTGAAATCCCTGTTAAGCTTGGAGAACACAAAATTGCAATTCTTGTCAAGGAGTGGGTCAAAAGCTTTTGAGTTTAAGCACGGTGTGAATGGGGAAGAAGGTATTAAGTTATGACACTTTTCAAGATGGAAAACATTGTGGTTCCTTGCTTCTCTCTGTGCTGGGCGGTTTAGCTGGTCCCTCCCTGTGTCTGTCTGTCCGGTCCTTTGTTTATAATTGCAAAGTACTCAAGCTGATCCTAGGGTGCCAACGTCCACCTTAGTTAGTATGAAGACTTAAAAGTTTTAAATGTAAGTAATGAATTTCAACAATAGTGGAGTTATGAAGACTTAAAAGTTTTAAATGTAAGTAATGAATTTCAACAATAGTGGAGTCACACATAGAGCATTGCATTATCCATTGGGATTATTGATACCACAAGTTAAAGCTATACTAAGGAATGGCATCTAAATTGCCCAAATAATTATTCATTCTAGCTCAATGGAGAATGATGTAAGAAGAAATGGTGAACATTTTCAAATTGGTATATGTATATGAGCATCAAAGCATGAAACTCTTGAAACCATTTGTTACATTTGGAAGTAATACATGGAATACATAAGAACTAGGAAATAAAATTCCAAAATAAAAACAGAATATGGAAAATTAGTAATAAGTAATAAATATTCAGTTCTCAAAAATTTAAGAATAGGAAAAATTAGAAAGTCTTAAAGTAATGATACAATTTATGTATATGGGCACAAAAGAAAAAAATCATCTATCATAAATGAAAACTCATGCATTCATTGGAAAGTGYCTACAATCATCCAACATGAGCAATAGGATTTCAATCAAAAGTGACTGAAAGCATTGTTAACATTGAATTCCTAACTTTTCGTGCTCATGAATTTTGACTAAAATCTTTTTTATTCCTATGGATTCCCCCCCTACTTTTCATTCACCTTCACTTCATTCTAAGGGCTAATGTTTGAAAGATCAATTGAAAAAGTGCTATCCAACATCATGGCAATGAATCTAGAATCCAAACAATCATCCAAAAACATGCGTAAGTATTCTAACTCATACATTTAAATCGTATATAAGTATTTTTGAATTTCAGTATCCAAATCAATTTTTTAATGCACATTGTTGCAATTGTTATTTAGTTGTTTTTCTTTGTTGTGCAAGGACTATTGGTTTCATAGATGTGTTGATACAAAGTTGTTCAAAACAATGTAGTCATTGATGCAAATAACTTTAGTTACATTTTGAGCTTGCTTTTGTGACTTGCAATCACTCCTAGTCATTCTATAGTCATTAATTACTAATATTATTGTGCAASTATTATCAAAACATTGACACACACTTGAGACTCAAGATACATGGAGAAATTATGTAATTGTTCTAAAATGGTTTGTATAATTATGACTTTGTGATTCAATACTAGTATTGTTGATAGTAATAGTCCATGGTGCTACTCAGTTTGACATGACATTTCAGGCAATAACATGTGAGTTATTTCTCTTTTATTGATATGAACTGTTTTGATTTTGAGCATATTTAGACAAATGTGATGTGTAAAGAAAGTACTAGCATGGATGATAGTATTCATTGATCTATAATTCAACTTTCACTAGTCAACAAAGGCATGTCAATTTTTCTTGCATTGAGAGGTATAATTGATTATACTAATATAGCTACTAATGCTATGTTCAACCAAATTGTCCGTAGGAGAGTTGGACACTTGCCTAATATTAAGACTGTACATTTTCCTATAATTTTCTTGAATATCTTAGAGATGTTTTGAATGTTTACAGATATTCTAAATATATTCTAAAAATCTACTTATTAGACAAACATGACCTTATGTCAACATCTAAGACATGTTATTAGACCAAATGTTGTAGTGTCTAGCAAAAAAATTGTAATGTATATATGGATTCTATATGTATGCACACAAGCATTGTCCATACACAATACAAATACCAATATAACTACTAATAGAGGTAATATTTTAAGAGTAATACCAACAATAAATTTACATAGAGGCTCTCTATGTTAAATGACATATTCAATTTTAGAGTCCTACAATTAGGTAGTGGTATCTAAATGTGAATCCTTCTTAATTAGATTTCTTTTCATCTCTTGATCAAAGATGATGTCAAGGTGGCTAGATATATATTTCTAATTAGGACGTGATGTTAAAGTACTTATAATTTGAACCAACAATATTTTATGACAATTGTCATGGTATATGACAAGCATATGAGGTGATGAGGAGTAGTTGTTATAGTAATGGAAGTGACTTAAAAGATATATTGAGCATTGGAGGCAATGTCAAAACAATTACTTCTATAGCATTCATTTTGGACAATGCAAAAACCATTATTTTATGAAAATAATGAAACTATTTACAAAATTTGTTACATGTGATGGATTAAAGTCACTAGATGTCCAGGATGGGCAAACAAATAACACCAACCACATGGACGATGTGATTACCTTAAAGTTGTCACTATCTTCACTTTGAATGATGAAACTATTGACATACATGGTGGAAAATTGTCACTTGAATAGGATGTAAATTCATTTCTTCATCCTAAAATGTCTATATTCATCCAACTAGGACAGTTACATCCTATTCAAGTGACAATTTCAAAAGTCTTTTTAATTTTATAGAGGTCTATTGTGAAAAAGTGAGGTACAACTATTTTGTAGTGGATAAGAGATAAGTCATGTTGGTTAGAGTTTGGGATTCAATACAATTCTTGGTGAACGAAGATGGTGTGTGCTCTTCTACTTGTTTTCCATAATCAAAGTCAAGAAGCAAGATATCTCTATTAGTTTGAAGCTTATTAACCCATAAACGCCGAGGCAGACGTTTTTGTGTCGAATGGATGACAAAGAATCTTTTTGCATAGGATAGAGATGCAACTATTCATCCTCAAAAAAAATTTGTAAAAAGGGGAGATCTTCTATAGTACTTTGACTTCCAATGCGTGCTTTTGGATTGTTTTCAAAACAAGTGTCACCAATCCGTCCTTTAAGGGTTAATTAGTTTTTACAGTTGGGATTTCAAGTTTGGATGATCAATGATTCCTCACTTTAATATAAAGTAGGAGGAAAAGGTGTATGATGAATAACTTTTAGAGGAACTATAAAAATTATAGAAACTATTCATCCCAAAATTTGATCATTTTTGGCATTACCTATTGCCTTGGTGATAGGCCTCGTCCTTCCAGGGTCAAGGACTCGATTTCGGAGAGTTTTGAAGAAGCTACAGCCATGCGCCCCTTGCCAACAAACTTTCCTCCAAATGCTCATCGTSAGCTGAGGTCCCTCTAGTTTCAATTGAAACAGTTCCAGAAGTGCGGCATTATATTGCATAGGATTCTCCAGGGCAGGGCTTTTTTATTTTTTCATTTTTTACTACGTGCCACAATGGCGATATTAAATGTTATAGTGGTGCTCCAAATTGCAACATACATCCACATACTGGATGTATAGTATG
Organism: Pleurozium schreberi; assembly: GCA_006891605.1. NCBI lineage: Eukaryota > Viridiplantae > Streptophyta > Bryopsida > Hypnales > Hylocomiaceae > Pleurozium > Pleurozium schreberi. The sequence goes on along the minus strand of VACF01001332.1, from coordinate 16,543 downwards.
ATTTTCATCCACAACCTGGCAATTTTGTCTAAGATTTTTATAAAATTCAAAGTTGTTTGGCGATTTCATCCAAGTTTTTTGACATTATTTTTGGCATTTTATAGCCAAATTATTTTTTGTAGTGCAATCTGGCACCAAAAAGACAAAAAAAACCCCTACTCCTGGCGCCATAATGATTGTGCATCCAAGAGTGCATACAAATCAATGCCTCATTTTCACAATAACAATTAGCAATTAACATCCAATCCATGGCACAATTAGCACTGCAACCCAACTTCACAATGATGCAATTTAAACCCCCAAGTTTTATGATTACATAAACCACTCCTAGGAAATTGCCTGTTCATTTCGCCCCAGAATTCTCCCAGGAAATCGACCGTTCATTTCCTGGGAGAATTCTTCGACGCAATGCTCGATTATGCGGGCAAACCTGCGTAATCGGGCATTTTGGATCCTTCATCCAATCTTGTTATTTCATCCCAAAAGTTTCATCCAACTTTGATTTCTCTGCTCGTGATTTACGTCAGGCAATGTCCCTTGTTGTCGGGCATTTCAAGATATAAAGCGCTCCTTGTTGGGCTCCACCCTCCTCGTTGGCCCTTTATTTCGTAAAATGCCAAACGATGAGGGACATTGTCCTATACTTAAACCCCCATTGGATTCACAATGCACTACACTAATGATGGTAAATAGTATTACCCATACTAACTATTTTAGAAATGCTATAAGTTTTTACTCTTCATGAATATTTTTACGGAGTTCATGGATCCTAAGAGCATCCATACCGTGGCTCAGCCTCCTTGGTTGGGACGCCATAGGCCGGGCCCAGAAGCAAAACAGGCCCCCATTGTGTCACGGCCAACAAAATTCAAAGCACCGGGCACGGGGAAAGTGGTTGTTTTTTCTGTAGCTTCCGGTGTGTGGTGAAACTTTGAGAGAGCGAGGGGTTGACTGTTTTGTATTTATTTCTCATGTTTTCTTGTTTGGCATGTTGATTTCTTAATGGCAAGAGGTGGTCATGTAAAGGCAAGAGGGCGCCGGGGTGGATGAAGCGGCCAAATTTGTGGCTGTTGGTGTTAGTAACTTGTAAGGCCTTCATAAATGCTCTGCCTCCCGACCCCTTCGCTCACCAACATGATCCCGCTAGTGTGGACATGAAGAGCCACAGTGGGGGAGCTTGGAACCACTCGGCCGGGGGCAACTTTTTCTCACGTCAACTCCAACCCGCCGTGGGGATTTGGCCGCCCTACGTTGGCAATGCTCTAATAGTACTATAGTTGGGAAAACTTTGTATCTATGGTTGGTAAAAATATTCATTATGAGTAAAAACTTATGACTGTTTTAAATCAATTAATGTAAGTAACACTATTTACCATCATTAGTGTAGTGAAGGAGTGGTACTCATACTTTTAAGGTTGAAGTACACCACTCAAAGCATGCCACCCATTGAAAGTATACTCTCGGTTGAAGATCGAAGAATCCAGCCAGTGGAATGTTTTGGCTTTGTAAGTGAAAGGCGTTACCGACAACAGAGAGACCGACATTCTAAACTCAGGATTTGCTGTAAACAATTGAAGAGGAAAATCAACAAAATGCTGCATAAATTCACCAACTAACTCTTGTAACAACATTCGAGAAACCTTAAGAGCACAAAGAGTTAGCATTGGGTAGAGCCAGTCCGAGCCCCCTCCACTTTGCGAGCTCACGTCCAAAACTAAGAATGGAGGCAATAGGGGTAGTCACACCTCCTCTGAGAAGCAGATTTCTTTGAAGTCGGAGAAATTGGAGAGAGAAACGAGGAGCCAATGGTGAGCCGTTATGAGTGAAGTAGGTGTGACACCCCTTTTGATGTTTGAAGCTTTTCTCCAAGAATTTCTTACCTGCGAAGGTGGTAGGGAGCTCCACAACTCGCGTTCAAGCCAATCAAACTAGAGAATTGCTTGAGAAATTTTTCCTTGAGAACGTTTCTTTAGCTCCTCCTGAGGAGAAGAAACGGCACTCTCATTTCTCGAGGAAATCAAAGTGCCCTTGCCGCGAACTGCCAACCAAAAATCGCCTCGTGTTTGTACTCAGAGAATTTCTGCCGAGCTGAAGGTGGTGTGACAACCCGTAGTAGTTAAATTGGGCACCGCCATTTGAAATTTCCATGAGATTTAGTTGAGTGTCAACTTGGAGATGTGATTCTTGTGTTAGGACTGCTGCAAGGGACTGGATTTGCGTCGCTAAATCAAAGAACTGCTGCACAATCTCAACATTGTGTCAGTCGATATCGACACGTTGGAAAAAAAAGATCATGAATGGAAAAAGGAATGCTCATTTCACAATTCGTAGAGGAAGCCATCGATCGAGAGAAGTCATTCTGAACAAGTGTCACTCTGATAATCCACCATTTTGGAATTCATTGTATTCGTTTCCAACATGTTGTGTTTTAATTTAAGTGTGACTCTAACATCTAATGTAAGAACTTACTGTGAAGAAGTGAAGATCTCCTATAGAAAGGACGTCATCTCTGACCCAAAAAAAAAGATTCACCTTGTGTGAATATCTTGACTAAGCAGCCAGGTTCGGAAGAAGATGGAGAACGAGCGCCGTTTCTTAGTTTAGTGATTTCCTCAGTTTCTCCGGGGCCACTTGCAAGCGTGAAATTTGCGTTGCTAATAAGACAGCCAGTGCTTTGGGTTAACTTAAGCTCGCACTCCGTGTCAGCAGGCAGTTTTTGGGAGCCGGAATGAAGTTTTCTTTAGAATTTAGGGCTGAATTTGAGGAGCTAAATATTCAAATTAGGGGATTATTTTTAAAACGAGTTGGGTCATAGTATCTGACTCTTGTATAAAGTAATCTATAATTGTGGCTTATTTGGGCTGGAGTGGGATATACTGCAACCTTTGAATTACTGTAAGGTAGACTGCTCTTAAAGCAACCATTTAAGAGCTGATTGCGTTTTCAGGGAAGCTAAACTCCTTGAAATAATTTTGAGTAAATTTTCATAGGAAGAAAAAAAGGAATTGGCATCTAACCCAAGTCGTTTCATATTTTTCAGACCTTCAAGGAATTAGTTACAAATTTTTGAAGTTGTAAAGCACTAGTCACTAGAAGCGACCACCTCGTGAAATGTACACTGCTAGTACATTGAAGAAAGCAAAATGTACTTTTGTATTATGATCGCTTTTAGAGCATAGGTGCTTTAAGAGCAGACTCCCTTAGTTCCCTGAATTCATTGCAAACAGTTGTACATCCTTCCATTTTATGGAAACGGACAGTTACTGGCTTTGGCAATTGGCAATTAACCCCTGAAGGACGAAGGCCTTTTTCTGTGGAAAAACACTCAAAACTATCATTTCTATAGCAAAGAGTAAAAATAATTGGAATTTTCTTTTTTGCACCTCTAACCGTAGGATTTTTACTCCTAACTAGTCTGAGGATGTGTGGAAAAAATTTCAGAATTTTTGGACGCACAGATTGCAAGATATCTGCGTTTAAAGTGAAAAAAAACAAGTTTTGCAACACATTGCTAGACTAGATTATTTGACTTTGTACCTTCTTAACTTTTATTTTTTGCACTACAGAGATTTGAGCTTTAAATCCTTATGGTGGAAAATTGAGTTGAGAATCTAAGGGGGAAAAAAATTCAAATAAAAACTCAAATTTTATTCTTTAAAAAATTGTTAAGTAGAAGCAGGTACAAGATCGAAGGAAAATCTAATTTATTAATATCTCTAAGGTGGAATTAAAATGCACTAATTCCAATGGTGTGATTGTTCGAGCATTCAAACTAGACCATGTGGAACTTTTTTTGTCTTAAAATTGTAAAAATTGCATTCAGAAATGAATCCTACAAGTTATTTTTTCAAAAAAATTCTCCAATTGCCCGGAAAACAAGATTGTCCATAAGTTTCTCCTAACAAATCCAAATGGAATGAATCAATGCTTCCTTATGTAGACAACAATATAAACTATGAGAAAAAAAATTCAAAAAAAAAATTCAAATTATTGAAACTTTTTTTTGTTGCCCCCTCTCCCCCCTCTCCTATGTGTTGAGTTGCTTTGGGCATAACTTTTGTTCCCAAGCACTGATTGAAAAAAAAAAAATATTCCCATGAAGTTAATTAGTTTTTCTATCTTCAAAAAAAGTTTCAAAAATTGAGACTATAGGTACATGTCCAAAATCTACCTTGTCCCCCAAAGAGACATATAGCCCTTCAGGGGTTAAATAAAGATACATTACGGACCGGTAGTTCAATTGTTTCTAAATTTGGTACACCAAAAAACACCACAAATTGGTATTGTGCCTAGTTACTATTATTAGTCTAGTCACATTTTCATATTGTCTTGTTGGCAAGTGAAGAGAGGTTCCAATGCACCATAGAATGTGACATTTGGATACAATATGCAAAAGTTATGAAGGGTCAAAGTTTGGTTCTAAAAACATTTCTTCCACATAGGTACATAATTGATTTGAGAGATGTAGAGAGTCTAAAGATGGAAGGTTCATATCAAAGGCGATTTTTAGGGTGCCTACCTTACTGCTCTATGTGCCTACGATAGTGTTATTTTCCAAGGTTGAAAGCATATGTAGAGTCTCATGTTTGATGGTGTATCATGCAAGCTCAAAAAACTATTGTAAAATTGTACAACTTTTCATTACATGAAAAACAAGGCTACTAGAGGGCCGTTTCAGGCCTGTTCCCCTTGCTGTTATCAATGCAGTGATGGAACAGCTGCCTGCTGTCAGAAAAGTAATTACCAAAAAAAAGGTCTTGAAATGTAAGAAAAAAGTTTTTTTTTTTTTTTTTTTTTTTTTACAAAAAAAAAAAAAATCTGACGTAGCAGTCGCTTCGCCACATCATATTGCTGCTGCAGTGCTGCGGGAACACAGGAATGCAGCAGGGAACTTGCAGCCCTCCCTCAGCCTCAAAAAGCATGTAATGGGAGGCTTTACACAAATGTCCAAGTGAACGATCTAGGTGAACCCATAAACCTATAACATCTTTCTGTTTAACATCTATTTGTAGAGGACAAAATTACAACTATTCATCTTCGGAATTAGGGGTGGAATGAAAAGATCTACATTCAATAGTTTGACTTCCAATATTTGCTTTTGGATTTTTTCAAATGATTTCTAGGGCATCAAAATTGTTGATTTCCATGGTCACCAACCGTTGTTGAAGGGTTATCACTAAAAGAACAAAAACTAGGACCATGTAATAATTTTTTTAATATTTGATGTTTCTTAATTATAAAAAGATGAGAATGAATTTTAGATGTATATTACTGCTTGTAAGAAATATCAAAATTTTGAAATCTGCATTTTAATGTAGAAATATAATGAAGCTTGACCAAGCCTTGATATGAAATGTTCCTTCAATGTAAATTATTAAAAAGAATCAAATCACATAAGGGAGAGGCACCCAATGGCGTTCATGCACCCAATGCTGTCAAATTCTACAGAGCATAATCATTTCAGACTATAAATGTAGGTAGGTAGTACATGGCTTATTTCTTTGACCTAAAATAATAAGCAATGTATAGTCCCGCTACATTTACCTTCTAGAATGAATGCATGACCTAGAAAGGGACGCCATTGGGTACATGGACGCCATTGAATGCCTCTCCCTTATTTAGTAATAACACAAAGATTTTTAATTAACATGACATGTAACCTTAGTCTATAAATTATATTTTTTCTCTTCAATCAATTACCATGTTAAATTTTGAAAATGAAACGAAACTTTCACTCAACATATAGTTTTGGTTTTAGAAATTGAAATTTGGCATGCTTGATAGAGATTGCATACAAATGCAATGTTAATAAGACAAAGACTCCAACTTTTATCACATTAGACTACAAAATATATTTCTTGATAACAAAGGCTAAAATTGAATTTTCTTGCATATAAACAAATACAATTAGAGTTAATCAATGCAAAAGAAACAAAGAACATATATTGTAGAATGACCTTGTCTCTGAAAATTGCATGTAACGACATGTAAAAGGTAAGAGCTTCATATGGATTAGAATTTGTAAAGCACACTAATGAGAAGGAATATTTTACATCAACTAAAAAATCTTCAAGAATATTTCCATCGAGCGTCATCTTAGCTAGGACCCCATTTCCAACAAGTACAAATCTACTTTTCAATAGTCTTTATTAGTTTCACCTCCACTTCAATTAGTTTGTCCTCTTCATTTTGTGCAATATTTGGGTGTGATTTTTTGCTAGAATGAACCATGATAATTCTCCAAGATACAATATATTTTGTATGCAAATCTCCTTGAAATTGAAATGAGCTCTTCTAGATGGTACCTTTTAAGATGATATCAAAGCTTTTTGATCCGACTTCTTCAATCGGCTCTTTGAATGGGAGAGTAATCAAAGTAACCCATTCACTATGGAATACGTGTCGACATTGTAGATCATGAAATCTATGGAAGCACCTTAATCTAGTAAGTTGATTGAAGAGATTTACTTATTCCTAAATGTATTATGATATCCTAACAAAAAATCCATTCATTGCTCTCAAACAATTGCAAGGAGATAATCTAATAATATAATCCAACACTCTTCTCATTATTTAACATAATTATCCTTCTCAAAATCTCAAGTGAAATAGACAAAGTATTGTAGCAACACAACTTACCACACGAATGACACAACAAGCCAATTATCCAAGCAAATGCATCAAGTATAAATATGTGCAAGTTCAGCCTGGAGCAATACACTTTGAATGATCCTCCTATTGTACCTCCAAAGTTTAGAGTTGCAAACAATCAAACAGTGCTTCTCACTTGGCTACAAGGTAATAAGTTACGTTCCCTCAAAAAGAGTACAACAGACAATGAGCCAGATTACATCTAATGCAAATTCGGGATTCACATTCATCGTGCTTTACGAATGCCAAACAAAAGTCTCGTCCATTCCATATCAAATGCCAGGAATACTGAACAAACTATACCGCGGCCATTGCATATAATTTCAGAGAACCGTACATCATAGGCGCCACAACGCAACAAACCCTAAACTTGCACCTGGGGAGAYGAGGACAGAAGAGAGAAGAGCCAGGAAAGCTCAGCCAACAAAATGCATACCCCTGGTTAACGATTGCTTTGCAGACCATGAAAGTGTGAATACCTCCGACATGACGAAAACATAATCTAGGCAGTCTTAGGACCAGAAATTCACCACCAAGCAGAGTCTGCACTGGAACTTGGTGAACCTAACATTGGTAACTTACCCCCAACACAGAAGCCTTCATAGACAAGGACTTGAAGCACAATTATAGTTGACTGTTGACGATTTGATAATGGACAACTTAATGTGAACAGATTTCACAGGACACGCTTCAAAATCGTTGGAGTTGGGGAAAGTGTTTGCTGACACTCCATACTATAGGTAATCGGAAGGTACAAGAACCTGTCGCATTCTCTGTTATGATGTGTTTGAACAACGATGCTTCTTCGGATACGGACTTTCGGTGATGRAKGAATCTTTCCGCGAGACTCGTGATMCCACAGTAGTGTGCYCTATTCGTCGATGACATTCACGAGCTCATATTCCACAAGCGAGAAGTTGTTGTCTTCCTTCACAACGAARTCGGCGGCATCGGCGGGCTCCACTCTCCCCCACTTATCCACCGCCAGTCGCATGGAGCCCTTGAACATGTCAATCTTGGCGTTYCGCAAGATCACAGTTACCCCTTCCTTCATCAAGTCTACTTGCTCGTTCCTGGCGGTAAARACGATCACACCCGTCTCGTCTCCCACCAAACACTCCGCAATCCGCACTTGACGGACCTGGTTCCCATCAGGACGGACCTTCTGCAGCACCAACTTCGCACTCACCACCTTAACCGTCAACGTGTGACCGGAGGTGCCGGGGCGCAACTGCTCCACTTTCACGAACACCGGCTTCCTAAGAGGYGCCGCCATATCTGCTTCCTAACGACGGCAAGCCGGGAACGGGAAAACCCACCACACAATCACCCTGGATCAACACCGCCACACAACAACAGAATCAATAAACATCCAATACCTTCCAACACATCTCAAATTAACCAACCCATTCCATACCTGGCGCTCTCTCCACAGCCTCAACACACCGAAGAGGAACAAGAACAAGATTCATCAACTAACATCAGCATTTACCATGAAACCCTAAACCCTAAAAATTAAACTCGAAACTCAAACTGACTACCAAAACAAGCCCTAAGCAAAAAAAACTGAGCAACCGCAAGCGAGAAAGCTCTTCAACGGCAGTTACAAAGTGAGACATACAAGAAACGGTCGCGCTAGAGATACCTGAAGGTGCGACGGGGCGGGACTGCAATCGCGAACCCGTGTCGAGATGATCCTCAAATGCAACTACGAAAGCTTTCGCGAAGGAGTAAGTTAGAGKKAGCAAGCCTSGTCGAAAGCAGGAGGAGGGTGAAGAAAGGCCTGCCGCTCTCCTGACCCTCCGATCTAGAGGCCTCCGGGATCACCGTCGATCGTGACATGGTCTCGGAGTTCTCGGAAGGGACAGCTACTCCGATTTGGTCCTATTGCTTGACGTTCACACCATTTTCTTGATGTTCACACTTGAAGTTCTCACTATTTTCTTGACGTTCGCACTAATTTACGTAATCAACGAAATGATGAACACGATGAATTTGAGTTTCTATTCATTGAGGATTTTGTATGGGCAATGCCTGAGGAGGAGGGCATTGCGGCCATAAAGGGGTTGACGAGGACGAAGGAGCCCGACGAAGAAGCTCCTTTATGGTCGCAATGCCCGACGACGAAGGCCATTGCCCGGCGTAAACCACTGCCGGAAAATGTAAAATTTTGGATGATTGAAAACAATTTGGATGAAAAATTTGTAATGCCCGCTTACGCAATTTTGCCCCCGCAATTGGGCATTATGGGCATGAAACCCTAATTACTGCTTAGAATCCTTCCCACAAATGAACAGTGCATTTTCCGGCAGTGGTTTACGAAATCTATTCATTGTGTATTTTCATTATGGACCTAGATATAAAATTAGAGTAATTAATTTGTCAATGGTGCCTAATTAGTGTCACTTTAAGCACCTAAGCCCTAAAACCGTCCACCTAAAACCGTGAACCTTATTACCTTATAGCAAATCGTTTAAGTCTTGCTCCAAGCTTGATACCCAAAGACATCTATTTAGCGAGAACCCAATCCATGCATGTCAAACTTGAGTCATTTATGACTTTGGATGTTGAATCTAAGGCTATAGAAGGTTTGAAACTACACAAACCATACCGAAAATGATCATTCAATTCAATTGAGATGCTCTACTTTAATTCAATTAGCACAAAGAATGAATTACAAATCATTGCAAGAAACACTTGTACTAATGTATTCTGTGTCACACATTGCATGGCAATTGGATTTAACTACATAATTATAGGAGTTCTTCTCAAATAGCTATCAAATATTTACAGAGGCTTCATAAGGACAATATGGTTTTGCAATATTTTTTGGATATTTTGCATAAATAGAATGATTGCAAAATAGAATTCTCCAATGACTGTCACACTTCACATTTTGGGGATTTAGTTTCTTTTTATTGGAGTTACAACCTAAAATGTTTACATCCTCATTTCAAAATCACCTCATCTTTTTTTGTATAATTTTTTTTGAAATAATAGCATTACAAGTGCTTTACACTCTTGCTTGTGTTTCATGCAATCACCCAACTCAAAGATATTCATTACATGAACCACCACTTAACCTCCCATTTATACAAATATCACCAAATGAATGTAATTTAAATAAGACATCATYACAATATATCCAACAATTCACATCAAAAATCAATAGCACACATATATGATACATCTCCATTATTTTTAACCTCCATCAATAAAGCTAGGTTGGGGCAACTATACAATCGACTTGTATATCTAACACTATATACCACTAAAGCCACCTACACAAGTGTCTGAAATAGAATTCAGTTGGCTCTACCTAAGATACAAATCCAAAAAGACTACTTATAAAATTGTGCCCACTATTAATACTCCTTCTCTGATCAAATTCTATAAAACAACACTAACACATTCCTAATTTTCTTTGMCATTAAACTATTCAACTCAATTTTACACATTTTATTTGATCAACACAAATCTACAATATAATTTTGGTTCATTTGGGCCAAATAACTTCCATCAATGGAAACATAGCAAACTAGTTCACCCACATGCGATACAAGATATTAACCAAATTAAAAATTGGGCTAGATTGGCAATCAAAACAATCTAGAAGCAACCACCATAATTATAACCTTGGATACAAATTGATATAATACCCCCCTCCCTTATGAAATGGACTTTATCAATACACCTACTTTGAAATTGATTTCATCAAATACATAGAATCCACAACCATGACCATCACATCAAAACAAAACACCCTTCAAAGCTCTACAAATATTTTGCATACATCATTGCATAACACCTACTGATAAYAAAACTTCACTAGCTAACATTTAATAATTGACTCATGAACTACAAGTGTTCAAACTAATACTACAAATCATTCCACAAATATCACACAAATATAGTAATCAACCAAAACAATAAATTGTACAAAACAACATCACCACCTTCACCATCGATGCATACACTTTCAAAATTTACCACCTCTATCCAACTACACCACCACCCTACAATAAAATATCCACCCCAATATATTTATTTTATAGATGGTTCATTTATACTTCCAAAAGAAGAACTCTATAGTTCCRATATATGACTCCCTAAAATKAWAGGCTACAACATTTGCAATCCTATGTTACATCATTTACAAGATAGAACTCTAAGCTATGTTACTAGAACTACCAAACATCTCATGAGCCGAAATCAAAGCAATCCCCACACACTCCTATTCCATCTGCAAACAAATACCCCTAACGAACCATCTCACATTTTTACCTTCAACTCCATTTATCTCATCAACACATACTTCAAACATTCTTCCACTCAAATAAACCACAATTAAGACAAAACCATCTTCAACTCCATGACTCCATAACTCAATACAATATCCATCCCCCTACATACATTCTATATTTACAAAAAATAGACACATGGACACAAATAGACACACAATCTTTTATATTGCATGATCAATACAAACATCAAAGCTAGCCTTTTGCATGCAATGATATAATAAGGCAATACATGAACTCCAAAAAATATACTATTACATACAAAATCTAGATATTTCATACTCATGAATGTAAAAAATTTCAAAATCCCACCTTTCTGTGGAGCACATTGTTCCACCATGGTTGTACTCTTTTCATTTCCTTAATCCCATAAATTGTACATGTGATGCATGTCTATGCCCTTATATGTTTTGCCTCCAAACAACACCTTTCCAAAACGATCCTTCAATTATTCCACTATAACAACGCACAATTCAATTCATCAAATTCACATATTGTGTAATGATTGATGGATTCTTCACAAACTCTATGGCACATAAGCTCAATTAATACCATTCCCTCAATACCAATGCTCAGAAACATAGGTTGGAATGCAAATCACCGATGATAATTTATGCARGTCTCCATGGAACAACTCATAGGCCATCCATACAATCATTTCATTAAAATCTTGAAGTCTCCCATTTTGGCTAAAAAAACACACTCTCTAACATTAATTACATTGTAATTGAATATGTCACTTACATAGTATTATACAAACAAAAATTTAAAATCAATCAAACACTTTCCAATATACTTGTCTTACCCTAAAACAAATATTGCCCTTTGTCCCCTTCTTCTACCCACTTCTACACCCCTCTCCCCATTACAATTCTAATGAATTCTCAAACTCTCAATCTACTTCCCCTCCTTSCTCAATTATATTAGTTAGYATAGAGTCTCCATTTTTNCTCATCAACACATACTTCAAACATTCTTCCACTCAAATAAACCACAATTAAGACAAAACCATCTTCAACTCCATGACTCCATAACTCAATACAATATCCATCCCCCTACATACATTCTATATTTACAAAAAATAGACACATGGACACAAATAGACACACAATCTTTTATATTGCATGATCAATACAAACATCAAAGCTAGTCTTTTTCATGCAATGATATAATAAGGCAATACATGAACTCCAAAAAATATACTATTACATACAAAATCTAGATGTTTCATACTCATGAATGTAGAAAATTTCAAAACCCCACCTTTCTATGGAGCACATTGTTCCACCATGGGTGTACTCTTTTCATTTCCCTAATCCTATAAATTGTACATGTGATGCATGTCTATGCCCTTATATGTTTTGCCTCCAAACAATACCTTTCCAAAACAATCCTTCAATTATTACACTATAACAACGCACAATTCAATTCATCAAATTCACATATTGTGTAATGATTGATGGATTCTTCACAAAATCTATGGCACATAAGCTCAATAAATACCATTCCCTCAATACCAATGCTCAGAAACATAGGTTGGAATGCAAATCACCGATGATAATTTATGCAGGTCTCCATGGAACAACTCATAGGCCATCCATACAATCATTTCATTAAAATCTTGAAGTCTCCCATTTTGGCTAAAAAAAGACACTCTCTAACATTAATTACATTGTAATTGAATATGTCACTTACATAGTATTATACAAACAAAAATTTATAATCAATCAAACACTTTCCAATATACTTGTCTTACCCTAAAACAAATATTGCCCTTTGTCCCCTTCTTCTACYCACTTCTACACCCCTCTCCCCATTACAATTCTAATGAATTCTCAAACTCTCAATCTACTTCCCCTCCTTSCTCAATTATATTAGTTAGYATAGAGTCTCCATTTTTGCAAAGGTTGTATGTAGTCTATGTGTCACTCAGACAAATTTTTTGGAGACTAGCATGCATGTAAMGCTTAATAAACAAACCATCTTCATGTATGCCAACTACAAAGAGTGGTTGGAGTTATTTYTTTTTCTCTCTAGTATATTTTGTTGTATGGAAGRCATCCARAGAATAGTCTTGGTTAGTGACTAAAAGTTGAATTTGGACTAGAGCTTCTAGATACCTCAACATGACAATTGAGGTAARGTAAGCAACTAAAGCCAAAACTGCCACATTGGAATTGTGCCTAGTTACTATTATTAGGCTGGTAAGGTTTTCATGTTTTCTTGTTGGCAAGTGAAAGGAGGTTCCAATGCACCAAAGAATGTGACATTTGGATACAATATGCAAAAGTTATGAAGGATCAAAGTTTGGTTCTAAAAGCATTTCTTCCACATTAGGTACAGATAAATGATTTTGGAGATGTACAAAGTGTGAAGATGGCACTTTTAGATCAATGACAATTTTGGGTTGCCTACCTTAACCATTAAGGACTGTGATTGATTTGGAGGGCGGGCATGACATTAGCTAGTTTCTAATCAAACATAAAAAAAAAAATATCAAATTGTGATGCTTTGTGGAGATTTGACCATGCCAATGGAATTGGCATGAATGATTGGGCCTCCACAATAATTTTGTAACAATTCAAGGTTCCTTTATTGGAAGATTTTTGTATTTTCAGCCCAAATTTCATTTGTTTTTTCAATCCTTGAACCACATGCTAGCACAGATTGTCTTGATTCTTGTCCCAATGCATTCGATTTATAATTCCCCACACTTGTCCCCTTTTGTCCGTATCCAAATTCATTCTAAAACTCTAGCTGTCAATAAAAAAAAAGTGTCAATATCAACCCAAAAGTAGTCGACCGGTCCTTAATGGGTTAACACCTTCAATTCTCGGTGAGACTTTAAACCTTATAAAGTCCAAGCAAAATATTGTATACTCACATTCAACCTTAATTTTTGCAAATTTTTGTCATATTCTTCACTTTTGTGTGTATTGACTATCCCTTCAAAAGAGAGGTACACTCTGGTTTGCATTAGTTGCCCCCCTCCCTCTCTCAAAAAATGTACAAGCCGTTGATTGTTTTWAAAAAAAATGCTTACCTTTGAAATCGCCATTGATTTCTCAAAAATCATAGACCATTGATCTTGTGAGATTTAGTCTGAGATTCTGAGCCGTCCACATACAAATATGGATATGGATACACTATCGTATACAAATACAAAGTGAATACTAGATACGGATGTGGTATAGATACTAAATATGAATACCACATACGAATACTAAATACGAATATTGAATACGTATAGTACTAAATATGTATAGTACTGAATACAGATGCTAAATATGGGATATGAGATACAAGATACAGGATGAATTGTCCCATATTGATTGTCAATTAAAGTGTTTTCTCAAAATTATAAGATGGGGAAATAGGGGGCGGGGAGGGGTATGAAAAACTTAAATTTAAAACTTAAAATTATTTTGAACTCATTGTGAGGCCTCATGGTACCTATGCCTCACTATGCCTATGCGTTCAAAATACAGGAACACAAAACTATGAATTTTCAGATTGTTGGGATACGCCAATGAATCTGTATCATTGTGTGAATTACCCATTTTTGTGGTTCTCATCATATTCAACTCTTTTCAAGAAGTGTTATTGAGACAGAGTTTGGAAGTGATCTATATCTCTTCATTATGTGACCAAAGTTCTCTACTACTACTCTGATATACTTTCTATTCAATTTGCCAAAATAAAAACGTTATTTCTTCTTCCAAATTCCAATCAATTTTTCCTAACCCTACTATTGTAACAATGACCATCTTATTCCTGTGGTCATCAATCATGTATTTATCCATTTCTTTGGATGAGTATGAGCAATCCTAATTTCTACATATTAAACTCTCCGTACTTGTAAATTCTCAAAAAGTCTTTCATCATCTTATTGGTAAACAATGTTATGGTACTGTACCAGTGTAGCTCAGTTTTAAAATATGTAAAAAAAAATGGTTGTGACAGCCTACTGCCCTACTTAACTTTTTACTAAAGTGTGTGCCCCCCCATAAGTAAGTAAATCCCTACTGGAGTAAAATGCCCCCCAGTCAACACTGCGAGCCATACTTTACTGAAGGTCAGTTTGCAGAGTGCTCAACTCGAGAAATGAACTCGTACAACGTTATCAGAACCCAGCTGGCTCCTGCTAACGGCCCTTCCCCCCTTCCC
This sequence comes from Pleurozium schreberi, assembly GCA_006891605.1. Taxonomy (NCBI): domain Eukaryota; kingdom Viridiplantae; phylum Streptophyta; class Bryopsida; order Hypnales; family Hylocomiaceae; genus Pleurozium; species Pleurozium schreberi. The sequence continues at coordinate 1,424 of VACF01001332.1, read as the reverse complement.
TTACACGTGTTAATTAATCCCTGCCTAATCCRCCCAGACCTGCTTAATAAACACCTAATCCCTCCTCACTAACCCACCTCGCACTCACTAATCCCGCACACTAACTTAAGGCGGGAGCCTTCCAGATCATTCTCTTCTCCCCGCTACTATTGTAGCAGTCCATCGTCCCACCAAACCATCTTGCAAAGAATCCCACAACGATCTTTGCATGAATCCTGCCCTTGCCTTCTTTGCGTGCAATTGTGGATCACGCAACATCGGAAAAATCGGGAAACCAGAGTAAGCAAAATTTCTCACATTCTTGTAACTTACTGAAGCAGTTTCAGACCTTTCGGTTGCAAATGTCACCGTTGAAGTCCTGCAGCACATGAGTTTCATCAATGCGTCAGCCCTGCGGATCCAAGTGAATTGATGACCTGTTTGCAGCGTTACATGTGCAGTCGATTTTGTACAAGTCTTGATCATAGCAGGTCAGCTGGTTACGCATTCGATCTATGGCAGGGGTTAGAGCTGGTTAAAGGTAGAGTTTCCATCTGAAGGGGCTAGGGAGTCGCTACGTTACTGTTCTGTCTCTTCCGGCTTCTTTTTGATTCATTGATGTTTTTGGAGCTTGAATGACGAGGTGGGATGCAGGTACAGTTTTGGTTGCTCAGGAGATGAGCTGGTGTGAAACTCTGCTTTGAAAGAAAACCAACTGGCCCTGATTGCGCCAAGTTTTTGATCAGTTGGGTAGATTTTACATTGAGGTGAGTGTTGTAGAATGAATTTTTACGAGCTCTTTGCATTGGGTGCTGTTCATCTTTGCTGACCTCCTTGTTTGGTTCTGGCAGTGCGTAGCATTGGTGTGTCAGTTTGTGACATTCTCTACAGTTCTTTTCGTAAGGGCTTGGAAGTATGTTATGGATAAACCTCGTAAAGGGTTTAGGGAGGTCACATTGTACGACGTTATGCACATGCTGAGGTCAGTGGTGGGTTTTCTTTGCTTCTGAACTACGTCTTGGACGATATATCTGACTTCTACATTCCCTGCAGCAATCATCACCCGACTGTACAGCAGGAAATACACACTTCACCGTTCTTCGTAAAGCCAGAGAGGCATGTGATGCAGTCTCATGCAAGTTGGGCGCTGCAGAGGTGACTTCTATTAATCGTGTAGCTCCGACTTCAGCTTCAGTCTGTGTGCAGATCACTTCTTTCTACCAGGGCTCTCAATTCCCAGGTTGAGGAAGTGATTGGTATTGACCTAAGATATACAGTCATGGCTGGGGTTCTTCCGAGGTGGTGGATACTTTCTCTGGTGGTTATTGTGGGTTTGAATAAGGTTTCATCAGTGCTTGGCCAAGGCGTTGTGTCTTTAAACAGCTCCGTGCATTTTCTGGATAATTATGAAAGTCAATCGGATGCCCAACATTTCAAAATTCTTG